>JAWWMP010000116.1:30192540-30210737 GCA_035047865.1 Dendrocincla tyrannina | reverse complement strand
GAATGAAACACAAGTTTGTCGTAACAGCATGGAAATATTTCTAATGAAGATACATGGAAGGAGTCCTCTGACATGGGCAAATCTCATGCAGTGAGGTCAAATCTTATGTCTTCTGAGCGCCTCGTTCTTGCTCCATCAGTCTGACCCATAGTCACACCTCAAACCACGCCCACTCCCCACACCCACAGTGGGGTTGAACAGCCTCACTCCTGTCATTTCCCTTCGCTCTCACTGGAGCTGAGCACCTCTATTCCCTCACAGCCCCCTCTCAGGTTCCTAGCAGAAAAATGTGCGAGGAGATGGGATGCTCTGGAAAAACTGGCAGGCAGCTATCACCTGCTTCCTGAAGTCACAGAGAAGACTAGTTCCAGCCCTGTCTTGCTCTCACTACTAGGTTCAGTCTCCCTCAAAATGACACCTGAAGTAATTGCTGCCCATGATCCACGACCCTCTCTCTTCCTGGCCCTCCACTGAAGCTTTGTGCTTCCTGTTGGCTCCTATTTGCCTTTCCCTTGGCTCCACACACCAGATCATACCCCCAGGCCTGCATCCATGATGCTTAGCTCAGGGAATAGCAGCTTTCAACCGCTCCAGAAAGTTGCCCTTGGGAATCTGGGGGGCATCAGATCACACAGGGACAGTTGAGGGGCTTCTGGAAAAAGGGGATGTCCAGATTTCAGTGGGTTGGAAAGCCTGGTAAATGAACGCTGTGCATTTAGTGGGATGGTCTAGGAAGAACATCTCGGCTTCCTTGGTACCAAGGTCAAAATGTGATGCTTAAGAAACTGCCGTCTGCATAAAGTCTGCTCCTAGGGATCCTCACTGGATCTGCCGAGCAAAGCCACTGGCTGTTCTCCTCAACAATAGAGGAGGCACAAGCTGGGGGCTCAGCCCTTTCCCTTTATGAGGAAAGTTTTCTAGGCAACAGAAATAGGTGGTAAAGGTGACCCAAATGCAGGGAACATCAAGTAAAAACAAAACCCCAAAACAATCTTACATTTGAAAATATTTTTTTCTTACAATAATATACAAGGGTCAAGGCAGTACCTAGCTAAACAACATTTATATTTTACATTGTAGAGCTTATTATATCCATAATAAAAACAAAATTGAACTGATCAGTATTGACAAAACCTATATAGCAGATAAATATTTAAAGGATATAAACATGGAGGACAGAGAAGACTTATTTATAAAAATAAAAGGAAAGAAAGGAATATAAATAGGAAGCAGTAAGTGAATCAGAAAAAGAGGAAATATAGGCGTCAACCATAAAATTGAAGCTCCCTCTCAACAGGAAATCAGCTCTGAGTTAACAGTGCTGATGAAAACAATTGCTCACTAAATGGCAACTATGTCATAGCACACACAAACTCTGAAAGATGACCAGTGACACTGCACAATTATCTGTACAACTCAGGCTTTGCCTGAATTTACAAAAAATAAACTACTACTGAGAAAATATCAGTTAAATTTCCATGCTATGGAAAACTCTTGTGTCTGTTAATTACTGTCGCATGCAGAGAGAAAATGCTTCAGAAAAAATAGAATGGAGAGGCAGTCGTTGACGCTGACTGCTGGTCTCTCTTTGAACATCACCGAAACCTCCAACTTGCAGCAAATGCCACAGCCATGAGGAAGCCATAACTGACATCTGTGACCCACATGAAAAGTTAAAAACCAGAGACTAATGTTTTTTATCTTGAAACAAATCCCAGATGCAGCCTGCCACATCATGCCATCTAACTTTTACGGAGAGACAGCTAAGTGCTAGCACACCTCCAGCAGTTGTGAACAGAACACCTGGCCAGCTGTTTGGTGAAGGTTTACAAGCAACCCACTGCAACGCTGTGAGGCAAGCCATCCCCAGTGCAACTGAATCCCTGTCCTCTGATGTCACTCTGAGCTAAAATGGCATCAAGTGGCAGTGTTGACCTCTCTGTTAATCTGTCCTCATGCATGAAAGGAAATAAGAGTTTTCTGTTGTGTTATAAGAACCAGTAAAAGCAGTTAGATGCAACTCCCAGAGGATGCTTACAAATTTGGTTTCCAACCAACTATAAATGCACTGCAGTTGCAGGCAGCTGAACTTGGTTAAATGGCAATTACACTGGATGTTCCAATTGGTGCAACTTATTCAGTGAATGAAACAAACAAATGCTTTTTATATAGATAATGGATTTGTATCACAGTCAAAGACTTGCAGAGTCCATCAGAGAGTTTAAAAAAGGGGATATTTAGCTATTTTACATCCAGTTTAGCCTTTCACTACATCTATAATTTTATTCAAAGGCACCGTTGATTCATAGCTCTGATTATTTAAATATTCAATGCATTATACAGAAGATAAATTTCCTAACAATTTCTTCATTTGGAATCTTTAGCCATTAAATTCCATAATGCAGCAGATTGCACTTAAGTTGGGAGGGGTGTTAATAACATCTCCATTAATATCTGACTATTACTCTTCATAAGGACATGGTGCACTCTGGAGAGTAGGCTGGCATAATTAGGTTAACATTACAGATATGGAGACTGTGAAGAGGAGCAGCAGTAACGGTAGCTGATTTACGTTCATCCAGCAGGCTGACAGCAGAGATGTGAGCAGAGCTAAAGTCTTGTAATTCCTAAACTGGGGTACCAGCTCCCATGCTAAACACACAGCTTGGCATGAAAGAGCAGACTTCATGACATAAATTCAAAGGAAATGAAGACTGAAAGTATCTGAGCTTGTGTTTGCCAAAAGAGCAAGTTTTCTCTTCCTGTAATTCATGCAGCCTCCCAGTACCAACAGCAAGCTCTTGGATGTCAGGCAGGACTAAAAGAGTTCCAGAGGTTCATTCACATGCTACACGGCTGACTCAATGGGTTGCCAGCAATAGCTTCTCTCTTTCTGTAGCAGGTTTCTTAAAATTAGAAGCATTACAAACAAACAAAAAGCTTACAAGGCTCCTTTAAGACAGCACAAAATAAACATGACACAAAAAATTTCAAGCCTCAACACTAAGCCAAAAGAAAACTAGAAGAGCAGACCTTTGCATAAGGTTTCACCTGGTCTATAGGACACCAGACAGAATGGCAGAAGAAAAAGGGTAGCAAAAGGCAAGGTAAAACAGTGACCAGTGCTATGTTGTCACCGGTAAAGCCTCACTGCCCTGAGTATGTCCTGCCCACTGATGTGTTTAATTCTGAAACTAAACACGTGAGAGAAGAGGAATGGAGGTTGATAGCTTCAGGCAACCATAAGGAACTGAAACCACCCTCCAGAAATGCTTCTGTCTTGAGTAGGAATGGAAAAAAAGAGCCATTTTACAAAGCCATATATCTGAGGGCTGGCTTTTCTTAGAAACTTTCTCTTAATGGGATTTTCCACAGGAACAACCATTCAACATCTCAACAATATGACCACTCTGCTGTATTTGAAGCAGGACGTTTCTATCGGTTCAGTTAAAACCCCTGAATTTTCAATTACCTGCATGGTAGAGCAGGGGTACTACTGCTACTCTGTCACAGCAAAGCATTCACAAAGGACCTGAGATGTGGGACATGGAGCCAGAGCAGATCACACTGTGCTTAACAGTCACCTCTGACTTACCTAGCGTATAACTGAATCTTCTAACCTGAACATCCAGAAAAAATGAACCCTGAGGAAGAAATGGAACATAAAATAGTCTCAGCCTACATAAGGTGGAAGCTAAATGTGATAACAATCTTCAAGATGTGGAAGAAAACTGCAGAGAGGAAACTGCTCTCAATAGAGAGGATGTGAATTAATAGCTTCAGCTGTAGCAAGGCAGATACTGGACAGATGCTAAGGAAGCATTTTTAACAGCAGGGATAGAGACAGCCCAAGAACAAGTTAGGCAAACATCTGTGAAAAATGACACAAAAGCACAGCTAGTGCCACCCTCGGTCAGAAGTGGGCCATAGGACTTCAGATACCTGCTAGGTGATGCTTTAGTAGCAGTGCAAGGCACAGGGTGCCCTCAGAGAGTACCACACCAGTGGGTTTACCTGGCAGAGACCCAGCAAGGACATGAGTCAGGCTTTTAAAGCAGAACCAGAGCCTCTGTGATTGTCCTGGAGACCAGCCAGTCCTCACTCCCAGGTACTTGGCCCAGGCAGAGCATGGCACATGGCCAGCAGTGACTGTGTCACTCTGGACTCATTTGTTTAGCTGGAGCTTCATGTCATCTTCATAGATCTGCTCCAAGTAAACTAAGCTGTGCTGTTCTCTCCTCTATCTGCTTTCCAGCTATTGTTGATGAGGGGGAGTGTGGCCTCCCAAAGGCCATTGCACCTCCCAGTCTTTTCCTGGTAAAAGGTTTTTTTCTACAGATAAAAGATAATTGCAGCATATTTTTCAACAGGATAAACATTTCACTTGCTGCTTCAGGAAAACTATTCACATGTCTCTTTATTCCTGAATCTACACTAAAAGCAATTAACAGCAATCTACTACTTGACAATGAAAAATACAAAATGAAGTCTTTTCTGTTAAACAACAAACAATTTGGGAATAACTGCAAATATCTGTCACTAGATATACAGTCCAATGAAAAGAATAATCCAAAGGAAAGCAAGCAGTAGTGAGAGCTCTAGATCAAGTCTACTACAGAGAGTTTGAAGAATGAGTTCGGGTCTGAAAACTTTTTAATGATGGTGCCTAAAGAAGTTGAAGTTTCAAGTGTCTTCATTGCTATTTATCCACTGTGTCAAGCACAGCAGGATCAGTTGAGACTTTAAAGAGGTAGATGGCAAATTGACTGAAAATTATAAGGTGATTTCAAACATTTCTTTCTACTATCAAAAAATAATGAACACTCATTTCTTCAAATACCCAGCCACCATTCCTTTACTGGCTGGAACAGCCAGGGGGCAAATTTAAATGCAACCTGCAGAAGCTGCTTTTTTTTTTCTTTTTTTGTAGATTTAAAGAAGTCATTCTTTCTGTAACTCGTTGACAGAAGAGTGACTCAACAAACGTTCAGGACAAACTTGTATAATTTGATCACAGATGAAGAACAGATCTTTTCTGCCAGAGAAATCAGCAGACTTTTCAGTGCTTTCTTCCTCTGACTTCAGATTTGAATCGCCTTTGTGCTCTCTAGGGAATCATCATATGAAAACATGAATAATGCAACACTCAGCTGCTGCTAACAGGGCCCATGGAACTGCTCAAGGATTAGAAGCTAAGGACATAGGTACTTTAACTTAGCAAAAAAATGGAAGAATTTAAGACTGCTCTGTGCTATACCTAGAGAAATACACAAACACAGGTGTACTCAATGACTTCATAGCCAAGTCTGAAACTTTGGCTTAAACCTATGAGTACACTAGGAAGCAGATTGGTGGTTCCAATCTGTGGAAAGTAACAATAGATGCTGGGACTTGAGGTTGCCCCACATTTTATGTCGCACTTTGGTCTATGACCTGAATGCTCACAAGAAGCTGGAGGGCGCCGGGTGTGCTCCTGGGTTAGTTTCATCAGGAAGGAACTTTGCTTGTGTGCTTCAACACTGCTGTGCCTGGCAAACCAAGGCACAGAAAAGGGAGATGACAGGAAGAATTGCTTCAAAAGCCCAGTCAAAGCCAAGCAACAATGCCAATGAATGCTAGGACTCCCATCACGGTTTCTGCTACTGAACTGCCCATAGAGAAAGTTGGGGTTTGCTTGTGAGTCCTGTCCTGTGCTTTCTTTAGGGAGAATAAAGCAAAGCTATTCCAGCCAGCAACATATGAAGCTGCTGAAGCTGCTTTCCAAATGAACATACAACTATGCAGTAAGCTACATTTTGATATTACTCTAATAGCAGAGTTGTACTGGAACAAATGTGTGGATGGGAAAGGACTGGGCAATATTGTTGCATTTATCTACAGCATATATGACAAGTGCAGAAGTGTGTGCTTCTATGTGAATCAGTCTGGTTGGATGACAGGGAGTAAAACAGGGAACCTGACCAACCTGAGCAACAATTTTAACAAGCTGACCATATACAGAACTCAGCAGCCAAAATTTTCACTTAAGAGAAAGCTGAATTTTCTTTGACACTTAGGAAAAGCTCTATGAGGAACAACAGGTTTTTGTGTAAAAGCAAAAGGCAAAATATTCCCCTGTTACAAAATAGAGAGCATTTTTAATATTCAGGGTTCATGTCTTTAATGACTTAGCCGTGGAAATTTTTGCCTGCTAACAGGATCTTTGCAATTCACTTGGCATTGTGAAGAGGCTATAATTTAATCAGGACTTCATACAATGAGAATTCCCATATAGTTTGAATAAAACAGATAATAAAATCTTTAAGTGATGCATGCTCAGTTTATGTTTATAGGCAAAAGTTTTCCCTTCTCATCCAAACCTGAGTCCAAACACTGTACCGAATCACTAAACAGTATTAAGTATCTAACCCAGAAGCCACAATCTCAATGAACTCTTTAGCAAATGCTATGAAAATAAACTTCCAGCAATGTGTTTTGTAATTTTTGACCTGTCCAGTCTGCTATATATTCAGGACTCTCTGTAATGTTTACTGACACACAATGAGCTAGTTGTCTAACCACAGCTCATTCTTCTTATAATATGCAAACACGTTATCCTCCACAGCCCATTAGAAACAACCTAAGTGAGCTCTCTCCAAAGTATTGTACCCTCTCCTCCTTCAGAAAGCAAACTGACTTTTTAGGAAAGGAAGAAAGAGGTGATCTCTTTTTTTGCAAGAAACTTTGCAAAGGCACTGTAAAGCCACAGCCTGACAGTGACCCCTGAGCACTCATAGTTGAAGATTTTGGTTTCATTTTCAGAACTCCCAATGAGAAAGAAAGCTCTGCTTCTTCAGACAACAACAACTAATTCCCATTTGTTCCTAAACTTACAAGCAAGGTTGCATATTTTGCAGCCCAGCACAAAGCTGGGTATCTTGAATCCTAGCCACAAAACTTGCATGTGAATGGAGAAGGTCCAGATGGTGACCCAAGAGCATTGCTGTGTGACTGAGCACATACCAGCTAGGTTCATCTTTACATTCTAGAGCCACTTGTGAAATACACAGAGGCATCAAATGTTATTGTGTTTGTGCACACAGATGTAATTTCCTTCCCAGACTGAAAAATTAGTGTATGGCTATTTATGGAGATGGGTGAGTCTATGACACAGCTGGATCTTTAAGGGCACTTCCAGATCCAGCAATGGTTCTTTTGTGCTCAGAGGTCTGACATTTGGAGGGTTACAATTCTCAGACTAAAGAAGCCCAGTTCCCAAAAGAAGCAGTTCCCAAGGATGCAGAACACAGCCTTTCCTTCAAACACTATGGCAAGGGGACCCCTGCTGTGGGATCTGAACTGTCCCATGGTCTTCCCTGGTGAATTGTTTAGAAAAGGGTAATGAGGGGTCCAGGAAGATAAAAAAAATAAAATTGCAGAACACTCTAAGAAAAGATAATAAGTAAAAATTTAAATGACAAACTTGAGTGAGTAACAGGGCCTCTCACCAAACACAATTGTTGAACAAAATAGAAGAAGATCTGAAAACCTCAACACAAAGGACCTAGGTTTATCTGAAGACTCTTTGAGTCCTGCTTGATAAGGATAAACTTTCTCAGTTTCTCGTTTGTTGTATTTTTATCCCCATATCCCCATCAAACCAGAGGGAAACCATTGGACTTCAATATCTGATATCTAAACACCACAATTGTAACAGGGAAACTGAGTCACATACAGAGGAAAACTGAAGAAGACACTTTGGTGTCCAGTCATGGAAACCACTACTACAACTTTATTAATGGTTTAGATGGAAATCATACTTCATCTGGTGACATCTAAGTTAGTTGTTCAATTTAGTGCATAACTAATATCATCAATCCAACATCCCCAAGAACACCACAGGCTCTCTGTGAGTCACTAAAGCTGCTCTCATGGCTTACTGCACCTATAACCATCACACACACTCAGCACAACAATAAACCCCTGAGCCTAGTGGCTTAAACCGAGGGGATCATAAACTGCAAAGCACTTCAGAGGTTTTGACAAAACAGATTATCATTTCTAAACCCCATAAGCAGAAGCAGGTAGATTGCATTCTCAGGGTCAAACAGCTTCCACTGCCAAGATTTACACAGCCTATTACCAACCAGATGGGCAGATACAAACTACTTCCTCACGATCCACCACATAACCTTCGCTAGATCATCACTGTAATATTTATAAAGTTCATAAGCATTATGTCAGTGAATTATGGCTTCATGCCACTATCTCTTAGATTGCATGTCTCGTGGAGGAACGGGTCTTTGATTTTTCAAGCTCTAGAAAGTAGCCCTCACATTCTAGCACAGCAACCTGCTGGGGATTTATGGGCATTTCATGGGTGTTTAATGAGGCTTACATGGTAACCAATCTAAACAACTCTTGATCATGGAATCCTGAAGCACATTCAGTAAAGCCAATGAAGCCTGAGACACCTCGAGAGAAATGCTGAGTGAATCAAAACAATCAGTCTGCCCTGTCTGCCTGTTCCAGCCTTGCTGGTGAATAGCAGGCACACGTATACACAGAACAAACAGTCCCTGTTTTATTTCCGGTTCCTCAGTATCGCAGTGTATTCAGGTTGGGCAGTTGAGACTTACTGATGTATTTCTGTAAGCTTTTAAACATATAGATCAACTTCAGTTTCTTTCCCTTTTTTATCTAAAAATCTGATTTAAAAGAAAAAGTAGACTGTAATGACACGAAAGCAACATTCTAAGGGTATTATCTAATGGCATTCTGAAAGGCAAAAATCTCACTCTTGAAAGGTATTTAAGTGTCTTATTTAGGTCTTTGAGCAACTGGATTCCCTAAAAAGCCTTTATATTTGCAAAGGTAGTGATTAGGGTACTGTAATTTAATATATAGCATTTGAAAGACAGATACATGCAGCCTTAAATCTGAGGTATTCAATATCTGGCACCTAATAGACATAACATCCTTAAACATTTTGAACAAGGTTTTCTTAAAATTAACAACTGGAATGAAACGCTTGTCTAGTCTCTTCAGGAAGTTTTCTGCCTTAAAACAGATACCCACAAGCTTCTGCAAAAGGAAATGAGACAGGAAGGAAAGAAACTTGTGTGTGATTCTCTCATTTAAAACCAAGAGGAGCAGTGGCTTTCTCACTTTCAAGGATCCATGCTGTTATAGGTGCTTATTCAGATACACTCTACATTTAATATAAACTTTCATGAGGTTAAGATTAATTTCATTTTCACAAATATTCGTTTGTAGAGCATGTGCCTCTGCAAACTTTTAACGTCTAAACTGGAATATTTTGGAGCTCAACTTTCCTTTCACAGCAGGAGTGGTTCTGCTGATTAGCAGATCACTTTCAAGCTCAAGCCTATACATGCAATTGATCTACAAAGTCTCTTTTGTATCAAAAGACATTTTTGAGCTGTAAATGCTTGAAAAGTGCTGCTGCTGCTTGCTGTATCCTTCTTATACTAACCTTTGCTGTTGGTGAAGTTGGGATCATGTTAACAAGGGGCAACTATCCTGAAAAGGGGCAGGAAGCAGCAGACACACAGGAAAAAACACCATTTTGTACTTCTGCTTCTTCCTAAACATTATCAGCCAGTCACAGCCAGAGTCAGGCTCCCAGGATAAAAGCCCTTTCAACAGGACCCACTATGATTGTTCTTCAGAGCAAGGTACAAAGGAAGTTTTAAACCATCACTTCTGAAGGTATTTAACTTCCTGATGTTCTTATTTATCCAGGCTGTCATTCTTCAGACTAATTCAGAAAAAATTAGCTTTGCTACCCCCTCTTCTATTCTTTTTTCTTTCTAACTTCTCCATTTACATGTTTTGCTCTGGCCATGTAAGTGGCATTGGCACCAAGAGCTTTGACTTTCCTGCTCCATGTGGTACTGTGCGAAGTATAGGTCAGAAAGCAAAATCATTCAGAAATTTGTCTTGTAGCATGCCTTTTGTCAGCAAATACGAAACACAGCGCTAACAAGGTACTTGTGGCTTTGCTCTTGTTCCTTGACATAATAATAAATACCTCACATTGGAGTGACTTCAGCTTTTTTGAGTGTAGGCAGTTAGCAAGAATTCAGCTCTCTCACTAAAAAAGATGAGATGTCAGAAATATTTTCTCTGTGCCAAAAGTTACATGGATGCTTACTGACAGCAAGCCTCATTGTTGCTCATCTTGCTTGCCCTGTGCCAACGGGATTCTGCCTTTATTTTAGTACTTTTGCTAAACAGCTGTCAAGTTTAACTTATCTGTAGAAACTAGCATGGACAGATTAGTTGCTGGAGATGTGCTAGTTATCTTGAGATTAATGGAAAACTCAGACCTAGCAGTCAGAGGGGTAAGTAGTCCTAAGGGGAGAGAAATGAAGTCCAGCAAAAACACAAAGTAGCCTCCACTTGTGGATCTTGTGACCCACACTTGAGAAAACAATAAACATCCTGCAGTAACAGCCAAGGGAGGAGAGCAGTTCTTTGCCATATTGAACCAAGGAACTGCAAACACAGAGGTGCCCATTCTTGACAGAATAAAAGTTGGAGGGAACATTTTGGGTAGTTTAAAATCACCTTCTAAATTTTGAGATTTCCTAAAATACTGCCATAATACTGGTCTTTTCTCTTCCAGTGGAATCTAATGTATATTTAGCCACCAAAGTTTAAGTAACAATCAAGTGTTTGGGGATGCAAAAGAAACCACTTCCCTCTCCAAAGCTGCACAACACACCTCAGAGTTATACAGAAAAAGAGGGAATACCAAGTTTTCAATTTGGGTGAAAAGTTCTGGATTGTCAAAAGAAATGGAAATAAGTTTCTGGTACAAGTTGATGTCTGAGGGGTTACACAGCCCTTGTTCAGACACCGTGCCCATCAGGAGATGATTTTCCCCAGCGGAGAAGACTGAAAATTGAGTTCAGCTCAATTTGGGCACTTCATGGTCCTGGTCTTGGTTGAGAAGTCCAAGAATCACTCTATCACTTTCTGCCCCATAACAGCCAGGCTTTACTTCAGCAATATCATTATTCACTTCAGCAACAGAAAGATACTGACACTGCAATACAAAATAATATATACCAAATAGAAGTCCTATAAAAAACACTAAGAAAATTAAGGAAGTGTGCAGCTGGAAAACCCCAAACACTTCTTCTCCTGCTTCCACACTTTACAGGTAATGTATTTTTATGTTTTTTTAGAACATTCACTACCGTAAGGCAGAATTTTGGAGGACGGCAGAGACATATTTATGCACTCATATAAGATAAAGCAGCTGCAATGTAAAAAACGGCAAGAAAAATAAATTTCTAAGTAGCACAGAAATAGAGATGGAAGCCACTGCCCCAAACCCTACCTTTCAGAGTTGCCTTCTTAAGTACCTTCATAGCATAAAGCTGGCCCGCATCAGATCCTTTGATCTTCCTCACTAGAAATACCTGTAAAAAGCAAATGGTTTGTGTAGATGAGTACTGATTTTTCACTTACAAGCCTGACTACATTTGACAGGAGAATAGATACTGTGGTTCAGGAAGTCCAATGAAAATTACTAGCTGAAAGTATTCCATATCTGTTTCACCTGCAATTGGTTGAGCTAGGTCTGGAAATGTTCAGTTTTAAGCCTTTACCACCTCACAAAGAAAATATGTTCAACATTATTAATTGCCCTTATACATCCAATTAAAGATGGGTGAAAAGTAAAAATCAGTGTGCACATCTCTTCACATTCTCACCAACTTTACATGAAAAAAAAATTATGTCTCATTTGTATTTAGAAATGTGCAGTGTCTTAAAGTTATTGCCATTGATTAAATGAAAGAGAAAAACCAGTTTGGTCTATTTTATGCTAGAAATCATGAATGGTGACTTGTCTAAGAGGTAGCTCAAGCAGAAAGCTCATACAGCTGAAAATCTGTTATTATAATAAAGACAGTTTTCCCTGTTACAGTCTCCTATGTCTCATCTTCTGACAGTGTAAATTTTTAACTGATATAAACTAAAATTGTAGCTAAAACTGTATCATTTTTGTTTTACTCCATGCAAGTACTTATCTGCCCCGAGTGCACCTGAGCACTGGAGGGGTAGTGAACAAACAAATCAGTAATTTAGTTTGTTCTTTATAAGACTTTCAGTGGTTTAATAATCGAAAATAAAATAAACAAATCTTCTGGTTGATTCCCAGGACTTACTCTGTCCGCTGAGGTCAGAAGTACCAGACAACAGTGCCTCTTTTTTTTTTTTTTTTTTTTTTATTTCAGCACTTGTGTTACTGGACAGAAGCTGAAGTAGAGCCAAATGCAGAAATGAAAATACAGTCCCACATACATAGCATATATTTATAAATATATAAATTAACAAAGGCTATGTGAAATTACATAACCAATGACTATCTAGTTAGATTAAAAATTCTGTGGCAGTTATTCTATTAATTCCCTGTTTAGGAATCCTGCAACTTTGTTAACTGTCTCCACCTAAAATATAAAAAGCCAAAAAAAGGAAAAAAAAAAAAAAGAAGGAAGTCTGTTTCTAGGACATTCATTGCAAATTGAAAGACTTTTCCTCCTAAAAAAAAAAAAAAAAGTAAAAAAAAATGTAAACAGATTAGGATCTTCTTGAACACCCTTTGAGGAAAGGTTTGTGGCAAGGAGAACAACTTTTACCAATCAGGCATAGAAGCTAGAAATTTAAAAAAAAAAAAAAAAAAGAAAAAGAGAAAAAAAAAAAGGTAAATTCCCTCTGAAGACCTCAATCAGGACTCTTATATCTGAGAGCATTATAGCTATAACACTTCTGCTGTATGAGCTGGTATGTTTTTGGTGAGACTTTCCTTCTCAAGATGTTTCCTGTGCAGACAAGATACACACAGTTCCTCAGCTGAGCTGTCCTGACTAGCTGAGCTTGGGCACTTGTTGCTTTTTCCCATCTCCTGTTTCCTAGTTTGATGAACATACAAATAGCTCTGGTCCTCATAACTCTGGGAACAAATTATGAAATCTGGATGCAACAGGGACACATAAGACTTTCTGAAGTGTTTTTCATTAACATTCATGATAAATTAAGCTCAGCTGCTCCAGCATTAACAGGAAGTCAATCCATTTCAAAGTTTACAAAGAAAAGCTGGAATATTTTTCTATCCAGCTCAACTAAAAGATTTCATTTTTGCGTTGCACTGAAAGGGAGGAGAAAGTCAAAGACCAAACTTGCCCAGACACCAGATTTTCAGCTGTATTATTAGTATTCTGCAAAAATGGTTATGCAATCTTTACCCAAAACCCTTAAAATAGTGGGTTTAAGCAGTAGTGCATATAGAATAGCACAGCATGCTGCATCTGCAGAGATATTAGGCTGCAGTTCTAGAAATATCTCATCTGCCATGTAATCTGTATTGCTGTAATAAGCAAAATTATCAATTTATGTTACTAGTCACTAGGTAGCCGTTCCTTGTAGCACAGGACAGGGTACTTGTCTGCATTCCCTCCAAAATAGATGAGTCAAGAACATTGTGTTCTTTGTCAGAGGACACCAAAATAATCATCAAACCAAAAAGGAAACAGAACAAATGAAAATGCATCGTACTGCAGAATGATGTCATTTTTCTGATTGTTCTTAAAGGTAAAGCTCTGTTGGTGTTGAAACCACCAAGTGGCCCTGGAGTGCCTACTTGATTGGTTGTATTAGCTATACTATACTAGTTTGCCAGAATAACATGGACATGCGGCTGAGCATGACTTTCAGTTTTCTGTTTTGCTATGTTTGCAAGAACCTCAGGTTATTAACACCTGAACTAGCAAAACTTCCTGGGCTGGAACAATTGGTGTATCACCCAAATCCTAATCTATGAAGTTATGCAAGTGCTATGCCTCTTAAGAGTGTTGAGGGCACTCCCATTGACACCAAAACATCTTCTCTAATCCTGTAAGAAACCATTTAGGCTTTGGGTGAACAACCTGAAAATCTAATGTTTTGCATCCTCAGAGACTTACGGATTTGAGCCATTAGCTCCAATAACAAGGTGATGAAAATTTAGGTGGTTGGACATTGGACATTTCAAGATACACAGAGCAAACCTCCGTTCCCGGTGTCTTTGCTGCTCCTGAGGACTTTACCCGATCTTTCTCACATAAGATATGCAAAATGATTTGTAATCACACACAGCTCCAAACAGGTACAATGTCCTTACCCATGCTCTGATCCCCCCAAAAATCAGAACTCTTTTTGGGAAGTGGTGGCAAGAGACTAGGCATTCTGCTTATAAAATGCCTAAAGCTAGAAGGCCAATTCAAATAGTTAGTACTGAAATACACCAATACAATCTAAGACAACCAGTGGAACAATCTGAAAACTGGCCATTCTGCCTGTGTTACTTCAGCAAAAGATATTTTCTTCTCAAGCTCTTCTCCTTCTTTTTCTGAGTCATACAGTAAACCTAATTTTGAGTTGTTTGATTTTTTACCTTTACTTAATTTTCAAAATTCAAAAACCATCACCGTGCTCTCAAGAAATTCTCTAGATCCAAACTTGGTATTGAATGTTAATTTTCCTGATACCTCTTATCTCAGCAAACTTTTGATAGACTTAATTATCAATATAATTGTAGAATAGTCAGGAAGTTGATAAATACTTTCAATATATCTTCTTTTATGAATAAAACTAAAGGCCCTGATTGCAAAATATCTTTTTAAAACTCCACAAAATAATATACTTACAATTATAAGGAATTCCATGACTGGTCTGAATTAGGTTCACTGTACCAAAGGTTTCAATGTCTTATTTAGACTGCGGAAAGACTTTAAGGCAGAACTGACTCTTCCCTCTTTCTTTCCATCTTTTGTTCCTATTCTCATTTCCAAATAACATGTCTTGCTGAAGAACTGTCTTTGGGATTAAGAAAATCCTTGGTCTTAAGGTACGTGAAGAATGCTATTTTTCCACAAATTTGCTTGTAGTCATACAGGCAGGGTTTTTTCCCCCCATGATCTCACCATAATGATTGCTGTTTTCTCCACTGGGGTTTATCTCTGGGATCTTCTCAGGGCCTCTGAGTTTGAGCTTAACAGTCTGACACTTGGAAATGTACTTGAGGTCCCATTTGCTCTTTGTAGGAATTGTGCAGCTAACTTCAAGTCTTTGAATGTTCCTATTTATATCCTCTAACTAAGCAGTAGTGGCACACTCACCTCCGTGGTGGATAGGTCAGAGAGAGGGAGAATCTAATTTTATAAAACATGATGCTCACTAATATAACTTTTGCTCAATAGTCCAGGTCCAGAGCCATAAGCACGATTTCCTAAGCTGGTTTATATGCAGGAATACAGCTAAAACACGAAAGTGTTACTAAAACGAAGATAGAAGGGCTTTGCTTATCTGCCTTTACAATATAATTTATATAAGGGCAATGCTACCAGTGTAAATGAACTCAGAGAAAGGACATGATATTTTCAGTGTTGCTTTAGGTGATTAGATGACAATAAAAATTACCTTCCCATATGAACCTTGTCCTAATACTTTCAGTAGCTCAAACTGAGAAGGATCTGCTTTTTCAAAACCTTCCTTGACATGATGACTGATGTCTATTTCCTTCACGATACCTTCTTCCTGCAAAGGAAACAAGAAAAAAAAAAAAATCAAAATCCCTAAATCAGAGCTCTTATCCTAAGGAAACATATTCTTTTTTAAAAACTCATCTTCTGTGATGTTACAATCACGTAGGAAATTTTGAAAATAGAAACAAGTGCTTGTCCAAATATTCCACATGCCTGTTACCGGCTGTGGGGATAATTGTCAGGACATCCAGGCCTGGTACCTCTGTTTATTGAGCCTCAAGATACAACTAGGTAAAGACAGAATACACAAGCTGGTCAAAGATACACTGGAACTTGGTATCCCACTAGAGACCTTGCTAGCAGAGTGTCACGCACTCAGTTCTCTACTATAGAGGCCCTAGCACACATCTCTGCACACATTTTCTCAGCTTCCCCACAAATAATCATTTAAATCAATCTCAGAAAGCTTAGTCTTAAGTAGAAGTTCTAATGAGTAGGTAATAAAGAAAAGGCAGTGCTAAAAGTATCTCTCCCTATTTACCTCAAAAATTGTAATGCTTCTACTGGTAACCCTTTAAATAGAAAACAAGTGAACAATTAGATGTGAAAATGAGGTGGTGGTGGGAGGAAGACTGACACACTTTCTAGCTTGCAAGAATTAGCTTTAAATGCTTTGGATTTTCCAGGTTCTTTTGTTAAAATATTTTCACTGTCAATAGATGCACATTCCTCAAAAACACCAGTTAAAGTAGGACTTTCATCTTGCAAGATGTGACATACGAGATTTGTTTTAGTTGTTTGTTTCATGTCATTTTGGCGTGTTCCTCTAAAAAGAGAGTGACTGGGTCATGTGAGACGCAGAGGGACTACACAGGTTGCAGCAACCTAGAAAGTCATTGAGCTGAAAAGAAACCTGGAAGAAAGGACCTGTTCTTCAAGGACACAATGATAAGGGAAGACTATATTTACACTCCCTTTCATTTCTGTGTGTTGTACACCTACATTTGAACTCTTTGGGTTTGGTTTGGGAGGGGATTGTGTTATTTTTTGTTTGGTTGTTTTTTTTCCCCAAACTATTTGTTCTAACTTCTCTACAACTAAAGTATGGATTTTGAGTACAAAACTTTTTTATTTCATCTCCCAGTTTGAAGGGAATTACTAATTTAGGAGTAAGTTTGAATATTTCTGCACAAGCATAAATAACTGGAATCTCATAAACAATTTTTTACATGGAATTTTCCTGCAATTGTCCTTTCTCTCCCCAAAAATATCTTTGTAAAAACAAGAAATATAACACTGGTTTCCCATTTTTAAAAATTAATGTTGAGAAAATAAAAATAACATCCTGAAATGAAAATGTATATACAAAAAAAAAAAATTTGGCCAAAACACATTCTGTACTAAAGAATAATAAATTTGATTCTCTTCTCCTCCAGAAAAATTGCTATCACTTTCTACCAGCTGTAATTCGTTGGATACATGGCTTGCATTACCCAGATTGCTTTCTACATTGTAGCTTCATCCCTTCTCTTCCCTACCCTACCCCTTTACACTCATGTTCTTTGGAACCGGGACTGTATCTTCTGCTTGGTTTGGAATGCTTCCTCTACTTTGTGCATGCTACTACAATCATGGAAAGTAATCGTCATCTCTCAGCAACTCATTTTTCTGTTCCTAATTCGTTCAGTTTAAGGTCTGCCTGAAAGGAAATGCTTGAAACCAATGGACAGTTTTCACTGAAAGATTTAAAGGATTTCTGAGTACCTAACTGACAGGATTTCTCTTCTTATTCTTCTGTCTTTAATTGCTGTGGGAGATAGAGTATCTTTCTGATATTAAATGTATCCATTTTTTCTTTTCTTTATTTTTTTTCCCTGAGTGAGAGAAACAGCAGTAAACTGATACAACTTCAATACTCTATCTGCCGTTTCCTAAGGACCTGGTATTACCCACATCCTGTTATCAAAGGCTGCACCAAGTTCTGAAGTGATGAGCTTTCATACTGAGGAACACACATCTTTAGTAAAGTGCCTGCAACTGAAAGAACTGTACATTGGTAGGAGCATTATTTCAAGCTTAGCTATTAAATTTCATACAACATCTTCAGGTTTGTGAAATGTGTTCAGTTACAGGAATATATTGAAAGTATTAAAGTGATGACAATTCAGCTTGCTGGGAGAATGCTTAAAAATGTCTAGCATTCCCAGAGAATAGCAATAAAACCAATAATTATATGCATCTTGAATTAAAATCTCAGAAAAAAAGAGATTATCTTTTAAAAGAATGGAACAAAATACAAGGCCTACCAAAGTTCATCAGAGAAGCACAGATTTTAGAGATGGAAAAAAACCCATTTGTGATTTCATTAAACTATAAAACCATTCGTTAAGAAGATCCTTCTCAGGGTCATCTTGATCAGACCAGCTGGGGTTTTTTTTGTCTGGTGCAGTTTTCAGTGTCTCAAACAACGAACCTTGAGCCACTTCCTATGAAAGATTATTCTCTTTCAATTTGCCTAAAGTCAAACCGAGCTGCCTGATCAACAGGTCCTTAGGAGGAAGCAGGATATTTTTCTAGGAAGGTAGGATTTCCTGTGGTCTCCTCGCTAGAATGGGGCAGCAAAGCAGTGCTGGGGAAAAGCATGCCAGACAGCTATATTTT
>JAWWMP010000116.1:30144001-30192440 GCA_035047865.1 Dendrocincla tyrannina | reverse complement strand
GTCAAACCGAGCTGCCTGATCAACAGGTCCTTAGGAGGAAGCAGGATATTTTTCTAGGAAGGTAGGATTTCCTGTGGATTTCCTGTGGTCTCCTCGCTAGAATGGGGCAGCAAAGCAGTGCTGGGGAAAAGCATGCCAGACAGCTATATTTTCACAGACCATCACCACTGTGGTGTTACTTGGGAGCTGTCCAAGAGATAGATAGTATTTTAGCTGGTATGACAAATCCGCTTCCCACTGGAGCAGAAAGCCAAGCTGTAAGTCCTTGAGACTAAAGATGGACACAGCTCCTTAAGGGAGATATATGCTGATGCATTTGCACACATGCACCCATTTGCCTTACATGTATTCCTATAATCTTATTACTTTGCTGCATAAATTCTGGAATAACTTCCGTTTGTTTGTTTTACCTTACTAGCAACCACCCCACCAGTCTTATATTCTTTATTAATATTCTTACTTATATAGTATTTTCTCCTTTGTGTCTTTTGAAGTCTCTGTGTATTACTCTAATATGGAACATGGCAAAATTTTTCTCAGATATGGATGATCAGAGTGAAACCCAAACTATCAAAGCACAAGTATGGCAGGCAGATCTCCCAACTGGTTTTGCTCTGAGTTGCATCTTAGGAACTTCTCTAACATGGATTTTTTTTTCCACTGTTCCAGCAAGTGCAGCATATCTGCATGAGGAATTCGCATGACAACAGTAAGACTGAGACAAGAGATTCACAATACAGACAAAGCCTGCACACTGAAGAAGCTGTTTTGATGGAAAGGATTTCACTGTGGAAAAAGAAATAGCAGCCAACTTCAAAAATGGTTTTGATCAGTGAAGTGAAATTGGTAGGGTCAAAAATGAATGTTCCATAGCTTGATCATGTAACAGCTGTGTGCAGCAGTCCCAGCTCTTGCTCCCTGCTGACTTGTCCCGACACCGCATTAGCAGGAATGCTTGACTTGATGAAGCTTACCCTTTTGTAAACTTCTCTAAATATTTATGTTTGCACAAAAAGCATCATCCTGTGACAAAAGTGAGATGGATGTTCTTGGTGGCTTGAAGAAAGCATATGGTGATGCAGGACAGACTGGGGGAGGGAGGGCAATGAACTGGGAGGGTAGAAGAGGTGTGGAGAGTGCTACTCTAAGCTAACGCAGGAAAGACCTATTCAGAGTGTGACTCCATACTGCATTACTCTCTTAAAGGCTTCCCCCACAAGCTAGCAGAAGTTTTGGACAGAGAAGTTACCCAATATTTAAACAGAAAGGCCACTTTTTCTCCTCTCCTTTGGGGCAGAGAAGAGAGATTCTGTTCTTGTCCTGTAACTATGGATAGCACAGACACCTCTGTTTTGGTGCTTCCTGGGTGGCAACCTCTCCCTGTACCTCTATCTTGGCTCACTTCACAGATTCCCTCATGCAGACCTTGGAGGAAGAGGGGCACTAATGGTCAGTGACTGATGGAGAGCAACCACAAAAAACTTTTCTAGGTGCAACAATATTCCTTGATTCACTGTCACATACGGGAGTTGGATCAGGAAGCATAGGAATGTGGACCTGGGAACAGAGTACAAAAAGTCATTCAAAAGGGCAAGCCTTCCTGGAGAGGAATTTCACTTCATCTGTAGTCTCTTATCTTGCCTGCTCCACAGCCTCTCGGCAACCGTTATGGAAAGAATACCACCTAGAAAATGGGCAGGTTTAACTCCTTTTGCAGTCTTGTCTGGCTACTCGTTAACAGGTTTCTGAATAAACAGCACTAAGGCCATCAAATCCAGAGATCACCGTAACTACCCAATATATTTCAACCACACACAAGAAACTTTCCTCACCAAGACTTCCTGAAACACCTGGAGAAGGACTTATTCCAGAATCAGCTACTTCTACCCATAGAAAATTTTATGCTACTGTTTCACATAGGCAAAAGCCACAGTCCTAATGTAAGATGATTATTGTTTTTAAAAATTAGTAAGACAGGATTCTTATTCCTTGCCTGGCCATCTCTTCAGTTGCAGAGGATCAAGACTGGCATACAGGTATGGTCGTAAAGGGTAAGCTTCATTTTTCAATAAAAATGTGTGCACTTTTGATGTGCAAGTCCTACAGTCTTCAGGCTTGTGTGCTTTAAAGCCTGAGGCCAACAAAGAAATGAATGAAAATGTGGCAAGAGGAAATAAGAAATAATGATGTCTGAAGATATTTTATTGTTATTTGAGAGAATTGTTATTTGTCTATAGCATATGCTCAAGATACAGACTTTATTTTGTTTCCAATCTTGCCATTTGGCAGGTTACAAACTCATGTAAACCCAACTCACAACTATTCAACTTCCAAGTTACACAGCACATTCAGAAAGCACGCTTAAAACTCTGATATGGGAATAGTTAGGACAGGATATGTCTCATAAAGATGAGGTCAGGTTTTCACCTCTGTTTCACAGGTTCTAATCTGGCTCAACCCATAGGAGAGTCATTTGTGTCAAGGCTATTCAAATGCTGCCTAGGGCAGGAAATGAATTGCTGGCCTGTGTTAAGCTCTTTGAGGATGTGTTCACATTAAAAAAAAGTATAGATATTTATATATATATGAGCATTTTCATTAGCCTCTTCCCAAGCCAGTCTTCAGCAGCTGGAGTAAAAGTTGAGAAAGAAATATTTCATTTTAAATGGTTTGTAATCCAAATTCTGGCCTCTATTGTGGTCTGGAAAGATGTAAACTGAGCAATAATACCATAAAAGGGTCTGGTTGCTTTGTTCTCTAGGGTCAAACAAACATTTGCTTTAACAACAATGCATTGGACTTACTGAGCCCTTAAAGAAGCATGAGGAACTCACAGTGAATTCACTGGACATTCTGCCAGGTCCGTACTTGGCTTTCAAGCATAGGGTCACCTACCTTCCCAAAAGGTCATATAGAGTTAAATAACATGGAACAATTTTAAGAGAGTTTGGGATTTCTTTTACAGATCTTTCACAAATGTGACTAGGACGTGTTGTTTTGCATAGGGAATTTCAAAAAGTAGGTCAAAATTTGCTGGAAAACAAAAACTTTAGAGCAATTTCTGTGGAGTGCAACACACTCAGTCACTGTAAAATTCATCAGACCTTTTCATAGTGAGAATAACTATTAAACTCTCTTTAACACTTCTCTCCTAATGCATGTCTCTACAGCTGAGGTACAGCTGAGGTTCAGCTGAAGTCAAACAAACTAAATGGGAAAATGGGAAGAGATGAATCACAGATAGCAAAAGCAGTGAATACAATCTGCTGGATAGACTGGTGACGTCTTTGAGGTGGAGGTTTGAGTATTTAGGAGATCTGGGTACAGTCTTTTGTGCTACAAGCCTTCCTGTGTGTCTTTGAGGAATCACTTAGTGTTTGATTCAGCTAAATAAATTTAAGTATTTATAAGGCAGGAGACAATATTTTGAATAATTGTCTAGGTTTACTTTGCAGTTAATAGATAGAAGCAGGGATTTAGTGATTCAAAGAGATCAGATGAAATCACATTCTATAAAGTGCACATTTCTCTCTTCTGACCACGAGGAAAGCCTAAGATAACTTATGATCCAATGGCATTACAAGAGAAATGTTCGCTGATAAATGTGTGCATACCTTAACAGAACGTCTATTGAAATCTCAAAAGAACTTTTATACTTGAAACATCCACATGAGTAAAGAAATACCCTAAGGTGTTGGGAGTAATCCACTTACCAGGATTTTGCAGCTCTGGTAAATCAGCCATTTTTCTACTTCCTCCCCAATATGAACTATTCCTATTTGCTTTTCACTAACTTGTGGGAATATCATGAGAATTAACACAGGAAAAAAATATTAAATTATCCCATATTGCAGTAATAGGTAGACAAATCATCTGAAATGTATCCAGCAATACATGATATCAGGTGGCCTACAACTGAATTCTCCTTTAGTTTAGATTGAAACATTTTGGTCTTGAAGATTGGTGCTTTTTATCTGATAACTATAGTATATTTACAGTTCCTGGCTAAGGCAAATGTATATAACACAGTGACTGTGAAGATGCATGAGGAGAACAATCTTCCTATTCCAAGTACAGATATACATGAAATACAGGGACACGCCGATTTGTGATCTAACTTTCAACTCTGGACTCAAATCACTAACCCAGGTAATTCCACATTTTTTGTTAATTTTGGTGCAAACTGCAGTATTTTATGAGGAGTGGTGAGTAGAAAGAGCAAGGGATTCAAAAAAGCAGAACAAAAGCAGAACCATCTGGTCACCAAAAAAATACAAACAGTTGGCCAGTCTTACTTAGCAGCACTCTATAAATACTCAAATACACTTGTGAACTTTAACAGAAAGAGTCTCAAAATGAGTCACACCATTAAAGGACAATGAACTCAACTATGTTGCTTTAAGCTACAATAAGAGCAGGAACGTTTTCATCAACATGCTACTTGGCATGGCTTACAGGTGTGCTGCTGGCCTTTACAATTCAAAAGAGCTGTAAGGTCCATTACTGGTTGTTTTGGCTGGTGAATAGGCAAAAGAAGAACAATTGCTGCTCATTCACCAAGGAACTAATTCCCAGTTTGCCTGAAGCCAGTGCCTAGAAGAAATTGTTACTCTTAGAAGGGTAAGTATTCTTGTTTCCTTATGATAACGTCATGTCACCACTAAACAGGGTTATGAAGACTACATGCAGTAGTAGGGAACAGTATACATGACTGCATTGAAAAAAAAAATAAAAGAAAAAATTACTTTATACAGGCTTGTATATGTTACCCTCCACTACGGTTCAAGTCTGGTTCACAGGTCAGTATTGTTCCCTGTGCATTCTGGTCTGAACTGCTCACAAATTCTCTGTGAGTGGCTTGGGTGACTGCCACCAGAGACCCTCACAGGGATGCCCCTGCCCACCACCACTGCAGCCCACTCTCCAGAGATGCCTGGCACCTGCTACAGCACATCAGCACTCACAAGGAAGCCCTAATATGACAGTCCTAATGTGATAGCAACCCACTGTTCATGTATTATTGTGACAGGATACAGGTAGCCTCCACATCCCCCTGGCCCAGCTTTTCATCTGTAAAATGCAGGTAAGGCCATCCTCTTTTTTCATGAGGTTAGTGGAGAATAAGGGCACTGGAAAGACTAGGAAATACTCAGATACTATGATATTAGGCTCAAAAAAGAAAGAAGGACTATCTCTTCAGGATACTATTCAAGAATTATAAATACTTACTAAATTACTTCAGTTCCCTTATTGCTGCACTCAGTTGCTTCACAGACTAGAAAAAAAGGTGCCTGATGTTTTACTAGTTCGAGTGTTAAATAAAAACTCCAGCTGCACTAGGAAGATAAACTGCTTAAGCAAAACATATTTGCAACCACTGTTTCTTGATCCAAATAAAACAGTACTCACCACAGCAGCGTAAATGGCACCACAGCACAATAAGTAGAAAATACAAAGCCCTAGGGCATTTGCATGGTGATTTTAAAGAACTGAATCATCTCTAATATGCATATTAAGGGAAAAATAACAGGTCTCATCGCAAAATGTCAGGCAGAGTGGACAAAAGGCTGTAATAAGAGATAATCACATTACTGAAGTGTTGGATTAGCCAGTTTTGGAAAAATACCCGTCTGCTGCTTACAAATCACTTGTAGGGTTTGGTAATTACTATTTTGTCTATGAGAGGAATACTGGCCTGCTTGCACATTTTGTGTCCTCCCATTAATTAAATCAAGCATCAGCTAAGGGTTCAACCAGCTTGTACTTCACAAACTGGAGTTCTGCTGCCATTATGTTAGGAAAAAACGTGTTGTAATGAGGTTCATTATCTCAATGGCATTTTACAGGCCGAGCATTAATAGGAAAAGTGACTAATATGAGGTCATTATGGAATCAAGGCAAATACAAATTAGTTTTAATGCTACTGTTCACAGAATAGAGCATCAGTGAAGCCATTGAAGGAGAGAGGCTGATGCAGCTGAATCAGGTAGCAAGAAGATGGCAAAAGGGACATTCTACAGAGATGATATGACAAGATTTAGCAACAACATGGACAGAGGAATAAGAGGTGGGAGGCAGACAGAAGAGGGGGTATCAAAAAGAACACCAGACAAGGGTAACTAGCTAGTCCTTATGCCAACAGAGAAGCAAACTGAGAGAAGAACTGCAATATTAAACAACTTGAAATGCAACTTTTGTCCTTTTTTATACAGTGGCTTAATCCCATTTAAATACCTAACCATTCTCATGGGATGAGGAAAGAATGCAGGCATGCATGCATGTACTGGAGTGAGCTGATGGGGAAACTGGTAAGCAGCCCTGGCACGCTCAGAACTGCCCCCAAAAGAAAGGGTGAGAGCATGATAGTTAATGGCCCTGGGCATCCAGCCTTGTCCAGTAACTCAGCTGGGCTACCAAAACACATATAATGCTGTAAATCCAGGCTCCGCTTATTTATGCGGACTCCAGCTTCAGTATTTTAAGTTATACAAAAATGTGCAGATAAAATAGAAAAAAGGTTACACAAAGTACCTGACAATATCTCACTCCATGCTGGGCTCCAGTTTCATGGACAAATATTTGACATGGGATACTAAAACTGCATACCTACCTTTTCAGCTGTACACTTTTATTACATCCATGGCTGAGACCGAGGTCATTATTTGCAGACATAGGTATTTCAATGCCTAAGGACACACAGAAGTACCTGTTTAAAACAGATTTTCAACAGTCTACAGGAAATCTGGCCCAAGAAAAGGCCCATTACATCTCGTGGTTTTGTGGAGTACTAAGAAGCCTCTAGTTCATGTCCCTCAAAGATTCACACCGTCTATCTCCAAGAAACAAACTGCTAACTGATTAGCACACATCCTCTTTTCCGTGAAGGGAATAATTGTTTACAATCACTGTACTAAACAGAAGCATATATTGTGTATACACACTGACTGAAAAGATATGTGTTTTAGAATTGAGAATAAACAAAACAGAGAAAATCCATCTGGATGCAAAAAAACTCCTTTGCAACATGATTTCAAAGACTCCTTATTTCAATGAGGTCAAACTGTTTACCCATCCCTTTTGCAGAGATTTACAATGGATAACGTGTTTTTGTATAACAAAAGTGCATGTGGGGTAAGTTACTTGGTTCTCAGCTGACTGAGATCTTGATGGGCTTATCACAACTTCACAGAAGCAAAAATGAAAAGTTCAGCCAAAGCTGATACACAGTCTACTGAAGTTCAGAAGGATTTCCAGAGTAGGATTCACCCAAACATATGTCTCTCTCTGAGGCAGCTGTCTAAACTTCTGTCCAGCTGACAGAGAAATGGGTGCTTTTAGGCTTTGCTTTGTTTCAGACAACAGCAGGCCTCTAAAACAGAACTTAGGAAGTCTGCCCCTTTCTGCCAACTGTACAGTCTATGCGGATTAGTTCAGACAGAGGTTAATTCTCCCCTCCCTCATCCCTCAGTGATTCCTTTAGCATCAGATGGAGCGTATGGGCATCTCAAAAGATATGTACTGCATTATACTGGGTATTTCTGGACCAATCTTTGACTGACCCACCTCTTTTTCACCATGGATTTTCTACAGTCTCCAACAGACAACGTGAGGTGCTCCCCTAGTTTCATTTTTCTGGCATGATGCATACTTGTGCCAACTAGTGCAGCAACTTTCTGCAGGGACATTTTTACCCTGTCTGGCTACTTCCATGATCTGCCACTACAAATCAGGGCAATCAGGACTCTTGGATGTGAAACTGGAAGCAAAACCACAATGCTGCGTCAAGGCAGCATTTGCTAAACTTTCACACTGGGGAAAGATTTAAAAAAAACAAGAAACACCAGTTTCTTCAGCCTCTTAATTCAAAACACATTTTACTCATTAGCACAATCCTTGCAGTATTTGGCTCATCAGGTCACCTGACAACAGTTGGAAACTGACAACTTAAAACTGAGCCCAGCTGAAGTCCTCATCCACCACGTTCCTGCAGACTGCAAGACATGGCTTTCAGCTGCCCTGCAGCCTTTTTACTCTGTCCCAACTATGTAAAGGAAGATTTACATCAAGTGGTCTTGGTTTTCTTCTTCAGCCACCTTATTCACAAAAACTCTATTGAAAATAAAGATATGTGATGATGAAGGCAGTGGAAAGGAACTCTTTCTGTTTAATCCATTTCTGTGAAGAAGCCTCCAGGGTTTTTAAGTGCTGGTTATGCCAGTTTTAGAGCAAATTCACTTCTCTAGCGTCCATTCCACAAGTATTTTTTAACATATACACAAACAGGAAAAAGGTCAAACTGAAATTACCAAGTTCCTGCCAGTATTTTTCATTGACATGTGGCTATTTCAACATTTCCTGTTCTGGCTGAAAACAACAAATCCACATGGCATTCTAAAAGGTAGAGGTTGGGTTGGATAGTGTTTAAAATAAAAGATGATCCAAATGGCTTTACTGAAAATCAGTTTGCTGCAAACTGTAAACGGACAAGGTGAAGAGAGAAGACAAGCATATCTACAGTCTTACTGAATGGACATAAGTGATTCCAGAACTGTACTTACAAAAAGACCAGAAGACAGATAAAGATCTTTACAGTGCAACACCATTACCTCTCCCATAAATTTATCCCCAATGAGCTGCAGTAGTTAGAGGTTATTATACAGCAAACTGTGAGATTGTTCCTGTGCTCAGAGCAGCCACAAAGCTGTCTGGGGCTCCTGGAAAAGACTAGCCTCCCTTTCAGAGAAAAGTGAATGGGCATAGATTAAATAAGTTCTTCCTATTCTACTTTTAACATTAGTTTCAGATATAGCTTCAGTTAGTAACCTGAACAAAGACAAATGAATAGCAAAATACGTTACATTTCACATATGCATAATCACTTTTTAATATCAAGCTAATAAAACAAAAATGCTTTTTGATGCTCTGTGTGGTGGATGCTATCACACTGATAATCAAAATCACCAGCTGGCTCCACCAGGCTGCAAATCCAGTGAAATCTTTAATGCAGCTGGAAGACAGAATTCTGAAGAAGAATCTGATGCAATATTATAATCACCAATTTTTTTTTTTGTTACATGAAAAATTGGAAATTCACTGGAATTCAGTAATCATATATGAAACACAGGACACCAGGAAACAGCTACTCCTGTTCCTTTACAGATAAGGCATTTATTGTGCTTCCCAGGGAGTCCTAGGCAATTATGTCCACTGTAGATCATAGCACTTATAATGAGTTTTATTTTATAACCCTAGCTAACCAACCATATCTGCATCACTTGTAACTACAGTGATGTTTTTAAATAAAAGCATAAAGACAACTGAATGATAAGTGAAGTAATTCAATCAATCAGTAACAACAGGAAGTTAAAATTAATATTACGGACAAAGGAAAAACAGACAACACAACCAGAAGATGACAAGTGAAAGCCAAAAAGGAAAGCTGAAACCACACAAAAGTGTTACTTTAAAGAAGGGTTTAATCAAATGCACAAGTCCAGCATTTGTTTCCACATTTGCCATCATAAACAATGAGCAATGCCACAGTGTTTCCAAGACACCATGGGAGGTAAAGTTTCTGTAATTCAAGTCAATACTGCAAGGAAAAAAAAATAATGTAAAACACAATGAAAAGCTGATTATGAATTTGCCACAAATTTTGCTTTGTTTGTATTCTTAAATTTATTTACATTAAAACCTGTTCTTTTTCATTGCTGACTACACAGCAGGGTCCTGCTATGCCAAAGCAGAGTTCCAGTTTGCTTTGTTAAAAAGCTCAGTTTTCTCAAAAACATTATTTTTGGACTATGCTTTTTCTGATTTATTTCCAATATTCAAAATGTTTCTTTACCCAAAAAGGCTGAGTAAATTGACATCTGCTATCCTTGAATTTTATCCAGAAGTTATAACTGAAGCTTTTTGTACAGGACAATATCAAAATCTTTTGTCTTCATAGAACTTGTTATGCTTGTGAAGATACATATGAATGTCATCATTGAGTTAGCATTAAACTATATTACTGGGTCCACATGAAAGGTCAAGTAACATAAGAATTACAGCTCTTCACAGCAGCAATATTTAAACTTCCAGTTATATGAAGTAGTAAGTAAAGCTGCTGTAATATAACACTGCTATGTAAATAGCCTTCATTTGCAGGTAAAAGTAAAGAGAAGTAAAAAATCCATATCAGCTTTTCATTTCTGTAACTACTTTTATGTCAGCAAGCTGTAACTGTATGTTTTAGGCATACTGAAGGGTGATTAGGTGCATTTATAACTAAGATTCCTGGAACTGTAGAGAACAAAAGAACAATGTAAGCCACTTTTCTTGCAGTTAATGATACTGAAAATAGAGCCAGCATTTTGTACACAGGCTGCAAGTTGGCCCAGGGCAACATATACCAAATAAGATAATGATTATAGTAAATGCACAACATTATTTCCAGTTACTAACAAGGAAAAAATATACAATGTATGTCTTCATGTATATGCTGGGTTTTATTTCAAGTAAAATCAGAAGGAATTTTTTTTCTTTTTTTTACAAAAGTTAATCTGAAAACCTAAGGAGTCCATCACATATTAACAGTGCCTATCAGCCAAGCTAGCTACTGAATATCTCTCCCTCAGAAGTGACCAATGAAAGGCAAATAATCCCTTGCAGTATTTTCTTCCCCAACAAACAAGTAAATCAAGTTATTCCCCATCCTACCTGAAAACCTCCTGCCTGCCTTCCAGTCACCCCGTCACAAACATGTGGGTGGCAAGCTGAGTCTGGGAGAGTGCCAAGAGGAGCAGCAGGGCTGGGCTGGGCAGGACCCAGGGTGGGATGCAGCTGCAGATTCCCGGGGTCCAGACCAGCATCATGAAGGGCATGATGGGGAGATGAATAGAGCTGCTCCCCCTCAGCCCATTATCAGCTCCTCAACCCCAGAGAGGCATTGCCTCAAATACGTCTCCAGCTGCTTTGCTCTTGGGAAGTTGTAACCAGTCTTAAATCCTAACTTGAAAGTGAGGCACCTGTGAGTGAGGTGGCAGCTAACAAAACCCTGGAGAAATGGGTTAATGAAAGGAGCCAGGTTGTGTTGTAACTGCAGTCACCTCTGGGAGAGACAAGGCAAAACACATGGGGCACATTCCAGCAGCCCAGCCTTGAGGAGGTGATGGAAGGATTTGGGTTGAGAAGAGTCATGCTAAAGGAAGCTGACAAACTCCCAGCCTGTCACAGCCACACAACTGTTCAACACTACAGGCTAACCCCTTGGCTATTATGATTACCACAGAAATTTTGATCAAAGGCAACAAACAGATTGCAGACAGGTACCCCGGCATCTGTCAGACTTGGTCTCACAACCCCTTCTCAGCCCACTCTGGGACTTGGGGAAAACCCTCCTGGTCTAAATAAAGGCTGCTCCCCACCTTCTAATCTGTGCCTAGAAACTGCAAGCCCTAAAGCAAGCCTGTCATAATGTCTACCTGCATTATTTATCCAACAATGCAAGAGTGCAGACATGCACCAAATCTAAATTATATTATGGATAAAGTCAGGAGCAATAAACTTAATCACACTATGAAAAATTCAGGTTAGACACCTGGAAAATCATTCCCTGGAAAGGATAGAGAAACACCAGAACAGATGCCACTTAAGGTATAACCAGCTTGTATCCTACTACCCTTCAACTGCCTCTTTTTTTGTTTTATCCTATCTGGTATTGCACCCTTCTGTTGTGTTTTTAAAGGGCCCACAGTGTGTCCACATGGCTGTAAACACAATAAATACTACTAATAAATGGTGAGCATTACAAGGCTTATAACAGATATTCAGAATCTACTTTACAAGTATAGGGCCCAGATCTTAAAACCCCCTCCCTTTACTAACAGGTATAATTCTGATTTATGCTTTTAGCTCCGTTACTAGAAACATAAGTAGATGTTTGAGAAGAAACTGCTCTCATAATAGTTTTGCAGGATCAGGCCCTAAAAACAGAGGGTACAGATGGTGAACACAAGATGCAAACTGAGGGAAAGCAACTCTCGTTTTCCACCATGGCAGAATGCCAGTTTAGTTAGAGCCTGATAATGATGGTACAAGAGGAAGAACTGTCAGGCATATGTGCCAAATGTACTCATATAAAGAGTGAAATGGGCATCAATATCTGTTGCAGCTAATCAACAAAATTAGGTAAGTGGGGCAACAAATTATGCCCCTTTTAATCAGCTAACACTGTCATCTCCTTTATAAACAGGGAGAGTTTCTCAATTTGTTTTTAGTAAGTTTGAAGCAGTAAAAGAAGATGGAAACATCCTGTTAACAAAATACTGGCTCAACTCAGCAAATAACTTCCTACTGACTTTAGAGCAATATCAAAACACATAAATAGCATCACTCCATGAAGAAAAGTCCAGGATGAAGCGCAGATTAATCACTTGGTCTTTAAAAGTTATTTGAGAAAAAAAATTATTAGATCCTGACTGTGGACTTCAAACAGTCTGACTACACTATACTGATGAAGGCGTAAAAGTTTGAAGAATTAGGCCTTTATTTTACTTACTCTTTGACTGCATCAGTCTAAACAACAACCAGATAATTTTGCCTCTTGTAATAAAAGGGAGCAGAAGGAAAACCCAGAATTTCACCAGCCTATCTTCTTTCAGAATGCAAGTCTTCTCTGAAAAAAGATAAATGCCACCGACTCTTTGGCATTCAGAAGGCAGCACCTGGACCATGCACCAGTGATGTGAACATCTGCAGCAAGAATTCCTAATGCTCCTGATACACCATTCCAGCCAGAAGAGCTCCAGTACCATATCCATTTATATTCTACCATTCCTCAGTGCAAAAGAGCTCAGTTCCAGACTATAATGCTACACAAAGAGCAACCATAAACAAACTGGATGAAAAATTACCTATGTATTTAAAAAAAAAAAACTTCCTAAAGTGATACAGGTCTGAACATATGGTTAATAAAAAAACCCAACAACAACAAAAAAACCCCAACCCCAAACATTTATATAGAAAAATTACTAAGTCAATCTAGATTTTCATCTAGGTTTGAAAGCTCCTTGCACAGGATGCAGGCAGACATTGTAATACGTACAAAAATATTTCAATAATATAGAGCTTTATCAAATGCAGTAATTCAAACCTAATTCAACTGAAAGCCAAGTTAGAAGCTGCACAGTTCATCTGGTTTATGAAAGACTCAGAACCTTCAGTAAATCAACGTAAAATGATTTGCCGAACAAAACCACTTGACTACAGAAGGTGAAAAGAAAACCTATGGTTATAAATGCTTGAAGTAACTGCCTGAGGAACAGCCCAGCATTGCATTAGTCCTCCAATGTCCCCTTCATTTTCCTTTCCCTCTCTGTAAAAGGGAAATTAAATTCCTTCAAAGTTTCTGCTGCCACTGAAAAACATTTCAACAATCCAAATACAGGATTTACTTCACTGACCACTAATGCCAAGGGCCCCAAAACCACTTTGAAAGAAGATGAGTTTTGCAAATTGTAGCAGCATCTGTAAAGCAACGAAAAATTGATGGTTTCCTTTTGACTGCCTTAGAAAGGGCTGCTTTGTACATTTCTTTCCTCAGGGAATCCATTGCTATAATTTTCCATTGGAAAGTTTCTGTCTTCCTGCATTGCTAAAGTGACTGCAGTGCTGACCTAATCTGGTCATCAAACACCTTAGATTAATCACATGTCTAAAACCAAACAAAAAATTGTTATGTAAATTCACTTGCTTGATTATCTGTAATTATTTCTATCAAATACTATGCAGCGTTCTTCAAAATGTTAAAACATACAGGCTGTGACTTCTGCATTTTTCATCTACAAAACATAAAAAAGCAATTTACATTTCATTTTTCTTTATTGTTATTATCAACAACATATGCACTGTGAACACCATCCACTGCAGGATGCCAAAGTAACAACAGAAACATCAATCTAGCCTCAGAAAGCCCTGCAAGTTGGGTAAGTATTAACCTCAGATGTTGCAAGGTTAAGCTGCTTGCCTATGGTAACAGAGTGAATTTGACAGGACCAAAAATAAAGTCCAAATTTCCTGATTCCCCAGCCCTATCATAAGGCAACACTGATGTAATTGCTAAATTTTAATTTAGTGGTCTGTACAATTCATGTTTATAAATCTCCAGTGCTTGTAACAGAGAGTATTAATGCTTTACTTCAGGTTCAAAAGTACAAAGTACATTAAAAGCTGGTTTTAGGTCAATGGAAATGAAATGGCCCATCTCTAAACACCATGCTGTTTAGAGCATGCTAATGTTTACAGAACTGTATGGAAATGTTAGGTACGCAGCTCTCGGGTTCGATTACCTCTGTCATCAGAGCTGGCAATGCAGTGCTCAGACCAGCTTTGCACAGTGTGGCCTGGGACATTTTCCATACCACTCCTCTTTATGTGACCTTGCCTCTGGAAGCACAGCTTGAAATGCCACCATGAGATCCAGCACATGCTCACTAGGTGGGATAAGTCTCCAGTGTGCACTGGCAGGAAGCTACCTACCCTGCACTCATAGGATATTCTGGTTCCCAAAAGATCAAACAGCAGCTCATTAAAGGAACTGTTAGAGGACTCAACTGCTTCCTTCCCAATCCCATTTCTGCTGATGGAACTGTGTGCCCAACAAGTCTCTCTGGAAGAACTCCCAAATTGTTTTTTTTTTCAGAGGTGCAAGAACCTCCAAATGTGCAGAGCAAAGACAAGCTGCAGGTAACCATTCTGTGGAAACTCATCATTTGCACAGGTCACAGAAGAAGGAGGGAGAAGCATGCATGCCTCAGACCATCATATCAGTAGACAATCCTTTCTGTGTCCAGAAACTACCTCCAGTTCTCACCCAATACCTAAATCTGCCATTCCAGAATGTTTTTCTCATGAAAAATACAAGTTCAAAATTTCTTTTTACCTTCACTGTCTCCATCGTGCCTTCATCTCTCTTGCTAACTGACTGTCTCTTCCCCACATTTTTATTAAAACTTTTCCCCTGGCTTGCATTCTTTATCGGTCTTACTGGTCCTAGCCATTTCGTGGGTTAAGCAACATCTGCTCAGATAATCAGAAGAGAAGAGATTAACAAGTCAGAGAACAGTCATTACCTGCAGACAGTCTGAAAATAGCCATCTCCACAAATCCAACGGGCAGAACCATCAATTACAGTAATCCTAGAGAAAGGCAGTATTTGCATAGAAAGAGTATTTTAATCTTATAAGTAGAGAACTGACAGTGAAATAGGTTTCTCTAGTTCCAAAAATGTCAGTTCCAGTATTTCAGGAAATAAACAGTGAAATCAGTGCTTTCAATGCCACTAAATGTAAATTGTGTCATACTTCTAATGATTAACCAGTTCTGGAATAAGGGACTACTTAGTACGAGTGAAAGAAAACCAAAAATATTTAGACAGTAACAGCTTGTGCTCTTAGTGACAATCACCTTTTCACAAACGTCTGGGACTACCAGCTGTACAATAGTATACATGTGTTTAATACTGGAGCCTGACACATCCAGTTATCCTGGTTACTTAGATAATGCTAAAATAAAGAATGGCTTTCTTGAAGAATTTCAGCCCAGCTGTAATGTAAGAACACTTTTTAACATCTACGAGGCTTCTAAAATGTCTTAAACTCCTGTTTAATTTTTAATTTGAAGATACCTCTTATTGGAAAGGATATTATACTCAATTAAGAATCAGATGGAAATTTTATTGAACTGCCTTGGATTTTGTTACAAAGATTACTTGATATATATAGATACAGATATAAATCTAGAACCTTCCTTTTTTTAATCAATCGTATTTTGAGAACAGCTTTTCAGGTGGGGTTTTATAACCAGTTTTGAAAAAGTGCTGTAAAAAATCATTTTCCCTCACATTTTAAAATTTCTTTTCATGCTTGTTTGAAAGTAAGTTTAAAAAATTGGGATGTTGCTTTTCAAGAACATACTAAGACCAAAATTAAAACATTATATACAAAAAGAATTATATAGCTTTCAAGCAAAAATTCTGATGAAGTGTTCGTAAAATTAAAGTAATTTTGAAAACTGTCAGAAACATTATGACTTGGTGACTTAAAAAAAGTTCCTGAGCTAAATAAAGAAATGTCTGAATGGCAAATCCCATTGGCTAGGTAGCTGTAATTTCAGTTTGGTATCCCAGCAGCAAACATGAGGAAACCCAGGTAAGACTGACACCTAATCTACCCGGGCTGTTGCTACCTCAAATGACATAACTTCAGAGCACCTCTCTGTACATGGGGAACAGCGCAGGACAGACAAATTCATTCCCTGATTAGAAACATAAGACTAGACCAAATCATTTCCTCTGCCAGAAACCAAATGGGTCATGCTGCCGGAGACACCTGAGGTCTCATGGAGTCATCTGCATTGTGCCAGTTACTGTATACTAGTCCAGGGAAAGTGAGTGTTCCCTGTGCAATCCTGTATACAGCCACCTACCAGCTGAGGACAGCCCTGCAGTCAGGGAGACTGTATTGGGGGGACCCTGTATGGACACTAAAATGGAAAATCTTAAAGCGCTCCATAACTTCCAAATTCTTGGAAAATTTTGTGACAGCAGCTTGGATATGACAATGCACCTACTAAAAAAAAATTGAAATGCACTGACCACAATGTGACACATTTATTTCAACAGTCATTGCATTCAAATTTATACAGAGGGATTTTCCCACAGAACTGATGTCGGTTCACAGCCATTGCAGAAAGTACAAGAGAGTGTGGAGCAGATTCGAAACCTCTTTGTTTCCTGCTGAGCAAACTGGTCAGAGCTGTGGAATGACTGCTGGGAATGCTGAAACTATGCTCTGCTACCTTTTCTTCGGTCAAGCAGACCATTCCCTTCTGAGCTGTTTGCCCTCTGTTGGGTAGGGGCAAGCTCTGCTAGCACAACAGAGGGGCAGAGCCCTGATCAAGGAAAGCTAAGTGAGCTGTAAAGGGCAAATACGTGCAAGGGGTGACATCTGGCAACAATATAAGGAAAAAACCCATTAAGTGGGTTACATAAACCAGTGCCCTAAAAGCCATGCATAAAGGCAGCTAAGGACAACATCTCATCCAGTCTGAAGTGCCACTGGCTGAGCACTGTGAAAAGAACAAAATTAAAGTTATGCAATGCCTCGCATTAGGCCCAAAGTAAATAAAGTCAGGACTTGCGTTTCAACAGCAATGTGAACCATGGAGAACTGGGATGAATGGAAGATGAACAGGGCTTCTTTAGCCACCGGAGCCCCAGGCTATGTCGGATACACATGGCCCTCCCATCCCCAACCACTCCAGCCAGGCCTGGAGAGGCAGGTCCTTCATTGTACAGCTTACAGCAGAGGCTCAGCACAGTAAGAAACGCCCAGCACTATCAGAGAATTAAGGTCTGAACTGAAGTCAATCAATTACAAAGCATTTTCAGTCAGAGCATAGCAACAGTCTCTGAAGGGGTTAAAATCTGTCTTTCTGATCACCAACATCTTCTTCTGGTTCTTCAGATGGCCATTAACCTGCACCATCCCTGGCTTTTAAGGACTACAGAAACCAGGGGAACACATTCCTTCATTTCACACCCCCGTGTTATCCAAACATCCTGAAGACTGAGAAGAGGGCAAGTGGATGTTCTATTGCTTATGTTCACCACAAAATCCAGTGACCACAGTTACCCAGTTGATATTTTAAGACACAGTTGCTCAGCTTTAGCAACAGTGCCACTTGCTGCCATACAGGTTGTATGCAAACTCCAGCCATGGAGGGAAGAACCAAAGAAATTCACAGATGTGAAGAAGCTTTGAGAAAAAGCTTTATGCAAAAAGTTATTCAGAGTTCACCAAGCCTTGAAACTCACTGAACCAATTCTAAACATACTTCTTTCATCTCTCTTTTTTTGTTGTTTTTTTTTTTGTTTATTTGTTTTGTTTTGTTATCTTTTGTTTATTCTTTTTTAATTTCCTGTTGCAAATAAGTTGATTTGGCATGAACAGTCTCTTACAGATAACAGCAGTCTGTGCAGGGGAGCTTGTGGTCCAGCCTAGTTTAGCAGGTGCTGTTGTCTTTGTACTACAGCACCTTCCACATCAGTAACCATATGTGCCCTTCTGTTACAGTTTACCCTGAAGAAAAGCTTTAAATCCCCAAAGCACTGTCATTCCCCCTCTTGCTTAACCCAGGATGACTCCAGTTCCAAATAACTAAGCTAAAAATCAGCAGAGCTGTGGGAATACTGCCATTTTCAGAAGCACCCACAATGGCTTTCCCAGGGAAAATTCCATATTCCAAAACTGATATGAGGGCCAGCACCAAGCATACCTATGGTACGTTCCTTAGTGAGAGTACTTAAATCCCATTCACAGTCTGTGTGTGGTTCAGAGTCCTCTAAGAGAAAGGGAAACTTAGGCCACCTTGTTATAGGAAGGAATCTGGCACAGCACTGGTTTCTGTGCAGTAGACCTCCTGAAGAATTGCTCAGACTTTTTGTTTTTCCTGTGAGTAATATAGTATGGAGAAAATAATACACAAGCAGAGAGCAAAGCATAACACACATGTGAAAAATAACTGCTTTCTAAATTTTACTATAAATGTATAGGTGTACAACGTTCACAATGCTGTAATACTGTGGCTTTACCTCTTCCAGGCAATCAGTATCAAACTGATCCATCTTCACTCCTAACAGAGTTAAACATTTCGGTAACTTCTCAGTAACTTAACATTTAAAACCACACAAATACCAATTTCATATTAGCTTTATCTACAGGGAATTGAATTTAAGACCAAAAGAAAAAAAAAGGCTAATTAAAAAACTTCTACTGAGTTTTAAAAGCTCTGTGCACTTACTTCAGATGATTGCTCACAAATTCAATACAGCCCTAAAGATTATTCATGTCTAGCAGTGATATCATCAAGGGCAAAGTAACTTTCTTTTTCTTCTCATAGAGAAAATGGACTTTTATTATGCTGATAATCACACCTACACACTGAGTACCAATCAGCGTTAGAAGCTGAAAGCTATGAGCAAGTTTTATTTCTCATTTTTAGAAAATTATCTTTTCAGATCATTCCCTCAAACTTTAGAACGAGGGCTATGATTTTCCTAATTGTATCTATTGGTTCAATATCAAGTGTCCCTTAGGATCTTGTAAACTATCTTTTTATTTAATAATACTTGGAGACTCATATATTGAATAAGAATTTCTAACTGCAACTGAAATGGAATCTAACATAAAATATCCACGGTGTTATTGTCAGGTATCATTCATATCACCCATTATCATGTTTAGCATGAAATGAAAATTCACTTTTGAAAATTTCTACTAGAAATTTTAGAAATATTTTGAAGAATTTAGAAGATCTATTAGATTTCCCATGGTATAAGAATCAATATTTTAAGATCTGAATCTGCAATTTGAATCAAAGATGAAATTAAGAGAAAGGGAACTCTCCTTTTCAGACCTGTATGTTGCCTCTTAACTGTTTAGAATCCTTGAACTAATTTTTTTCACCCACAAATGCTGGTGTAAAACATTCCACAGCAGGCAGCTAACCTTGCCAGAGGAAACTCCTCAAATACCCCAAAAATTTATTCTTAATATTTACTACCAACATTCCTTCCATGCTTTCATAAATGCTGGGTTACTTTCAAAAGTTGTCAAGACTGAAAGAACATCACTTGCAAAACAGAACAGTCCTCAAGCTCTTCTACCACTGTGGCAGTCCTCAACAGCACCATACACAGCCTTAAAACATTGAGAAATATTCAACCAAGCCCCTGAAGGGAAAATGTAGGATGCAGAGGTTGAAAATATTTGTTCCCTTAATCTTGATCATCTACCCTTTCCTGAGAAAACTACCCAAACTTGCCAGATGTCCATTTTTTTAACTGAGGTTTTCATCTTCTTATTCATTCTCTCAAGTATGCAAGTTTTCCCCACATCCGGACTAGTATTTTCATTTTTCTGTCATGTGCATTGTGTTCTGGAAAAGCGTCGAGATTTACTTAGTAGGAATTGACACAGAGAATGATCTACTGGGCAGGGTCATCTTCTGTTCCCTGTGAGCACCAGAGTGGAGGACCATGGCTCCTGGCCAGGGATCCTGTTCGCTCTGGCAATACGTACAATAAGCAATAACAATGATGGAAAATTCCACTTGATTCAATGTAACTAGTGACTGTTACTCTTCTGTGTTTATATGTCTTCTGCCCCTAGGCAAAATCCTGCCCAAACTCCACAGTGCTACCCGTCAGAGTACAGCTGAGAAGAGCAGGAAGAGAGAAGGTCCCTACAAGGAACCTGGAAGGTTGGAGAACTTCTCCCTTTTTCCCATCAAATGTCCTAGACAATCCCTTTGTGTTTTGCCAGGGCCCCGATCATAGGAATTTGACCCTATCATTGTGCCAAATTATTTAGTTTGCTTAGGAGTTCACTGAGAGATGATAACCTGCCTATCATGACTGATCTGAAACTGGAAAATGGTCACGGACATTTTAAAAACCGTCTGTTTATCACATCATATATATTGATTAATTTTTGGAAACACTCCAAGAGACATCATTCTGGAAGTCAATCTAAAATAAATAGGACCTGAATTTATCCAGGACAGGTTGGATGAAGTCTTGTTACTAGGCACCAAGTTTGTTTTCTCTTTCCTATAACAAGTTGCAGACATTTAAAAAATACATAACTGTCTATATATTAATATCACAGCCTCCTGGCAATTATGAATCATTAATGTGGCTTGTGTGCATTGATATTTGAAAAAGTTCAGTTCCCATTCTCCAAGTACTGAAACACATTGCAAAATCCTAAAACTGTATCCCTAAAGTGGCGGGGTACATGCACTGAACGCAGTCATCTACCTGTGACCTGCCAGAAAGACAAACAAATGCTGTCAGGCAGGAATAAACAGACTGTAGAATGTTGAAGCATAAACAAAAGTATGATTGAAAACACTGTGAAAGAGAAGATGCAGATCTGCAGCCCTGCTGCTAATAAAGAGCTGTCACTCAACGTCAGTGTCTGGCAGCAAATCTGCTACAGAAAAATTAACCTGGCTGAAGCTGGGACATGGAAGTTGTCTTTGGAACCAAGATTCAGATCATTCAGTGCTTGAGAAAGGCTGTTAGCCTTTGATTTCCATATAAAGGCAAGTGATTGCTAATTATTGTGTAAATTAATTGCTTCTCAGGGTTGACTGCTGCCAATATTTACTGCCACAACCTGACAAAATCAAGATCTTCTGTTTAATATTGAAAGATATTTACATCTTCCAGAGGCAGAGAGAGCAGTTTTCATTTTCAGCAGTCTATCTCAATGCCTCTTCCTCACTGGAATGAACCGTGGACACTGTAGGCAGATATTTCTTGTGCAAATAGAATTACATTGTGCACCTGTTTCATTAATGCTGCTCATGAATAAGGATAAAACATCAGCCAGAGATAGGTGAATACTCTCTAAGAGGGGAAGAGAATAAAACTCTGGAATAACCAATTTCTGCAATAAATAATTTATAACAAATTTTTATAGGAAATACATTTTATGGAAGATAAAACTGGTAGCATAAAGTATTGTTACCTTTTGACAACTTAAGATCAAAAAGCTGCTGTTTATTCCCTCTTTCTTTCCCAGAGCTCAAGACTCCAGGCATAACCCAGCTCTCTGGACCTCCCTAAAGGACATCTGAAGTGTGGGGCACTGAGCTGAGGAAGATACATGACTCTGTCTCAATTCTGCTGTGACTTCCCTCTTAACTACCAAAGTAAAAAAGAGTGTTGTCTGTTTTATATGCTAGATCCAGGTTGCAATACTCTACTGCAGAGAGTAGGACTTCGCTGTGACGTGAGAAGCTCTAATGCAGCTGTGTTGGAAGGTGCAGCTTCACCATCTCTTCATGCATCTTATGGCTAGAAAGCATTCAAACCTTCTCAAATATCTTGAAGGCAACGACACACTCAACTCTCCTTTGCCTAAGCTGTACTCCAACCCAGCAAGCAGCAGACTCAGAAGCAGAAAGGTTTGGTTGCAGCTCTCTGAGATGTAAGCACCGTTTTTGGCAAAAATGAAAGCAGCACAAGCAGAAGAGCAATATCCTTCCCTTCTACCACATGTGCTATCTCATCTCTTCTATTGCAAGAGGAAGAAAGAGGAGGATATTCCATAGAAGAGACCACTACATAGATGGACATGCCCCAATAGGGAAGTTTTTCATGAAGATTTCTACTTCCATATTCATTACAAACCATGTTGTATCATACAAAGGCAGTTCTTGGAGTATCCAGTTCACTATATTCAAAAATGCTGCTAAATTATAATGGATCATGTTGCTTTTCTCCTCTCCTTCCTCCTCCTGTCCCCCCACACACCATGAATATATATGGGAAGAAAAGAATACACCCACTACTTAAGCAGATTCTAAGTATTTCACAGACTATGCATGTAAGGAGGAAATAACAATATGTCATTTCAGCAAATCTGCAGTGCTCCATGTCTACAAAAAAAAAAAAAAAAAAAAAGGAAAGCAGGATTTCTAGCAATATAAACACTTGGAAAAGCAGTACCCTGTGAAGTAGGAACAACAATAGTGCAGCAATGACTTAGACCCACTGTGAATAATTAATGACATTCTTTCATACAGTGACTTATGCTTGAATTCCTAAAGGGAATAGTCTACTTAAACTGGTTTATTAAAGCTGTATCCTAGGGAAAATCTAAACGCAGTTTAAGCAATCTGACAATTTGTGATGCATTTTCCCCCTCTAGTTCTTCATGTGCTATTCAACTATATACAGCATATAATTAAATCAAGGATAGCTAAAATATCTCACTTGTTAAATTACTGTACCTTTGCCTGATTAAGCAATTACAACCTACTGCTATCACAGACATTTGCTGAGTAATCTCTCTTGCACTCTATGCTTGAGCACAACTAGAGAAAGTAGTAACACACAAAAATTGCTATAGTTAATGTGTAACAGGCATTATGGATAAATCAAAAAGAGGTTCGTAACTTTAGAGGAACCAGAGCTTTAATTTACAGTGGAGAAATTAACAATGACATTAATAAGAATTATAATCAAACTGAAATCCTTGAACCACGCAGCTTTGGCAAAAGCAAACAAATAAACCCCAAACCAAAGCCAGATGTTGTTGCACTCTGATTCCATTATCCAGCCCCTTCCCTCTCTGTCAGCCTCCTGTTAAGAAGATTGATTTCACACCAATTCCACACTTCAGAACAAGATTTCCAAAGTGCGTTTCTTTTCCTACAATGTAGGCAACAAGCAATGATAGGATCAGATAAAAGCAGATAATGAGATTAAGTCTCATTAAAAAACTCCTCTTGTGCTTCAAAGGCACTTAACTCTATCAGAGGCAAAACTGAGAATAGTACGTACGCCTACAAACACAACACAGTCATGCATGCACGAGAGTCCCTATGCTACAGAGACTTGCCACAAAAACAGCCACATCAAGTGGCAAACCACTTTTCTGAAATGCATGGATGTTATGCAATGAGACAAGACATTATTAGACAGGGTACTTGATATGCCTTGCATTTAAAGGGTTTCTAAACAGCTAAGTGTGAAGCATTCCCACCAGTGCAAGAGATTGGTTCTTTTGCAATGAGCACCGGGCACAGCAGCAGCTCAGGGCATTCACTTGCCTCAAATCACTTCTCCAATAAATTGTCTCACGGTGTAGCCATGTGTTACAGATACCACTTGTCAGTCTCAGAGGAGTTGCAGGGAAGGCCACACTAGACCCACTGTTGGCCCTTGGGCACATATGCAATGCTCACCACCACTTCCTACATCCCAGCCACCTCCTGAGACCAAGACACCTGACTGTGTCCTGGACAAGTCCCATGTGTTTCACAAGGGCTGAAATCTCTGCTTTTCAAACACAGGCATTAAGGAATTGAATTTTTCTGCAAAAAAACTGAATTAAATTCTATCAAATTTGACCTCTAAAAAGAAAGAGACGTTTAAATACAAATTCAGATTATTACAGGAATAACTGGGAATTCAAAGATTAAATAATTATTTGAAATAAATTGGGTAACTATTATTGAAAGCTAGATGCAAGTCTGGAAATTAAACCTGTTCAGAGATGTATAGAATGCCCAAACTAATTATATGCACCATTTTTCAACAAAACAGTTCTTATTCATTTTGCTAAATCTATACATTAGTCAGACCTTTTAATATCTTTACAGATAGGTATGGAAAACTGTAAAAATATCACACTTCATATCAACTTGTCAATAATTAATCTGTTCCTTTTTCTTTGTGAATGATATAATTACTGGTTTTATCAGCAACATTTTTAAATTTCTGTAGAAACAGAGGATGCATAAAACATACTCTAATTTTTGTTTCAAAGCTTGTATTACAAACTTCTTTGGCTAAAATAATAAATTAATTCTCTGATGGACAATGTTCTTCCTGATTCTGTGAAAAAAAATGATAAAATTATTAATTAACAATGAATCCTGCAGTTCTCAGTGCAAACCAAGTCAGATTTAGCTAGAAACTGACCCTAATCCTAAATCAGATTTTCTAGCCAGCCTCTATTCTCCCAGCGCAGAAAAGCTGAACAGAAGAATACAACAATACTGGACAGGAACATTTATTTTTAAACACAATGTAAAAATAAGTTTATCATATAGAATTATAGCTAAATTTCCTGTTACACAGAAAAAACATCAAATAGCACAAAACAAAGAGCTGCCTGGTGTAGAATATTACTGAAAATACAGTGTTTGCACTGAAACCATCTCTGAGACCAGACAGGGTCACAGACTGCAATGGAGATGATGCTGAGAGCAGTGCCGTAAAACAAGGGGACTTTTTTAATAAATTCTGCCCTCCCTTTCCCAGTGTCAGCTTCTCAACTCCTCTACTACAATCAATTCCTACTACATCAATTTTTTTATGCTTTTTTTGTTTTGAAAATAACTGAAAATCAATGTCTACATGAATGTTTCTATTTCAAAGTTAATATTATTACACTGCTTCCTTCATGTCCCTCTAGAAATGTAAAGAGGCCTTGTAGCAAGAACATATTACCTATATTCTCAGCATGGGTCCCAGCAACGAACGCAGGAATCCAGACCCACTGTTTAAACTATACCGATTTCCATAAAACACCTATCTTCACAATTTCATACATTATTTACAGGGTAAAGGAGGACAGCACAGAAAACATCACCTCTCATTCTAAAATTAACACACACTCCCATGGATTATGCAACAGTACTTAAATCCAGGCAGGGTTTGTTTGTTCGGGTTTTTTTCAGAGCTTCGTTTGCAAGAAGCAATCCATGGATTTATCAATCTCATTATTTTAATGGAAATTTAATTCACAATATCTACTTCACGATTCATTTTTACACAGTTAAACTTTTTATTCTCCTCTATGGACAGGTCTGTTACCAAAATTTTCTATAATGACAGAGAAGCAGTGCAGATGGAAATGCTGTGGTCACTAGGTGTTACAAAAAGATGGAGCCGTGCTGCACAGGCAGAGTCCAAAAAGCTTCCCAGAACCTTTTCCCACACAGCAATAAAGCAATTCCACACAGCAATAAAGCTTAATCCTTCTGCCAAGAGACCTAAAGAAAAAGCCAGTTTGAGTGCCACCTTGCTCAAAAATATGCACCTTATCACCCACCTCTAATTGCAGATTTTAGATTATAAGAGTAATTCACATTACAACAGAATTTAAATCTGTTCAGCTAAAAAAAAGGGACAACAACACGTCTTTCATTGGGAACTCTCTCTTCATCCACTTAGGAAGCCCCTTTCTCTGACAATATTTCCATGAATGGTTTTCCAGTTTCTCTGCTTCAAGGGTTGGAAAGTAAATCAGATCATCCAAAATACCCTCAGAACTATATACTTAAGTGCACACAGACGGATTTATTATGCTTTCTGTGAGCCTAGCCACCTGACAACAGAGAAGGCAATGCAATCCATTCCTGTGCACTGGGGAGAAGCAAATTTATCTGGCCACTCTTGGAAAACACGAACTGCTCGCAATGGGGCAGCAGCTCTTGCTGCATCTGGGGGCATTTTCTGCTAAAACCGGCTGAGTGGTAAAGCCCTGAAAACTACAACATTTATAGTCATACTCAGAAAAGGCAAACCATTCTCTGTCTGTGCTCAAGTCATGAACAGCTGCTGTTTTCACTACTGGTGTGAAGAACTGCTAGGCAAAGTTGGCTCTAACAGTCCTCTCCTCAAAGGAAAGAAAAAGCCCTTCAGTTAGGAAGAGTCCCTTCCCTTTAAGACATTAGGACTGTGTAGCTCTTCTGTCCTAGTGGTGGCCATGCCCAGTGGACAGGCAGACTAAGGCTGAAGCAGAAAGACTCAGGCTACAAAGAACAGTCACAAATTGGGTAGCCATGAAAGCCAATGTTGAGCAACCAACATAACTAGTGGACTAAAGAGAGATGTGGTGTCATGAGGACCAGCAGTTTAGGTGCAGGGTCCCATCATCCAGCATCAAAATAGAGACAAACTAAACCTGGGATAGCTGTAGTGCCTCAAGAATTGAATCATCTCTTCCACAGAGACAGCTGGCTCACCAAAAAAGATTCTCTGAGGTGGACAATGAACAGAAAGCAGAGCAAATGGGAAGAGAAGTAAACCTCCAAGTCTTCTGATTTCTGTCTTGTATGATTTTCATGGGTGCAGTTGGTATTTGGGCTTTTTATAGCCTCACAGCAGGAGAGTGTTTTCTTCTCAAAGGGGAGCCTAGAATAGAGATGGCCAAGCAAGAGTTCACAGTGGGGTCAGGTCTCACATACAGAGCAGCAGTGGCCACCAAAAACAGTAGCAGCAGCAAAGCAGCAGAGGGGTAAGATAGGTGTAGGACCCCTAGGGCCCAGACACGAGGTTGAAGAGGAACGCAAGAGGAAGGCTGGCATTGGGAAGCTGGTGCAGATGGGCAGGGATTTGTGGCTGGAAGAGACAATAATGAGCAGAAGTACCTGGGAGGGACTACAGTTGGCAGCATGTGGCTCAAGGAACAGGCTTCTGCAAAGATCAGCAGGGAACTCCAGAATGGGTGAAAGTTTTGGGAGGCTCTGGGGATAGCGTGGCGACCTTCACTGAACTGTACAGGGGGGCTAGGCAGGGGAAGGAACAAAAAGGACTCCATGAAAAGACATTTTGGAATCTCAGATCTGAGATTAACTGCACTCAGTACCTCCTCCTACTACTCTAGCTTGGGGGCAAGGGTGCATCCTAGACTACTTCCTGCAGAACTGTTCTTCTTGTGTTTTGTTTTTGTGGAGGGCTGATGCAACGGGCTCTGGGTCTGTCACCGAGGAGGTCTGGCAGAGTGAGAAATCTTTTTATTGCAGAAGTTCAGACACGTGATTCAGACAGCACTGTCACAACCACATCAAAACACCCTTCAGCATGACCCTTTAAATAATAAAATGCAGCTGGGCATTGTACAAAGTTAAGTTGCAGGGCTTAAGATGACTTTAATGCAGAGTCCATGGTCTCTAACCTTTCTACCCCTGCTCTGTGGCAGCAGAAATAATGAATAATACCAGGTGCCCACAAGAAAACACTTGGGCTTAGGTTTCTGAGATGTTGAATACTTATGTATCCTGTTCAGGCTGAGTTGTGACTGGTTACGTGCTCTGAAAATTTACACCCCTCCTCATGAGAACCCCTAATCATCGACCTTTGAACTTGTTTACTCCACATCAACCCTCCATAAGTCTCAAAGAGACTGTGGCCGGAGGATATCAACCAAACTGAGTTAAACTGAGATTAGGACTACTGTACAAGAGAGTAAGATTTAGAGGGAGAAAGCACAATTCATCAGGCATCAGCTAATAAACACACTTAAATAATGTGCTTTTTTGCAGCATGCAACAAAACATAATTCATCCTGCAACCTTAGCAGCTTGTGTTAAACTGAACCAGTCACAGCTGACCTTCCTCAGTCAGTCTGACAAGTCTGTATCAGTTGTCCTTATTACATAAAGACAATCAATCAGAAACTGGAGAACAATGGCCTTATGAGGGTTCATAAAAATTGAATGCAAATCCTCTATGCCACTCAGGGACAAATTATTCACAGAGCTACAGATACACAACTGTGCCAGAGTCGACATTTTTTCTTTTTTTATTGAGTAGGGTCTGGGCCCAAGAAGGGAGGTTGCTGATTGCCTCAAAAGGAACAACCACTTCAAAGCTACTCATGTTTCCCTGTTCTGGTGCAACTCCTTCAGCACAGAATAAGAAAGGTATTTACACAAGCAGCTGCTGTAAATGACTTTTTTAAAATATTCTAGTACTACTCTGCTGTACATGCTCTGTGCTAAAAACCTAAATGATGCACAAATTCCATTTCAACAAATTTTTCATTGCTAATTGGGATTATCAAGGAGGGACCCAGAGCGACAATCCCTCCACCTTCCATCCTCTAGAACCTCCTTCTATGTGACAGGTCAGGCTGGTTTCACATCACTGATTTCTAATGCAGAGTATAGAGAGTACCACTGTCACACATGATTGAAACAAGCTAATACCTTCAATTTCCAAGGGAGATATGAATCAGAAAAACAATTACAAAGGAAGAAATGAGATCCTGGGTGCATAAGTCATACAGGTCTCCTAGAGGTCACTAGAATTGCAGTTTCTCATATATCTCCAGAAGAAATATGAGATCTTGTTCAAAATATTAATGGGCTGCTGCATATCATATTTGGAAGGCCAGATGCCTGTTAGAAAAGTTGATAGCTGATAGTCAGGGATCCTGTTTGGCATACATGAAAAGCAGCTGTAACTAATACACTTAGTTAACATGACACCATCAAGCTTATTTGCAGACATTGCTCATCAACTACTATTTATTCTTCCCCCCGCAAGCCTACACATCCCCTTCCTCAAATAAAAACCTTGTGGTTCCAAACCCAAACAGCCTTCATCAAACTTTACATTACTTAAATATCATTTTATTGGGGTTTTTTTTGTTGTTTTCTTCCAAGCCCACACCCAGACAAATCAAGATGCAAGCATTGCTTTTGGTCCTGATTTAATGGGAGAAAACTTTAATATTTGAATAGAAAACCAGTGTCATTCTGCATCCCCTTTAATAGGATTTTCTCCTCTAGCTGTATTTTAAAGGTGAAAGCAGTTTTCAGAAGCTAAAACATTTTCCAATTACTAACAAAACTAAGAATAGTCTTTAATCTAGTGTTCTTTCTGTTGTGCTGATCTTCACTTGAAAAATAGCAAAAAGGGTGGACGGTATTTGGCAATTTTGTCTGCTTTGGCTATACAGCTTAACCAAGGTACTTTACTAGGTACTCTTGGAATCCATCTAAGCAATTAAAATACCACATGCAAAACATTCCCTAACTTTTGCCATTGCACACTGCAGCTGTTAGCTTCTAGATCCTCTTCCATAATCACAGATACTGACACCTCAGTGCTTTATACTATTCCAAAGTAATTCAGAAGAGAGAACAATTAGTTGATAGAACATTGGTTTTATTTTCAATTATGAATTATGATAAAGAAGTTAATACAGGAATCACTATGCATATATAAAAAGGTGGTAATATCATATTTGAATCTGAAAGCCAAACAAGCCCTACGACATTTAAGGACTAGCACCCAAGTAAAGCACTACATTTCACAGTGAGCAAAAAAGAAACCCTCCCAGCACTGAAGACACTGGAAGTCTCCACTGTGTGGTCCTTTTGGCTTCCACAGAAGACACATGCTGCTGTCCTCTTAAACTCTGCTTTAATCCTCTGTTGTAAAGTGATCCCATAGTATACAAACAAAACCTAATTTGTAACAGGGGGTCATAGATAGCTCCTGAATTCAGGAGCCACAACTCTGACTTAATTCCAAAGCCTCCACTTTGGAGTGGGAAACTATAGAATTATACACTGCTCTCAGACAGCTTTCATTTACACACTGTAGCTGCAAATATAATAATGTAGAGTGAATAAAGTGTATATAAAGCATATATAAATGCCACCAAAACATTTCTACAAAGATAATAACTGTATCCAAACCCAGTAGTTCCACAGCACAGATACACATATCTTTCCTGTCCTGTGCAGAGGTGAGTAGGGTAACATCGACCAGCTAGTTTGAATTATGAGTGATACACACTCACAAATGCATTTGGCAAGTCAATCCAGTAATAAAATGATATAAATTATAAAATTATTCAGTAGTTTGATGATAAAGATCTCAAATGCTTTGTGTTGCAAAGTAGCAGCTTCATCCTCTAAGCAAGATCTTTTCACAAAAATGTCATATATATTTACAGTCTCACAGATTACTTGGCCTGACAGTTTTCATGAGTGTGGGGAGGTGGGGAAAGAGGAAGCAATATGTAGTGCAGTGCTGTACTTTTAGCCGAGCAAATATAAAACACATTTGACAACTAACTACATGGAGACACTCCTGCTACTGTCAAATCTATCTTTAAACATGTAAGTAAGGGATTGAGAGTGTAATTCAAAGCCTTGCTGAAGTCCATAAGACTCTCTATTATTACTTGCTAGGAGCACTCAAGTTCATAAGAAATAGAAGCAGGGACACTACACCAAATTAAAACACGCCACTATAAACCAGTCCTTAACACACATGTGCTCACTGCACCAGCATTGTTTTCAGAAGAAATGCAAATCACAGCAAATTATGGATGATACACAAACACACTCTTGTAGTCTTTTTTAAGAGATCCAACAGACAGGATAGACTAGGGCAGTTTAAGCCTTGAATTTCATAACTTCTGCAGTTCAACTGGTTTTAAAAAATATGTGCCTTCTGTTACATTGAAATTACTTATTGCATAGTAGGCAAATTCAACTAACTTCCACTTAAGCTTTTAAACTTGCAGACAAACAAAAGACCAACCCCTCAACTCCAAGTCTGTACACTAGGTAGTTTTCTCCAAGCTTTTGCAGTGTCTGGCCACCTGCTTAACTCTCCTCATCTGGCTGGCCATAATTTCTAATCTGGATTTTCTTTTTCCTTCTTCATAAATATTTCATTTAAAATCCCCCATTTTCAGTAAAGTCAGAACATAAAAATAAAATTTAAAAATCATACACACTGATAAACATACATGTTGCATTGCATGCTTTAAAACCTTCATGATTTTAGTCCTATTACATACCAATAATTTAAATATCTTTCCAGTATCAACAACAAAATAGAAAAGGTTTTTATCCTTTGGTTTTCCCCTGTCCTCTGTGTAAGTAGAATTCATTGACTGGATATCTGATTCTGAAAATAGTTTTCATTCCTGTAACTTGCTTCTCTGCCCTTGTTGGCTTTCTCTTTCTCTTTTCTACTGCTTCTGCTGTCTTCCAAAGTTCATTAGACTACATCGGAATTTGGGAATGTTCTTCAGCAGTATTTTGATAAATGCAAATCAAAGCCCAGCCCAAGTCCTCTTTCTTTTTTCTGGCTACATATTCTTCCTTTAGATGGATTGATACCAGAAGTAAATATTGATTCATTTGTCTGCCACTCTCTATTGGTTAAATACTTCAATTTTATTTTTTAAATACTGAAACAGACATTTTTTTTCTATGAGTGTTTTATAGACAGAACTTTTACTGTTCCTTTCAGCAGGCCTCAGCTCTGCTCTCTTCTGTAGACAGATCTGTAAATTTACACTTTTCCCCCCAAACCAACTCCACATTATCATTATCACCCTGTAGGCCTGTAGGAAAAAAAAAAAAATCTGTGCTATGTATTTTCTTTGCTGAATTATCAGATGAACTATTTTAATAATGATGAGTCACAGAAGGCACATTGGAAAAAAAAAAGCTGATATAATATACAGTAACTTGTATAAATAGAATGGCCAGGATTTTCAACGGAGTTAGCTAATTCCTGTGAGTCCTCTGTAAATTCCAGGCAACATGTCTAGTTGTCATTCCCACTTTTACTGCTTCAAATCTGATGGTTTCCATTATCTTTCATATCTTGAAAAATGATCTGTAGGAATATAAATCATGCCATCAACTTCCTCCATTGAAAACCTAATATTCAAAACCAAATACATTTTACAAATATTTGCCTTCCCCTCAACCCACAAATGAAACTTTTTTACACATACATATTTGATTCAAACCACCGGAGTAAGTGAATTCCCATAATCAGTTCTGATATAAAGGCTTAAAATACACTAATTTTCTCAATTTAATGTAGTATGTTGAAAAACTGGTACATTTATTCAATAACATACCTGCTGACCTTTTATCATCCAAGGAGTAACTGATACTTACGACCACTTTTACTGGAAGAAGGGACTTGACAGAACTAGATACTTTACACAATTCTATCTACAAAGCAGAGGCAGCCGTAGAAGAGGAAGAACTATGAATTTGATCCCAAGGTATTCATTATCTTCCAGAGCAACCAGTACATGTACTGAAACACTGCTTCCAGGGAAGTAGCTGGGTAGTGCTTGCTGATGGGAAATAGAGACTACAGCTTTTGTTTTCCTCCAATTCTACAAGCAGCTTTTGCTTTTATTAAACTGCTTCTGTCTTGACCCAGGAGATTTTTCAATATCTTTCTCTCCACTGCCCAGCTGAGGAGGGAGTGATAGAGTGGCCTTGATGGGCACCTTGCATCCAGCCAGGGTCAATCCACCACATCCACATACTTATGATTTTCCAAATGGAATACTTCAAAGCAATTTGCAATAATTTGAAGTTCAAGGGGGAAATTTACCTGCATCTTGTGTCTCTCAAGCATTTTCTAGTATTGATGGCTTTCATTTAAAAAGTTAGGAAGTATATGCTGTATATTCTTACTTGAAATGCATCTGAATTCTGCCTTCAAGTTGACCAAAATTATTTTATTGAATAATTCTAGTATCTGCACTGCTTACTTAGAACTATACAATGTTCATTGCTCTATTCTAGTTCCTTGGCTACTGTGATAAATCTAAACTGACTTTTTGAGCTACAAGCACATTTTTCAAGAAGTTATAAAGAAAAGGTATCAAAATTTTGCAATAAATGAATTGAGAAAGACAATTTAAAATTTCCTCCCCTCTTTAAATATAGAAAGTGAAGCAGTATTCATGTAAACATTTATTCACATGATTAAAGCATGCCTACTCATCTGCTACATCTGCAGAAGTACCTGCAGGATATGGGACTAATTCCCAGTCTCCTTTCAATTCACTCATATTTCAAATCCATACTTTGGAACAAAAATAAATAACTACAGTCATGCACAGCACACCACACTTCCAAATCACTCCATGAACAATTATAGGACAATTAGGGACACAAGTACCTCACATAAGATAGAGCTAAACAGAGACTCCAGCTTGGGGCCTGAAAAGAATGAACCACACTATTGCACTTTGCCAGAGCCATTAATCCTGTCTCTATATAGGCTTGTGAAGCCCTGTGATGATGATTTATAGTGTTCTTGAGACTCTAGCTAGTATAAAAGCATGGCAACATGCTGTGCTTTTTTCTATATGTGCCTGAAAATATTTATCACAGTCTTGCAATAAAATGCCTAACTCCCAACTCCTCATCCACATCTTTCACAAGAGACTAAAAAAATTATAAAATTTGCATTCTTGTTGCAACAAAACAAGGGCTTTGGATTTAGTGAAAGACATGTTCAGAGGACACTGTATATTGTTTCACCAAAAGCCTTTTTTTGCCTTTCACTGAAGCACAACTGTGTTGTCTTTTAAACGTTATTTTCATGGATATCCAAGTTAATGTTTCAGCCTCACTGAAAGCAAGCAATCAATTGTAAATCACATGGTGGGAAAGAGTGTGATAGTATATTGTCCCATAAAAGGAAATGGTAGGTACAGTCTTGAAGCCAGATTTTAAAATAAAAATTTGATAAATAGAAAACTCACTGAGAAACAGTTCCACAGTTCTGCCTACTGTGCTATATTTGAGAACCAGAAATGTTCAGGACACCAAAATCTCATGAGGACCAAGTGGGTGAGTCACAACTCAGCAATTCTGAGAGAATATCCCTAGTCCACTCATGATCTAGGTAAACTGCTAAAATCACCACTGAACACAGGATTTTAAAAAAATTAAGTAAATACAGTGAGTCAAATTCAGTCATCAGTCCCAAGGGGGCTCCTCCCATTCATCCTTCTCATCTGTGGAACAGAGTAACAAACAGCTGAGATACTTTTTTTCCATGACCTTTTACTATTTTTCAGTGCCATGAAGCAGATAAAGAATTCCAACGGTGCAAGGGGAAACTGAGGGCCCTTCTCTCTTCAGTTTTCTGAATATGCTTGTCCAAAGGTTCACAACTGGCTTCCGTTGTTTGATCTTACTGCTCTTGCCCACATGAAAGATCTGTATTTCCACGTCTTTTTTATTATTATTTTTTACTATTATTATTATTTTTAAAATAGTCATTGCAATAATTTGTCTCCTGATGCCAAAGACAACAATCTTCCTCATTGTCTGGAATCTCTCTTGACTACTTCCTTAAAGAGGTATTAACAACGGTTGAAAAACAAGCCCAAATTTTGCACTCTGGCTGCTGTTGCTCTGCAATTGTGAACAACTGCTGCCACTTAGAAGCCCTGCTAGCAGTGCAGCATAAATCTTCAATGGCCTTATTTCATTTGCAAGCCCAGACAGTAGTCACAAAGAACAAAAGCGTTATGACAGAGGTCACCATCATGATATGAGATGCCTTCCAAAAAAAGACTCTTAATGAGCTGCTAAATATCCTGGACCCTCTGAAATAAAATTGCAGTATCTTCAAGCCATCAAGAAGATTAAAAAAAAGTTAGAAAAATAGAAAAGAAAACCCCCAGATGTCTATGGGCAGCTGCCTCAAGGTGTGAAGCATTCTGCTTGTAGTTTGCACACAGCTTACCATAAGCTGTTTCTTCATTAGAGCATGGAAAGGTTAAGGGGGACAGTAACAACATGGGAGAAGGGAAACCGAAAAAAATGAGAAATTGAGAAGACTATTCCAAAACAGTTTTAATGCTTGAAGGAGTTTTTTTTCCTACTGCAGCTGCTGACTATTTGTGAGACTCAACACAAACTCCCCCTTTCTGAATACAGAAATGGAGACATTTAGGTGAAAAAGCAAGACTGCAACCTGAAGACGTCAAGCCTACAAAACTGACTGGTGAGATATTGATTTTATCATTCTTCAACATGCTGCCAGATTGTAGTTATCAGACACAAATGGAATTGTGTAAATAACTTTTACGCACTGCAGTGAATTCCCTTTAAATGTGCATGTGTTAAACACTACTACCACATGCCATATGATGGAGTATAAACCCCGAATTACTATCTTGTCTTGTTTCTATTAAAACTGCATTGGTAACATAGCAAAGAGATGCTCAATTCTGCTGTTCATAAACAAAGTGACTTTTTTTCCAAAGCTGTGAACTCATAAGTTTGTCTCCCCACACTAACCTGAAGGAAGCAGTCACTGTTGATAAGGCTTGGTAAACCCCTGGGAATAGCTGATGTGAGCTAAGACAACTTGCAGCAGGTGAACATCCTCCTTGTCCTCTGTTGGACATTCAGGTCAATTCAAAATGTCCTGATGTTTGCCCAGCTTGAGGGCAGTTCCACCTCACTGCTATGGATGGAGGTGGACATGGATGACATGAAATGTCATGGATCTTTGCTGCTCTTTGCATGCCAGGTATTTTTCAAGGCAGAGAAAAAGCTCCCAACATCAAAGTTTGCTTTCTAAACTACACATATGCCTGTGTATTAGAATAGCTCATGTGCAAGTAACTTTCATTGACTTGCATGAGCTTTAACAGGTGAGAGGCTGCCTCCTCTTCATTTTTCACTTGGCTGTGCTGAATTTTTGGTTAGCACACAAGATTCATCTTGCTAATCTGGGCATATGCAAGCCAGTTTTCACACTGGTACTAGGTCTCCTGTGTCCTGGACTTACTGAAGATGTTGTTTTTGTTCATCTAATATATGCACACACAGCAACTGCTTATTTGAGGTCATCCTTTTAGTTTGGGGTTTTTTTTCCCTAAACAGATGGCAAGTCTAGTTGTAAAAGGCATTACAAAGGTGGGAGTGAGTAAATATGTCAAAAATGGGATGAAGAATGGAAAGGAAATTGCAAAAGTAAAAATCTCTTGCACTTTCCAACTTATTCTAATAGCTACATTCCCTACTCCAACTCTTTCCAAGAACAATAGGTATGATTGCCTAAAGGTTATTCTGTCTTTAAAAACCGAAGTTCTTTGACTGTCTGTTCCACAGACTGCTGTCCTTTTCACACTTCCCAAATGAAGTATTAAAATATGTCATTCTGTCATGGCAGTTCTGGACTGTACTACTACTCATATGTCTACTGGAACCAACATGCTGGGCGGCAGTCAGATGTGACATGCCATTCAGAAAATGAAAAAAAAATTAATTCTTCCTTACAGTTCTCCAAAAAAGGAGGAAAAAAAAAGAAAAAAAAAACACAGCAGACAACAATGGGCCTTACTATTGATGAAAAGACTATAAATGCATATCTGTCAAGCAAATCCCTTTATTCAATGATTCATGAGTATTATTACTGAGGAAAATTCTGTTTTCCATAGGAAAGGGAAAAAAGTAGATGCTTACAGGTAATATCTGACCATTTCAGGACTCAAATATTCCCAGACATGTTTTTAAAGTTAGTTCATCTGATACTCGCAGTCCTGCATACAACTAAATAAAGTGGAGAATAGTTTTATTTAGCACACAACCTGTCAATAGGAATTACTGTCATTGTTTTCATTGTGATTTTAGCCACTTGATCTAGGAATTGATTACTTTTCCATACGATGGAAGGCATGAAGTAGCCCATGACTTGCATTCCTTCCTCATGATGACCTAGTGAAACTCCACCACTGCATGCTGATACAGAGACAACAGCAAGGCATGTGAGAATCAGAGGTAAAGTATTCCTGAATGAAAAGCTTGAGCTGTAAAAGGCACTGCCAGAGGGGATGAGGTCAGGTGGGATGAGACCACCTCTAAGACGCACCACACGACTCTCTCAAGCAGTCTTTTCATCACAATTTGTATCCACTCCCCAGAAAGGCCATTCTACCTAAGGAGAGCAGAAGAGTAGAATGCATCAGTCACACTTCATCATGAAGGAATAATTCAGCAGACAAGTGCTTAGAAGCGTATTTTTGACACACACCACAGGAAAACCCTTGAACAACTAGAAAAGGAGAAGGGAAAGAACACTGGGATCCAACACTGAGATGTAAATCCCTTATGTCAAATTCCCTTTTTTAGGCTGCTTCCAAAATTCAATCTCATTTACATCCTGATTACTGTTTTATAGCCAAAATAAACTTGTTTTCTACTATCTTGCCTGGAAAGAAAATTCAGGACTTTTAAGGTCAGCCTTTATGCCTATTGCATTGGTCAAGGAGGGGTCCTGAAATTTCTTCCCTGCGTTGTGTGACATAGCATCAAGCTGTGCTTAGTCATGGCCAGAGACAGGCTTTGGGCACATCATGCACTGCATCTCCTCAGCCTCAAGACATAAATGAATTTGGGAGTGGAACTGGTGAGAGGAGGCTTCTGGTTTGCAACTGCTCGTGTCCCTACACCAAATTGTCAAATATCTTTCTTTCTGTCTTCCCTGACACTGGTATTCACAGATATGGATGATAAGAAGCTTGTATGCCACAAAGGCCAGTCTCCCTGGCTTAACACTGTGTGTCTCTGTGCCAGAGGGACAATATTTTGGACCTACTAGAAATAGATATATATATAATGCTGAATTCACAGAGGACTGTGCAGAAGGTAATAGAGGAATGAAACAAAGCCTTAGCTCAAGAAAAACCCAACACCCAAACCAAACCAAAACAACCCTCAGACAAAGTAGTGAGTGGTGATGAGAAGAGATACAGGATGTGCAGACCAACAATCTTTTTTCTTCTGAGAGTCAGCAAATATTATTTAAGAGGAAGCCCATTCACTTTCCTTAAATAGTAAAAAATTTCGTAATGAGACAATTAAAACACATAGTTCTGTATTATTCATAAAAATAGCAGTCTTTGCCTGGACTTGCCCAGAGATTATGATTTGTATGACAAATACAGTGGTGTAAAATCTGCATTCTTTTCCCAGTATGCAACCAGCTATGCCATTTATAATAAGCATGTAAATAGCACTACAAGGTCACAAAGTGCTTTTCATAGTAAAATACGTTTTCTATCTCCCACTCACCGAAGAACATAAATAGAGTTCAGATAACACATTCCAACATACATTATATCCAATTTTCTAATATGATGGGGAAAGAAGCCAGTTTGCCTTTCTCATAAACTGCTCAGTCTGAGTTGTATTAGACACGTGGCCACAGATCCATAGCTTTGCCTCCTTCCTGGGCTCCTTGCATCCTTCCAGCATGTCTAGCAGGTAACAGCTGCTACTCCCATGTGCCCCCCACTTCTTACTCACTTCTTAATAATGGCCTGACACACCACAGCCATGGACCTGCACTGGTGGGAAATGGCCAAAGATCTCAGTTTTAGCCTTTACTGGGGACATTGGTATAGAGGTTGCAAGCCTTAATTCTGCTCAGTGCAAGGAGTAAAAATACAGCAAGTGGAATGAGAACAAATTTCTTCAACAGACCAGCACAGGAAACATATTTAAGAAAGCAGAATCTCACTCTCTGCCTTAAGGTGAGTACAGATACTCCCCTATACCTTACCTCATTTCAGAAGATGACCAATTCACCTATTTTTAGTGTAAACTTATTCACACCCATTAGGCCTTAACAGTCTTTTAATCAGGTGCCATAGCTGTCCCAAGCATAACTTGAAGCTCCAGTAATTTCTGCATGCTGGAGCTCAGTTATCCTTCAGGTTTTCTAGATAAATTGCTTAACTTTTTACAGATCACCATGGAAATTTAAAACAAACTACTCCACTCCTCAGGGGGAAATATGTTTCTGCCCTATCTCAACTATTCTCTGAAAACAAAATGAGGAAGAAATTATATTCCAACCTCAGGAGAAATTTTTATTAAGCTACATCTACAGAAACTAGTTTTGCCTCCTGCTGCTGCTCACTGTCAATAAATAGTCCAGGGTAATATTTCTGCTCCCAACATTGTATCAATAGTCTCATTGTTTAGATATCTATAAGCTGGAGACTATTTTTAGTACATCCTGTCAACTGTGAGGGGACAACACTAGCAGGAAGAGGATGCATTAGGCTTTTACATTTACTGGTGATAAAACTTGTGCCCAAGATAGACTAAGAACTGGGCGGTCGCTTACTTACATGACTATGCAGTGCATTATTGATTTGTTTTTTCACATTAATTCTTATTTCACATGACACTATAGATCTCATGATCTTACAGACATAGAGCTCAAAAGAAGAGAATCACACTTTACTAGAAATACTGGGGAAGGTTTAGAAAAACCCAGCCAATGTTGCCTACAGCAGTGAGTTCACATGCCAGCAGCCCTGAATTTCTTGCCTGGACAGCCCAGTGAACAACTGCACCTTAACATATAATCCCAACAGAAAACTGATCATCTGCATACACCTCATACACACAGAAAATAACTCATTCTTCTGCCTTGTAGTTGGAAATGTTACCATGGTCCAATTTACTATCAGCTACTTGCTTGCATCCAACTGGAAACTCTACTCATATAAGTAGAGGATTGGGCACCTACATTTGTAGCTTGCTGTTGCTGTTTTGTACAGTTTGCAGTACTACACAAAAGAAAAAATCTCCCTTCAGATCAAAACTTGATCTCAGAGGCCATTGTATGTACCAGCCCAAGCCCCAGTCAAGGCCTCAGAGTGAATTTGTAATAACTGACCTTAAATTTGGCTTTCATTGTACTCTAAAGTATTACTTTTATATTCCATATTAAACGAAGCCTGATTTCAGCAAGAACTTTTGGTTTAAGCCCTGAAAATGCATGTTACAATTTTAAATTCAAGATGTAAGTTTTATGTTGGAGGCCTTGCTTAAACATATCATAAATTGAAGTTATATTAAAATACATTTTGAAAGTCAATAGAACTGGTTTTGAAAGGAATAGCATTACTTTTCAGAGCTTTGATGGCAATTTTAGTAAATGAGATAATTACTGAAGTGTTAAATAAGGGACTTTTTTCTTGTGTACATCATTTACATTTTGTAGCGATGGAGCTAGGTAGGTGTTTTTGTCTGTAGTCTCATATACTCTGTAGAAGTTAACACAGCATCTTTTTAAAAACTGGCATGGACCATATATCCTCAATAGCTAGTGACATTGAGAAATGAGCATTTCGGTCTCTGGGCCCATTTTTTCAATAAATTTAACACAGTGGACTCGGACTCTAAAGAAAAACAAAAAACAAACATACAAAATAAAAACAAACAAAAAAATCAAACCAAAACAACCCAAACCCAACAACAAGAACAACAACAAAAAAAAAAAAACGAAATACCCCCCCCCCCCAAAAAAAAAAAAACCCAACAAACAAAAACCCACTAAACAAATTTGTTGGCTCAGATTCATTGTCCAAGCTTAGGGGAATGCACAGTACATGAACCATGTAAAAAGTGAAGCACAAGTGAGATTTTAAGTATTATTAGCATTTTTAAACTACAGAATGATAACAATGTGGTCTAGGAAAAACACATGGATAATAACCTACTAATAACATGCCCGTGATATTTTCCAGGTCATGATGGTAGTCCCATGCACATGCTGCAATTGTTGTAAAGAGCAGGTTATTTCTTTCAGTAAAGCTCTTAAACAAAATCTTGAATGGCAGATTGCCAGTGACGCTCTACTGAATGCACTACAAACCAGCAATATCTAACTCGAAAAGGATGTTATTGAAAATGGGAAATTAAGTTTGCTGGGCTTATGTCACTAGTGTTTAAGGCATGACCCACAACATCAAGCTTTTGCTGGCCTACCTCTGCTATTTGTGAACATGACAAAAAATATTTCTTGGTACAAAGGTGTAACTTTAATCAGCCACAGTCTTCCTGTTGGGTGTGCTTCCATCTTTCAGGGAGATGTTTTATTGCATTCTTCTGTAATACTGTGGGTGCAAGCTGCATGTTCTTTGCTGGACCTTGCTATGCAAGAAAAAGCAGGAGCATGCAGACTGTCTTTCATTCACAGGATTTCCAGCCAAAAAATAGAAACACCAGAGGATATTAGCTTTCCTCAGCTCAAACTGCATCTACAGCTGGAGGAGTTACCAGTTATGATTCACCATAGTACACTTTGGGGAAGGCTTGGGGGGAGGAAGGCAAGATTTACAGAGCACAAAACCAGCTGGCAGGAACAGCTGCTGAAACAGTCAAAACAGGTTTTTGCTTTTTCCAGACATCCAGCACTCTGTAAACTTCTGACAAGTTCCTCAGCCTTGTGTTGATTGTTCACTGCAACCCTCTCACATCCTTGTTTTTCTGTCTTCTACTTCACTGTGCCTCCTTTCCTCCTCTCTGTCATGTTTCCTCCCTTTCCTTCTCTTTTTAAACATAGTTCCAAGAGAGCCTTCCTCCCTTCTGAAGCACTGCATCTTTTGGTCTGAGTTTTGCTGAACTTATTCTCTCTGCTGTAGCCCCTCACTGCCATCCCCTCATCACATTCCTTACATAGAAAGTTCACAGGGCATTTTCTATCATCTTAATCAAAGCACCTAGCACAGCCAAGTCCTGTGGGTGGGTACCAAGACAGAGCAGCCACAGTCATAGTTACGGCTCCTCCCTGAACGGAAAGCTCACTGCTCCTCCTGTACCTTTGGTTTGGCAAAACATCCCAAAAATAAAAGCATTCGTAATCCTCCTCACTCCTCCTTTGCATTGCAGCCTCTTGTCAGGAATACTCAAGGGTAAGGATAAGGACCAAAGGAGTCAGGCTGTGGTGGCTGCTGGCCCCCAGGTGGGGCCAAGCTTGAAATCTGTGAAATAAGCTGTTTGGAGTACGGACAAGGTAGGATAGGCAGATGCATGTATGCATGTGTGCACTGATGTGTGCGTGCACGCCTGTGCACATCCAGGGACTGCAGCAAGACTGCAGATTGCACTTGGGGACAGAACTGAGGAAAGGAGGCAGGGGCCATGGAGAATCTGCAGATCTGTATGTGTGTGTGCTGAATAAAGAAACTGAAGGCTTCAACTCACCACTGCCCAATTGTCCATTTGAACTAAAATCTCTCATAAATACAGAACATTTAAAATAGCATGAGATATAATATACTTTTGGAATAAGAGATAATAGGTACAGCACCAAAAATGAAGATCTCTATTAGCAATACATGACTATAACCTTTATTTGGCATATAGAACATGTATCTTACAGAATCTCCTTGTTAAAAAAAAAAAAAAAAGAAAAAAACCTCATAGAACAATTTAAATTCTGCAGGAGAACCCTAACCCTGAAGGATAAAGGCATATTTCTGGGTACAGCACCCTGCAGCCTTCTCTGCACTGGTTCACTGCTGGAGCACCTTGATGTTACTGGGGATGGAAGGGGTAAGATTTGTGGTCTTTTATTACTGTACTACAAGCAGCCTAATCTTTTCAAACAGTGAAGTACCTGTTCTGAGAGTGTGAAACAACAAAATGAAACTAAACCCTTGCAGGTACACACAGTAGATTTTACATGCAGGAGAATAAAGAACGGAGTCTGTCTGCAGTATTTTGAAGACAACTAAACAACTGCTTTTTCTCTCCACAATTTTCAGCTGTTGTATAAATGCAACTACTAGCTCTTCCTCAACATTAAGTAGTATTTCTGGACAGACAGAACAAAAAAAAAGTAAACAATTCAACATATCTGACTGCATATATCTTTGATTTTAAAACTTGAGTAATTAAAAGAGAATGTTTTAGATTTCAAGCTACATTAACGGTGATCCTTACCAATGTTTCTGCCATAAGAGAACTTAATTTTATCAACTTTGTGTCCTTCTGTGTGGATGCTGGTAATGTTAGAATATGCTCACAAAACATGGAACTTAATTAGTTACTTATGATAACTTCCTGATAAACTGAAGCTTGAGGTACTTTGGTGAAACAATTAAAAAGTACAGAGACCTTTCATTTAATCCTGCAAAGACTTCTGCACCTAAGACATAATCTCATCAAAGATGACACATCTTTCCACAAACAGAGGAGTACCAGACTTAGCTCTCTGGTGCTTTAAATCCCACAATACTCATAAAAATGTGTTTGGTTTGTAAAAAATAAGTTAATTGTCGAATAATATTTTTCTAAATAAGTTAGTGAAATTTCAAAAATAAACCACCAAAAAACCCAACCGACATTCCTCATTTTGAAACATTATAAAATGTGCTGATTGTTTAATTAAAAAAAAAAAAGTCTCTCAAAGCTTTTCTACAAGGGTCTTATTTTTTCTAATTCTTGCTCAAATGAGAAAAATTTCCCTCAAATGAACATATGTCTCATTTCAAGAATAAAACATAGGATGAAGAATGTCTTTAAACATTAAATGGGATATAAGATGGCTATTTTCTGTCACTATATTTTTTTCCAAATGTGTTTCTGAACAAGAAATATGAGTAATTGTAGACTTATACACAGAATAGAAAGCAAAACAGTATAAAATTGCTTGGCAATATAAAAACCCCCATGTAATTATCACTTCCAAGAAGAGGTCATCAGCAACTAACAGTTTAGCCTGTGCAGATCTGTTGGAAGGATTCTGGGAAAGAGAAAGACAGATAGCATGTATTTGTAGAGATGCTATTTGTGCACAGAAAGAAGCAGCAGAAGGTTTTGAATCCAGCCTTAATTTACATAGATCCCTGGGTGTCCTTCCAAAAACAACCTAAGGCTCCAACCATGAGTGTTTGGCAGATATAGCAGTGGCAATCAAATATGTTTCTGCTTCCCACCATTTTCTCTATGTCCCTTGAAAATTACTGCCCTTATGTTGGAGGCATCAGAACAGACAGTGTGCATTTGCCTATTGCTGCCCTAGCTCACAGCCCTGCTTCATCCATGATTTGAGCTAACACATGAAACAACTGCCTGCTGGCTGCTGAAGTGCAGACACCCATTTGCTCTTGCTGCCACTGCTGCAAAGCAGGTAGTCTACCACAGGAGCATTTCATCTTCCCCATTTAGAGATGCACTCACAGCAATGCATGCCTGCTGAGAGTTGCAGAAACTGGTAAGTAGGGATATAGACGGGTCCTGATGCATCTATGTAAGCCCATAGCAATGTGCCACAGTCACATCGCACCTGGCTTGGACAGGAAGGGTAAGAGCTGGGTAAGGGCTGCAGTGTGGAGAAGCAGATATGTAGGGGCACTCTTTCTCCTCTAAGCTAGCCTGTTGACTGGAGGCTGTTAGACTGCTCTGGGTCACCAACTTGCGTTAATATATACAAGAACAAAACGAACTAAAGCAAACCATAAGAAACCAAGGCAGGAAGATGTATGAAATAGCAGCTCCCTAAATTCTTCAGAGTTTGCCATTCCATTAAATAATGTTTATGTTCTACTTAATATAAATGCTGACCTCCCCTGCCTTCTGCTCTTCCAAAGCAGGCTGCCCAGGAGGAGGTAGCTGTGGTACCCAGAAATGTTCTGCTGATCAGCTTCTGATCAAGGCAGCAGATAATCACCAAGTAAAGATAGTTTCAAGTCTAGTTTGGCCCCTGTTCTCTGATCATGCTAATCCAGTTCATTACAGGAAACAGAGGGATGTTCTGCCTCCCTCCTTTCACCCATAAACAGTTTATGCCACAGGTAAATTTCCGCCCCCCTCCATCTCTGCTGTTCATTGTCAAGCCTCTTTCTCTCTCCCTCCACATTTCCTCTAGGCCCTGCACCATACGTACAAGCAGGCCTTCTCTTCTACATACTGTTGTGTTTTATTCCTTCTCTGTCTGTGATCTATATTTAGTTGTTTTCCTGTTTATACACCCCTCCAGAGAGGAGTATTGTTGAATGCGACTAGTCAGGAAGAGAAACAATGCGGTTGGAGCGCAAATCCTTTCAGAGAAGCATCTGGGATGAGAAGCTGTGCAGGGTTGGTAGGATAGAAAATTTTTCTTGAGATTAAACGGATACAGAGATCAGAATATAAATCTATACGTCCCTTAAAGCATCCTGATCAAAGCCAAAGAATGCTTAAGTGGGGAAGAAACAAAGGCAAGGAAACACATGCAAACTTTGACACTGTATTTCTTTTCCCCCATAAGATAAAACCCTTTGGGTTTTGAAGCCTTAAAATATTTGTGTCTCTTTGCTCAAACTCCCAGGAACCCCTGAATATGAATCCAGAGTGCATACATGATGAAAGCTTGACAAAAATGTACTTATAGACCACTAGAGAGTTCAGTGTTGGTTGGTCCAGAAACAAAGTGATTTTATTGTAGGAGTAGTAAGCATAAACCTGGTTCTCAAGAAGCTGGCTGCAGTACAACTGAAATCAGGACAGGTAAGAAAACATAAGCTCACCGTGGTGGGACAGTAAAGAACTCCAATGCAGTGCCCAGGGAGTGTTTGTCCTATGGGAGGGATGCTTGTACAGCAAATATATAGATCATTTCACATCTTCAAGTTTCTTACAAAAATAAGGAGCTTGTGAATGGGCTGAGGATGGAAGTATGGAGTGGTTATGAAATATAACACACATGCTCTACACTCCGGGAAAGCTTGATAGAATGGGTATTCTCTGTAATTAAGAGCTATTTATCATTAAGAAATAGAGCCCTTCAGTGGAGAACACAGAAATCTATGATTCGGATCAAAAGAAATGTCTGAATTTGGCTTTGGAGTTTCACCCTTAAAACTGTGCAGACAGTTTTGATTATCATACAGAATCAAAAAATCTGACAGTCCTTAACATTATGCTAGTAAATGCATTGGCAACTCGGTGAGTTTTGAGTGCAAGTCATTCACTTCCTTAGTATCACTACCTATGAAAACAAAAGCTGAAAGGCTTTGTCAGGCATTGCAGATATTCGAAAAACCAGCAAGCTATGCAAGTGGTGATTTCATACTCAAAATGTCTGTGTCACTAGTAGACAGTGCACAGTGTCTATTAGGAAAATGTCTGTACCATGTCAAAGACATCTCTCAGTAGTCAGGACTCAACAACTAGCAGACATTCCCTGGCCAACAGGGGTCCCCAGCCTTTGGTACAACACCAGAAGGGAGGACGTGTAGTGATAGAACAAGGGATAATGACTTTAAATTGAAAGAGAAGAGATTTAGGTAAGATACTAGGAAGAAATTCTTCACTGTGAGAGTGGCGAGACTCTAGAACAGGTTGCCCAGAGACGTTATGGATGCCCCATCCCTAGACATGTTCAAGGTCACGATGGATGGGGCTTTGACCAACTTGGTCTAGTGGAAGGTGTGTGTCTGTGGCCATGGCAGGGGACTTGGAACAAGATGATCTTTAAGGTTCCTTCCAACCCAAGCCATTCTACCATTCTATGACCCAGGGAAAAGTTAGAGTGGAAGATAAGGCAACAAAAGGATCAAGAAGAAGTTTCAAGGAAAGGACATTTGCAGCATAAAATGATCCTCTAAGCTTGTTTGCTTCAGTTAGTGGCAAGAATGGGTGTTTATAAGATATTTAAGGAGGGAAGGTAAGTGGCTTAGTCTACAGGATGGGCTTCAGCAGTGGAACAGAAGATACATCTGAAGCAGCTGGTAAAAAGATTATTTCATTAGCATCAGTTTTCAGGGGCAGGAAGAGCCTCTTAAAGATCAAAAGGGAAAAGCCTAACACTTGTGGGGACAGGAGACAATATAGAAAAATGGCTCAGCCATGAGAAGAAAAGGGAAGGAGAAAGGTTAGAAATTATTCAGTCACCCCCTGAAAATCAGTTTAAGAGGAGTTTAAACCTTGAAAGGGAGAAAACATTATTAAAATAAATTGCACAATATCAGTTTTGAGGAGCAACTTCCACAAATTTATTAAAAAAAAAAAGGGGTAACTTCATAGTAATTTCAGGTCAAAAGGAATGTCAGCAGCAAAAATGTGAGATGCTAATCTGTTTGGTGACCAGCAGAACTAAACAAACCTCTACTCTGAGTCAATGACAGGTTGCGTATGGTATTATGAGATCAAACTCTAATCCTCTTAGCATTTTCTGTGGAAAAACTGCCATACTATATGTATTTACGCTGTTACATGCATTACGCATATAAATGCCGTATACACACACACAAAGTACGGTTGTAATTACAACATATTCCTTATAAATTGTATAATTTGAATCCTGTTCGGAAACTGTCCTAATAAGGAGCAAAATATCACCAGGCATTATTTGCTTCTGTTGCCTCTATTGCAAACAACAGAACAGACTGTCTGATAAAAAGATGCATCTAATCTGGTTAGTGTGAAACATTTGTTGTATGTACTCACACAAGTCCCCTCCTTTCCTGTATGCACTGATGTCTCATTTGTAATTCAGAGGCAAAGTGTAAGGAAGCTGTACAAAACAGATCAGTTTAAACTCCAGGCTGTGGGGTACAGGGCTTAGCTCAGCTTCACAATGTCATCAAGCAGAAATCTTGCTTTGCTATTTACATATTTTGCAATCACCAGAAAATGTCAAAATCTTGTAGATTGACCCACTTGACTATTCAGCATGCAAATATGAGGCACCAAACTAAGTAATTTAATACTGGGTGGTCATATGCAACAGAATTCTGCAGCAATAATTATAACACGTTATTTCAAGGAGAACATCAGTAAACACCAATATTCTTCCCAGACTTGCTTGCCCCAAATATTCCTGCCTGAGGACTTCTCACTGAACCTCCAAAGCCACTCTTACCAGTCTAAATTTCCACTTGTATCAAGAGAAATTAATTATTCATGTCATCAAAGCCAGTATCAACCAGACAGATAGGATATTTCAAGCAAACACTGATGTTCTATTATAATTCTGTTACAAGAATTCTAAACCCTTGTGAGTTATTGTACTATGATAATTTTTCTAATTAATTCTTACTGTGCCAGCATATACTTTCTACAAACACCTATAGGATTTTTAAAAATAATTTTACGGATAAATCATTCATTTGGTGTTAAGTTCTGTGAGTTCTTTCTCCTTCAATTATAGTAAAATGGCTCATTTTTCCCCTCATGCCCCTTATAAGGCATTATAAGTACTTCCAAACAAATAACTTTAATATATTTCTACACAAAGATGATTACTGGGTTCCAAAGAGAAAAACAGACAGCATTATACTATGTTGCCTGCCCCTTATAGCAAAAGAACCTCAGTAATCATGATAAAATAGCACTACTAGTTACTTGTTCTCTCTCATCCATTAGATTAGAGGTAGGAATTGCTAAGACAAAAGAGCTAGCTTATTTCATAGTGATGCCGAAGGGTTTCTTTGATTTTTGATTTTTCAGTTTTATAGATGTTAGAAATTATTGTAGATCTAATGTACTA
>JAWWMP010000116.1:30069625-30134694 GCA_035047865.1 Dendrocincla tyrannina | reverse complement strand
CAGAGCTGTTCTTGGGCTCTTAATCCCAATTCCCTTTCTTCAACTTGCCTTTTTTTTGGCTAACCTTTGACAGACAGGTTTGGCTAACCTTAGACACTATTCATCTACCAAGTGATTAACTATAAAATTAAAAAAAGGAAGACAGAATAAAAGACGTATTACTGATAAAGAACAGAATTGGTTTTTATACAGGTGCAGAAGTCACAAGCATTTGCAAGTGAAGCATTCCTCCAGCCCACTGTGCAAAAGGAGTAGCCCAGCTCAGCATTTACCGGCAACTTTTCTAAGGCTGCTGCAACTTTAGCTTGTAGGAAATCAGAATCAGAGCCTAAGATTAGAACTGAAAATCTCTCATAACAAAGTAGTAAAAAGCCAGTGCCAGTCCTTCTGCACTTCTCCTTACCAGTCTGCATAGACTCGCTTCCATTTCCTGTGTGCCAGTCCTGGAACCAAAGGAGGATCCACACTTGAATTATCCACAGGAGGTCCTGCCTCTCACAACTGACTATGCTGAGACACACCAGTCTCCAAATTAATTTTGAATTAATTTGCAGGAACTCTGCTAGGCTCTATGCCCCATACATAGATCAAACAATTTGGATTCATTTGGATCTTACAAGTAAGATTAAACAAGAATTAAAAGAAAAAATTAAAGAGTAAGAATGATGAATGAAAAATACATCAGGAATGCAAAAGACAGATACACCTCCCTAAAGAATAAAAGGCAATATTTTAATTGGTAATTTAAAACAAACAAACAAACAAAACCCTCAAACAAATAAAAACCACACACACACAAAAAAAACTCACTCCCATATCACTGGAATAAACATAATCAAATACTTTACATGCTTAAGTATTTCCTAGCTTATCCAAATGGCATATTTAACTTTTGATTTATAAATCAAGGGATATTGCTCACTGCCACAAGATGCATTCTGCTGGGTCTCAAAGTCTTTAGCAGATCCACACTGTGTGCACTTTCTCCTCACGGTTTCACATTCATGTTCATCAACACTCAGCAAGAGCCATAAACAAAGCCCTTTCTCAGATGCACACATGCAGTTCCCATTGAGTTTGCTGAATTTTCAGCTGACTTCAATCAGAACTCTGTGCATGCAGAAGGGCAAAACTTGGCTCTGCACATTTAATAAAATTACGTCACTAGATACCTTATAAATGAAGGACAATGCAGGCCATACTGAAAAATAATATAAACTGAAACCCCAAAACTGTAGCCAAATAAGTTCAAATTTCATCCAGGTTTTCCCAGAACAATAAAAAGGGTGCACATTTTAGGCAAGACGAAACAAAACCCCTGTAATATTTAGTTTACCAGAGTGTGCTCTTCCTCTTATAGCAGGACAAGATGTGCAACCCAGCTATCTACATAAGGCAATGATCTTGTTTTTTTCAGGTATAGCATGATATTGGCATATGAAACAATAAAGCAAAGGTCAACTTACAAGCTGTGATTTGCTAAGTCATATTCTGCATCTGTATCCCTGCTTTGGAAACTATGAAGCTCATTGCAAGGGAATTTAAAGCACAGAATACCACAGTAGAAAAAGTAATTCATCATTATATTAATAACTAATATTTTTATTTTCTAATCTCCTCTAATAGTGGTATTTTAAAGATACTAGGAGTATTGATCTTAAACCCTTCAACCCTCTTTCCCACCTGGTCAAAAGAACACCATAACAAAAATTCCACACAATTTAGGAAAAACCATTCCCTTCTAAATTTTAAATGACATTTTGCAGCACAATTTCTACCAGGTACATTAGCTAATGCATACTAAGTAAAGCAATGCCACGTGTGTTTTCTCCAAATTTCTTCCCTTTATTTACTCATTACATGATGTAATAAACTGTAACTTTTTACTGTGTCTTTAAAAATACCTCCCTATTAGGATGAAGAATATTCTGACTTCTAAAAATCCAGCTACCAACACTCTTCGTTATACTTTCTGTTTGTCTGACAAGCACTTGTTAGTGTACAGTTACAAATTTACACACAGAAGTACTCAGGGATGGAAACCACAGAGGGGGTTTGATGTTCATGTTTAGTTTCCCCCTCTAAGCAGGAGCATCTTTGATGATTTTCACACTGAAACAGCAGAACAGATTTTATGAATCATTTTTTCTTCCTAGTTGGAACAACCCCTATTCCCTGTTGCATTATAATACTGAGTCACTTTGCATCAACTTGGTTATTACTGGTAAGCCAAGGGAGAGCAGGGAAGTGGACAAAATGCTCTGAAGCTACATGTGCAATAGGAAATGTATCAGGCTGCTTCTTGAAACAAATAATATAAAATCATGAAAAAAAAAATCATTACAATAAAATTCACATAAGGAAAAACTATTTCATAATTATTGAAAAAGTCCAGCAAATCTAATACTGATGATCAAAGAGATTGTACAGACTTTTTCTTTCTCCCATTTTTTTTTTCCTAATGAAACAAGGTCTACCCTGGTACAAATGCTGAGTGGTACTGGTCATCCAGCTATCCAGTTAGTTAAATAATTAGTGTGGTGGAATCTGTTTCTCCCAAACTATGGCACTTTCAAATGAATAGTTATGAGACCTGGTGGGACTCTGCTCTCTGCAAATCACCTTCCCTCCTAACATCCCATCCTGATACTAGCAGCCTGTGAAGACACTCATTTGTTTCAGAACTCCTTCAGATAACTCCAGGTCTACTTTTCTGTTGTCCCTGGTGGAGCACCAGGTTAGAAAATTTACAATATGTTACAAAAAATATTTATTCTAGTTTAAACATTGCAATTCTGGGTATACAAGGAAAGGAATGGTATCCCCACATATCCCCTCTGTCCCACAGGGACAGGGTTGGTGCCAGGAGGGAGCTATTAATTTGTTTTAAATGCATGACATGGCTATTTGATGATGGAAATAAAATTAGGTACCTTACACGATCATTTTCAATAAAGTTGATTGGAAAGAGTTAAGAAAGAAATTTTTTTTTCAAAACCAACCAAACAAAAAAACCCAAAAACCACACAGGCCAAAAACTCTGCTTTTCTTCATGTCCTGTTAAAGCAATGACACATGAAGAACTTTACATTCAAACAATTACCTGGTGCTTTAAATAGGACACTAAGGGAATACATTTTAAAATGTATTCACACAGCCTAAGTCTAATCCTACTCCTGGGAATACCAGTGCAAATCAGAGTAACTCCTCAGAGGTCAGTTGAAGTACACCAGCACAAAATAAATGCGAGATAGAAGGGAATCAGGCCCCATCTACCTCTATTTTAATGCAGAGGTTGCAGATCATCTGCAACGATAAGGTGAACAACATAAATATAACTGACATCTATTCAATTGATCTCACATCCTGCCGACTATTCAGAGCTCCAAATATAGGGGTGAAGAACAATGGTTCGAGGAAGGGAGACAGAAACTCCGGTTCTAACCCATTCACACATTCCCATTTGCTAATACCTCTGACTTGAACTGCCTTCATCTCCCCACACTGCGAAATCGTTATAGGTTTAATTTGACATTGACCCCCCAGCTCCTGAAGAACAACTTCTCCTGCAACAAAATAAATTAAAACATACTGGGGGAAATGCATAGGAGAGAAGATAAATGCAAAAAATATGGGCAAACATGAGAACCTATAGAGAAACAAGCAAGAAAATTGCTATCTAACATACCAGGTATGCATAAAAAGCACTAGCAAATGAATTATTTGGAAATCTAGCACTAAGAAAGAATGGTAGGTGTGCAGGGGAAGACTAAAACATGATATTATCTCAAAGTATGGTGTCATTTGTGCTAATTTAAGTGGATCTGTAATTATTTCCTACAACTTCATGATGTCCTGAACCAGCTTCCTCCTCCCCTGCAAGGCTGATAAAAGGATCCTTGGCAACACACTAAATATATTATGCAATGTATTGAATACTACCGCGAAGAAGCACTGAATTACACAGAAACAAAGCACATTTCGTGCGACTATCAGCACCTCCAGGAAAAGAGCACCTTTAACTACTTATCACATCAGTAAATGCAGGCATTCTCTTACACCTCGGTTACCTGCACCTAATGGTATTTGCCATATTTAACAAAGTTAATGTGAATTTTACCTCAAATCTACTTAGGCTCGAGCTCTTTGACCGAGACTTCTTGCGGAGATAGACTGAGAAGAACCGACGCACTGTGAACTTCTTCATGTTCATGTCCATTGCCCTGTCCCAGCTGCGGCGCGGAGCACGAAGGAGCTGCGGCGCCGGCGGCGAAAGCTAGCGCATCCCGATTGCCCCCTATTTATATCCACAGGCAGGAGATCCTCCGAATGCCACTTTCTGTTCATCAAGCCAGGCGCGGCTCGACCTGCGAGAGGTGCGCTGCCGGAGCCATGGGAGCGCAGAGCCAGCGGCTCGCTGTTGGGAGCAGAAAGGCGTCAGACTCCCTCTCGCCTCCCACTGTTTACATTTCGGTGCGGCGAGCCCAACTCTCTCCGCGCTGCCTCTCCCCCTTGCCTTAGGTCCTACTACACCCAATCAGGCTCTGCTCTGGCTGCACGCAGAATCAGCGCCGGCAGATGACAGCTCCTGCGTCCCAGCCGTAGCAGGTTTGAGACAAATATTAGATGTGTCTATTGCTTTGCACTCCCTCTCCTCTCAGTCAGGCTCTTTCAATTTCCTGCTTTCTGAATCACATGGGGAATAGGCACATGCTGCACTTCTGTTTTTAGCTCAGAATTCAGACGCTGCTATAATTACTGAGGGCTGTGGTGGTCAGATCTGAGAGGGAATCAGCCCCCTCGTGAGAGTCGCTCCTGGAAGAAGGCTGAAAGACAGCGTGCCCCCAGTGCGAGAGTAGAGGAGTCTGAAACTCCTTTTATTCTGGGGAGTATGCAAAATAACATCCCATCCCCTCTCCTGAAACTGAAAAGCTTAACATCCTTTTCACAATAACCCGCCCGCTTTACGTTCAAATACCTAACAGTGGCACAGCTCTGAAAATAGAAAGCACAATCTAAATGGTAAGTATTACTATTCTTATTGTACTACAGCAGGGAGCTACAGCCCTTCTAGGAGGTTAAATATGTACATCTATTTACAGGCTGTAATTTTGAGCTGCTCACTATACTGGCAAGCATGCAGACTTACAGCTGCACCCCCACCTCCCCTCAATGAAATCACATTTTTCAGCTTTTCTTCAAAAACTAATGAATCTCACTGTGATCCAAAGACCAAAGAGCTTTCTCTGCACACAGCTCAGACTCCTTGTCCGTGGCAGCCTTTCCTTCCTGACTGCTAAGGAGCACCCAGGCATGCCTTTCTTCCATAACCTCATATGGAAAGAGAATTACTCTGATGACTTATTAATGACTCAGATAAATAAGCCCAAGGAGAACTTACACCACTATAGCCTGAGAAGACACTTGGAGGTTAAATGACAATACCACTACAGTCCATCTGCTCTAAAAGAGAGATGCATTCTGCTTTAATTGCATGTCTGGACTCTACCGTGAACTATCTTGGTTGGTAATGCCTGTTGCTACCTGCTTTGTTCACAGGTTCTCTGTCCCACTCTTCTGCATAATGCTCACCATGCTCTATATGTACCCAGAAAATTATTTTAAAAAATAAATAAAAATAGTATTTTGGCATTTATGATTTCATTAAAAAGGAGGTCAGGTGGGAAAAGCTACAATTAGTGCTGGGTTCTATAATCTCATACAGTTTGATTTTCCTATGCCTGGACAACTGTCTCCCCCAGCCTAAGATAACTGTTTCACAGTGACAATCTGCTTTTCCTCTTTCTCTTCTCTGCACCTCCTTCTGATCATTTCTCTAATTCAGCTGGTTTGCAACAAAAGTATCACTGGGCATTGCTTTCAAGGTGCTGTCTCAGTGTAAGCCAAGTGCTGAGCGGCTGAGGGCACTTGGTCTGTTCAGCTTGGAGGAGACTGAGAGGAGACCTCATTGCAGTTACAACTTCCTCATGAGAAGAAGAGGAGGGGCAGGCACTGATCTCTGTGGTGACTAGTGACAGGACCCAGAAAATGGCCTGAAGCTGTGTCAGGGGAGGTTTAGGTTCGATATTAGGGAAAGGGTCTTCACGCAGAGGGTGGCTGGGCACTAGAACAGGCTCTCCAGTGAAGCAGTCACAGCACCAAGCCTGTGCTTGTTCAAGAAGCACTTGGACAATACTCTCAGGCACATGGTGTGACTCTTGGGGATGGTCCTGTGCAAGGCCAGGAGTTGGACTCAATGATCCTTGTGCAATCCAACTTAGCATGTTCTGTGATGCTGTGATTCTGTGATGTCAAGCCTAAAAACCCTTTGCCATTACAGTTGTGTTGTACAAATCCTGGAGCAGAGGCAACAGTCTCAGAAAGAAACTCAGGTATCTGTAGGTACACCAAAACACTTCCCAGAAGCGAAACAGTAATTAATTGGTCAATTACAAAATTATTTGCTGATGCAGCCCCTCTAGTTAAGTTTTGTGTCTCTTCACAACCTTGCTGCAGTAAAATCTGTGGAGGCACAAAGGCCTCAGGAACTCACCTGCCTGAACTCCCTTCACCTGCCCTGTCACACTGCATAGCTGCTGCTGCTACTTCTTCTGTCCTGCCCTTTGCCTGGCAAAGAGGTGTCCTGATGCAGGCTGGACCAGGCTTTGTGCTACCGAAAGCTTTTGGCAGCCTCACACATTGCTACCTGTGTAAGCCACTTGAGCTTTAAATAGCCATCAGACAAGTTCAGGGTAGGTCCCTGAACCCTTCCCATCACAGATACATCCCTGAACTCTCACATCTTTGTTAATGTAGAGGAGGTGGTAATTTCCCAGCTTTGAATACACAGTGCTGTGTGTAATAATAAGCAGTATGTGAGTGCCTGTTACTATTTAGACTAGTAGATTTATCACAGCCTTCCTATCCCATTATGCATGTAGTGATTTCACATACAAGGACGTATCTGCCCCATAATAAACTTCCAAGGAAATTACACAGCCTGTGACTTAATACTTGTCAGGTACGCTTGTTACATTCAGAATTTTGCTCTTTACCACAAAAATAATTTTTTTAAAAAAAATCACTTACAATGTATCGACAATTAATTGTGACCATCAGAGCAAAAATGGGCCCTGGATGCTAAAAGTTAGACTGTAATGTAAAGAGCGTGCCCAGGCTAGGAAGTACTCTCTTACATCCCTGCAAAGACACAGGCATGGCAATAAGCATGATCTTCTCGCTTTCTTATTCCCCTTTCAGGCAGCTGATTAGGGATGAAATACAGAAAGACAACCAACCACCAGTGCCAGGACACTGCTCCTCACCTACTGGGCAGCAGAGCAGCGGAGATATTGCAGTGTGTCTTCCAAATGCAACAAGCAAACACAACTGAGATGCAAAAATGTACATAAAAAGAGCACAAATTCAGAAATAAGACAATATACATATGCATGTGAAACTAAAGCATGGGGATAGTATAGGAAGAGCACATTCTACTACAGTTCCATTCACATGGCATGCTTCAGTATATTGAGCTTAACTTTGCTAAACGAGATTTCAAAAACATTAACTCAAACTTTCACCTAGTCAGGCAACACCTACTTCTCACAATGACTCCAATGAAAAGGAGCAAGCAAAAAAAAGATTACATTAAATTGGAACATACATAGTTATATTTATAAACATACAACTGTCAGATCAACCTACAATGTGAAAAATTAATTGCACTTAGAGATTCACATTTGTAAATTATTTATCAGCTCCCCTCTGAGCATTTTTAACTGTTGAGAAACTTGATGAGAAAAGGAAATTCACCAAATGTCTCTGTTTAAGACAAGAATAGACAACAAAAATGGTGGAAGATACATCTGGCACATTGGCATCAATCAGTAATACTCATCTGTATTATGAAATATACTTGTTAAAACTAGTATCATAGTTGCTGTGACACACACAAAAAAGTAAACACAATAGCATAGCTGTCCCTCCCCACAGTGAGCTTAATAGCAAAACAAAGATTACTTCAACTGTAAAAAGCTGTAAAACCACCCAAAAATCAAAAAGCCCGTCACTGGGATTCAAGACAAACTCTCCAACTGAAACCACTTGAAATTACATATTACATGGTCTAGGTTGGAATTTTTAAAAGATAAATTGAGAATTCCCAAGTAATACCTAATGAAAGCCAAAGGTCCTTTCCTTATGTGTATACATGGACCGTACAAAGAGCAGTAACAGCCTGAAGGACCCAGACTTAGAAAATTAACGTGGGACAGTGAAACAGCCTGTACAGAACCCAAATAAGAAGGATGACAGTAGCCAATGCCAGATGAGTCATCAATTTCTAAATGGTAGAACATGCAAGTCCAAGGCATCTACCACAAACTGGATGAAATAATTACTGAGAGAAATTTTGTATTACTATATTACACAGCATACCAGGGCTTATGTCCAAATTGAACCTTCTATTTTATTTTTTATGTGAATCAACAATTTATGAACAAACCCAGAATGACTCTGCTACTTGAGCAAATTTAGCAATCGCTGTAACAATAAAATCTATGAGTTGATAGTATTTTCCTTGCAAATGCAATCAGTATTACCTGTCCTGCCTCAGTAAGTACATCAGAAAGCCAGAAAAAGACCCAGGGAGAAATAAGAAAGTATCAGAAGCAGAGATGCCATAGACAGAACAAATAAGATCAGTAGAACAAGACATGCAGAGGAAGGGAAAATGAGACTCCCACAACAGAGGCCCAATTCACCAGAAAAGGTGAATTACACAGTGCCATTTATGCTCTCATTGAGGAAAATCAGAAGCAAGAGAAGATGTTTCCAAGAGACACCAATCAGCAGAATAAGGAAAAAACACTTTCCCCCAGGTGATTAGATGGTATATGACTCTTTCAGTGATTGCCGTTTCCTCATCTTAAATGCTGGACAAATTGCCATATGGCTTTTGTTTCCTCAGTGAGCAAGCTGGTTATTTTTCTGATTGATGTTTCTTTAAATAATACATGATGAGGTTTGCCCAAAGAAATGCTTGGGGTTTAACTTCATTAGACCAGCACACCAGTGTGGGTACAAGCCTTTCCACTGTCATGCATTGTTAAGTACCTTCTCCTATTTAGAATGCCACTTACTTCACTGGAGTTTTCCCTCTCAAAAAACCCCAAAAGGCTGCCAGCACTGTTGATATAGGCAGTGACATGCCATCTCAGACATTCTCACCAGCAGTGACAAGCAACCAGCAATGCTGGCTGGATAGGGATATAAGGAAATAGACAGGAAATAAAGTGCTTTTCCCCCCTTCTCTCACCTTCTGGCTGTGTGTAATGGCTTCAGTAATTTTCAACCTTTTCTGTATATGAACTATGAGAAGCTTCCAGTGGAGGTGCAGGCTCCTTCAGCCATTTTGCAAATTAAAATCACTGCTCAGAAGGAAGAAGAAAGCAAAGCTGTACAACTTGTCTGTACAACATGTCTAACTGGATCCAATAAACTGGCAGGACACAGGCTACTTGGACACAGTCTTCTCTATTCCCAAGAGCAACATAACCATGCTACTGCTAAAATGCCAGTTTAATACTGCACTTGCAATCTCAAGGCCTCAGGAGTCTGAGCAAAAGCACTGTACCCCTTTTACCCATATATATGTAATGCCTGTGTTGCTAGAAGCATTATCCATCACACTGGCAATATATGAAAAGTAACTAGTACAACTACAAGTGCAGCAACCACAGGAGAGAATGACTTGCTTTGAAAAGACCTGTTTTGCTTGACATGGTGATATTCCAATTAGTAGATTCCATTCAATGGCTTCAAATGTTCTTAAAAATGGGTATCAAAAGAAGTTCTTTGTAGATTTAGAATCGGTATTTTGCAAGGATGCAAGTAGTTTAGATAGAGAGAAAAGTACTGAAGACTTTCCAATAGAGTACTTCAGCAGTAAGATAAAAATAATTTACACAGATGGCACTAGAAGAGTGAACCATCTCTGTCACATTCTCGTTCAGAAGAGTCATAGAATATCCTGGCTTGAAAGGGCCTACAAGGATCACTGAGTCAACTCCTGGCCCAGCACAGGACAGCCCCAAGAGTCACACCACGTGTCTGAGAGTATCGTCCAAATGCTCTTAGAAATCTGTTAGGCTTGGTGCTGTGACCATTTCCCTGAGGAGCCTGTTCCATTGTGCAACCACCCTCTGGGTGAAGAACCTTTTCCTAATAGGTAACCTCAAACTCCCCTGATACAGCTTCATGACATTGAGGTCTTCTTGATGCAGTCGCCTAAAAATCTACTTTCTTAATCCCTCCTAAAAACAGTCTAGTCACATGATGCTAGTGTTACATTCAGACATATCAAATGAGCTGCACTGCGAGGACATATGGCTTGTTCTTATTTGTGCAAGGAGAACTGGGACTGTTGCAGACATAATAGCTTCAGGACAAGAGAGTAATTTTTGATTGAGTTTTCAGCAGATGAGAGACATTTTAACTCTCACAAAAGCAACTTGTGTTAGTGCTTGAACATCAGATGGACAAGTGTCACAACTGCTGTACTGACTGCTCCCATATGTGCTTTGCTTCTTTCAAGACTCACGGGAATGTGCAACAGCATCACTGACCACACACGTCAGTCGGCTGTGGACTACTTCTATGATGGAGATTACATGGTCTACCAATCTGCATGTAAGTGTGTCAGGTTCAATTTTCTTTTTTGGATTTTAGTGATGTCACTGAGCATTTTACTTTCTTGGCTGATACTATGTACTGGTCTCACTAGATTTTGGCATCTTAGAAGTATAAGACAAAGGACTCGATCACCTTTATATAACAGAAACTTCTACTCCAAACTGCATAAAGGAGATGGCTGAAGATAAAATTCTGCTTTCTTTCCATTGGGTAATAAGAAAAAATCATACTGTTATAAAAGACTGGGAGTTTTCTGGAAGGAAGGATGCTACTTAGTAACTGAAGTATGAGCAGTCTTATCATATGAATATTTATGAATAGCTACTTTGAGTGAACACTATACAATAGAAAATTAGATGGAAGAATTTCATTATGCACAGCATATGTTTACTGTTTATTCAGACTAGCCATGAACAATATTAAAAAGAAAGGCATTTGTTAGAAATCTGCTAATAGGCAAGCTTATCTTGATAGGCTCTGAAAGATATCATACAGCTAACAGGAGAAAGAGTGCATGGAACATTTAGAGAAGCCCCTGTTTCTGCTTGTGATAATCATCGACAGAGCAAACTGACACTGCAGTAAGCAGAAAAGCCAGACTGCTCTTTGCCATTGAAACCTCAATAAATAGACAAATGTATAATGCGGCTTACAAACTTTCATTCAGGAAAGTACCAATTTTAGGTTAAATTTTTCAGTTCAATTATCAAATATAACTACACACAAAAGGTACAAAAGTTAATTAGATAGATAAAAAGCATCATATTTAGTTGAACTGAGTGATCCAAATTAATATTCTTCTTCTATATCTGAAACTATTTTGTATGACCTTGAAGAATCTTAAAACTCTCTGGCTACGTCTAGCTTCAGGGCCTGTACAAAAATCCAGCCATATCCTGGATCCTCAATCAGAATGGGGGCACAGATTGCATTGTTTTTGTCTTATTCTTTCCAACTGGCATCTCCCACTCCCAGTGAAGAAAACACAGGCACTTTAGCCAGAAAGGAGACAGAGTGCACTCTAGAGAGGTTCCTGATTTTGACAAGTGGGTATGTAAACCCAGGACCCTAAAGGTTTGCACCTGCACTAAAGTGCAGAGAAAAAACTGCTTTAAATCTCCTTCCATAAAATGGAGCTAGAGCATTCTGTCACTGCATGAGAGCTTTTTCAGAGTAAACATAAAAATTGATATTATGTGTTCACAGCCAAAATTTTAGTTTAAGCCTGGCACATATTTGCTAGATTTGTTTACAGAAACAGATTAACTCTGAGTAATGTCAAAGAATAAACCAATGGGACATGTAAATTTACCTTGTAGGCATTATGTCTGGCAGAACAAATAACATACAGAATATTTTCAAAATACAGTACACACCTAACCATCCACTGAAAATTGGCCTTAAGGTTGTATGAACACCTACCCCAAGTTAGACATAACAAAAGTGAGCCTCATAAACAAAAAAATCAGTAGTCATGCTTAAAATCATTAGCATTACATTCCTTCTTGTTGGACTTGTATGGCTTTTTGGACAAATTTCGGAGGACTGCTTTAAATTACTGTAGTAACAGTACTTGAGATTACAGGCACAGCTCTCACTACCTATTTTTGAAATAGAACCTGGAGAAACACTTAGAGAAAAAAATGGTCTAAATTCTTTCCAGCTATACAAGAAGTGCAAAACTGAAAAAAACCCCAACCAACAAAAAACCCCCAAAAACTACTAAATAAAATCATGGAAAATAATCATAACCTTCAAAGAGTCAGATTCCATTTGATACATACAATCACATAATGATTTCTCGATTCACCCAGAACAATATAGCCCAATCTTCTACTTTATTGCTGGTGAATTAAAATCATTATTAAATTCATCTTCCATCCACTTTATATACTAAAGTTAAAGAAGTTGGCATCACCATTTCAAAACATTAGAAACTGAGAAGGATGTGGGAATGGTACTAGCCAAACTACTATGTTAGCATTTACTCTAAGGTTTGTGACATCATGAAGCAATAAAACCTGAGTTTTTAAAGCTACATTAGAAATATCCACATGCCCTGGGCTGCACTCAGGCACATGGTGTGACTCTTGGGGATGGTCCTGTGCAGGGCTAAGGGTTGGACTCGATGATCCTTGTGGTTCCTTCCAACTCAGCATATTCTGTGATTGTGTGCAGCACTCAACTGTAGAGGTGTATGTGTAGGCAGCTCACTTGGGATCAGAGCAAAGTGACCTTCATCCAATAGCTGTCCAAAGACATGGAGTTGAACAACAGGTCTCAGCTTACCACAAGAACTATGTGGGTCCAGAGACAGCCACTAGAGTTCAGCGAAACCATCTCAGGTAAAGGCAAGAAAGACAAGTCATAAAATTGGCTCTGTTTTAGGACTGATTGTTAACAAGACTGCATTATGATTTGGATACATTCAATATGTTAGATGACCTTTCCCTTCTTTAATTTCAGATACATAAAGTATCACCTTCTCTTAATGTAGTGTAACTTCTCTCACCTAAGTCACCAGGCAGCAGGAAGTACATGAAGCTTTTTCTGCATCACTGAGCCTGCCCACCCTGGAGGTGAGTCTTCCTGGGTGATGCTTCAACAAATATCTGGAAGAAATTTCAACATCTTCTATATGTCTTCCTACTCACCTAACAAGTGTGTGAAATTAGTTATAAAGAGCCCATGCAGAACATTTAACATTCAAATGTTTGACTAACCTAATGACAACAAAAAATGGCAACTCATCACGTTAAGTCAATTAAAGCCTTTGACTTCTTACTGTGAACTTTGTGTATCTTTTTAAATCCTGAACTAATCCTAAAATTCAACACGAGATATATAGAGAAATAAGCAGAGCTGACTATGTATAACACAAAGACATATGAAACAAGAACCTATTTCCCATATGTGCAGTGCTAAATTGGCAGTTTTATCTTTTTCATCAACTAGAGATTAAAACATACAATTTATCATAAAGTAAGCTATGCTATTTAATAAAAGTTCAAATACTCATTTGTAAATTCAATATATGGATTAAAATCCTACAGAACTTCTGCTGCCCTCCTTAGTCTGTATAGGGAAAAATGTACAGTTGTGGTCAAGATGTTATGAAATTCTTCATGAGCGAAACCTGCTAAATAAATACGGTGATTCTTCTTCAAACAAACAAACAAACAGAAACTTCCTTTAATATGCCACACAACTCCTAAATTAATTTCTTTACTAGTGATGCTGATCTTTGACTCCAACATTTTTTGAACCAATGAAAAATTCTGTAAGAACCACATACCTTTGAACAGCAAACTTCTGTTAATGTTCCAAAGCAGCCATCTCAGATTCATAAAGCTTGCAGTGTATAGTGATATACATTCACTGAAACATGACATCTTTGCCCTAATATGTTACTGGCATCTGATTTCGTATTCTGATACCTCCTTTAACACCTGATATGCAATCTTACCATGCAAAATTATGTAGGATAGAACATCTACCAATTAGGAGACTTGTTCTTTTCCTTCAACCCCCAAAGAAGAAAATAGTTGTATACCTCAGATATGAGGAACAAATAATGCAATTACTGCACAGACTTGTAACAAGGTTCCCCCTCCCTCTATTACAGACAAATGAGATTTTTTACATCTTCCAAAGAGCTTTTCAAGGGCATCTTGCTCTGGTTGGACTGCCTAGGAACTGCAAGCAAGGTCATCAAGGAGCATTTCAAAAAGGCACAGCAAAGCCTTGCTACTGTATGTCTTGGGGACTGAAAACTTCTTAATTTATCATGATTCTAATATGTGTTTAACATTTACCATATCTCCTTTACTGCTTTCCTTCATTCCAGAGTTCTCTCCTCCTCTTTTACTTCCTATTCATCAGATCTTCTCTTCAAATGCATGACTCACTCCTCTTAACTCAAGGAAGTTAAACTAACAACCACCCAGAATTCCAACACCACCCTCCCCCTTCAAGAACAACAAAAAAACCCAACAATACCCCCTTGAAACAAACAACAAAAAACCCAAAACAACAACAAAACCTTGAGCTTGAAGGGAGAAGGATTGCTTTCTGATTATTTTAAGGCACATCTCTGGACTTCAGAAGGTCCAAAAACATGCAAGAAATATGAGTGAGAAGGAACCAGAAAGAGACATTCAGGGGGCTATACCTGTCATGTAATAACACATAGGCTGGTAGAAAGGTGGAGAGAAATGTTTTTAGCAGCATGACAGAGTTCTGAAGTACTACTATGTGTCTCCTAGCACACATGGCTTTAAAATCTCTTGGCTTCTAGAGTCATGGCAATACATGAGAAACACCAGATTTGAAACATCTAGTTGGTGTATGGTCACTAATGATGTCCCCTAGGGCTCAGTATCAGGGCCAATCCTGTTTAATATCTTTACTGATGATCTGGATGAGGGGATTGAGTGCACCCTCATGAACTTTGCAAATGACAGCAAGTTGGGTGGGAGTGTTAATCTGCTGGAAGGTAGGAAGGCTCTGCAGAGGGATCTGACAGGCTGGATGGGTGAGCTGAGGCCAACTGTATGAGGTTTAAGATGGCCAAGTACCAGGTCCGACACTTCAGTCACAACTCCATGCAGCGCTACAGGCTGGGGGAAGAGATGCTGGAAAGTTGCCTGGCAGAAAAGGAACCTGGGGCTGCTGTTTGACAGCCTGCTGAACATGAGCCAGCAGTGTGCCCAGGTGGCCAAGAAGGCCAGTGGCATCCTGGGTTGTATCAGCAATAGTGTGGCCAACAGGATGAGGGCAGCACCCTGTACTCACACTGGTGAGGTCACACTTTCCTCCTGTGTTCAGTTTTGGGCCCTGCAGTATAAGAAGAACCCTGAGGTGCTGGAGCATGTCCAGAGAAGGGCAACAGAGGTAGAGAAGGGTCTGGAGCACAGGTCTGATGAGGAGTGGCTGAGAGAGCTGGGGTAGTTTAGCCTGGAGAACATGAGGCTCAGGGGAGACCTCATTTCTCCTTACAACTACCTGAAAGGAGGATGCAGTGAGGTGAGGGTCAGCCTCTTCTCCCAGACATCTAGGGATAGGACAATAGCAAATGGCCTCAAGTTCTGCCAGGTGAGGTTTAGATTGGATATTAGGAAAAATTTCTTCATGAAAAGGGTTGTCAAGCAGATAAACATGCTGCTACGGAAGCAGTTGAGTTACCACCACTATCAGTATTTAAAAATAATGTGTAAATGTGGCAGTTGGTTCAGTGGTGGATTTGGCAGTGCTGGGCTAATGATTGGACTTGACGATATCAGAGGTCTTTTCCAACCCAAATGAGTCTATGATTTCACTGAAGAATACAACTGCTCTGGCCCACTTAAGCTGCTGCAAGATGGGTGCAGCTAGAAGAGATGCTGGGAAACAGGAACTCAAACAAATTCTCCATGGGAAGGAGGAGTGGAGATACAGCCACCTGCTTCCCACAGGGCTAGACATGGGTTTGAAGGCTGTGTGGAGGTTTGTTGTATTTTAGACAAAAAGATCTTGCCTCATTAGATGAATATCACTACTCCTGGCATAAGCCCTCACTTGTGGCCTCACTCTGCCATCTCCAGGCCACCATTTTCTTTTTCCTCTCTGTTGGCACAACTATTCACATAGTCACAGAACGAACCAAAGTGGAGAACTGGTCCACATTAAAATTTGGCCTAAACCCACCCCAGAATATTAATTTTAAACCAGTTTAGTTCCGTGATCTGATTCACTGTAGAAATATCTGTGCCTACTCCATATTTTTTTCCTGTGGTGGGGGCAGGAATGTGTGCTTGTGAGGTGGCTCTGCCTTCTCTGCTGGCAGCAATAAGTTATGCCAACATAAACTGTTGGCTTCCCAGATATGAAGTGGGCATGCTGCAGCTCCCTGGCCCAACAGAACTGGAATCACTAAGCAGGCCATGTCAAACTATCCTTCAGATCATAGTGAAGGTTAAGAAAACAGCTCTAGTAGAGAAAGAATATTTTAAAATGTCTTAAAGCATTTTTCTCTTTTATAAAACTTGCAGAAGTGAATAGCCTAAAACCATACAAAACCTGGAATTATTGACTGACATTATTTGCTTTCCAAAAAGGTTAATCTATAAAACATTCTTGGCTTGTTTATAAGGAAAGAGATCCCTGAAAGGGTGAGACAGTAACATATAGCTGCCCTCCAGAAAGTCAGAAGGCTGTTCAACTGACTCAGAAGTGCCAAGTCCACACACTGGGAAGGCCAAGAAGCCTACTAGAATTGATGGGGCTCCCCTTTGGTGCAGAAGCCAAACCACTGGAATTGTAGTACAGAACCAAAACTTCAAGCTACAATGGTGCTAACTGGTACCACTCTAATTGATTTTCTGAATACTATTTTCTGGCATTTGTCTGATCCAATCTTCTGTGGCTGCTAATACTTTTCCTGTCAGGCAATTGCATGTTCTGTTACATCTGTATAACTGCACACACAACTATGCACCTCTTGAAAATCTCTGCACACTCATGCTAGCACATGCAGAACCTGAGCTCAGGTTAGGTGCCACAAGTCTGAGACATCGCTGTGAATGCAACCAGCATGTTGTTCAAACATTGGATGTGTTTGATGCACATTGCTCAATGAATTTAAGAACCACTATCAAATGCAACTTTGATGTAACCACAGGCATCTAATCAACATACAACTTTCTTGACCTCTTACAAACTTGTTTTAATGCCATCACAAAATCATCATACATTTATTTAATTTTTCAGTACTTTTTGGTTTCATTGGGAGACTGCCTAGAAACTCACATTCCTGTTCTTCAGTTTTTCCATTACTATTTCAGATTTGTTGTTCACTGGTGCCCTGTAACTGAGCAGGAAACAAAGTCTTCCTTGGTGGTAAACTCTACCTGAGACTTATAAACCTGTTGTGTACTCAATGGAATAAGACAGAAAGCTCTCTGATCCCCTCTTTGGATGCTCCAACATAAGGACATGGACTTGATGATCAGAGGTCTGAAACAGCTCTCCTACAAAGAAAGGCTGAGAGAGCTGGGGAAGAGAAGGGTCCAGGGAGACCGTACTGTATCCTTCCAGTACCTAAAAGGGGCTGATAAAAGAGATGAAGAGGGATTTTTCACATGAGCAGATAGTGATAGGACAAGCAGCAACAATTTTACATTATATGCTATATATTAGGAGGAAATTCTTTACTTAGAGGGTGTTGAGACCATGGAAAAGTCTGCCCAGAGAAGTTGCAGTTCCCTCATCCCTGCAAATGTTCCCAGCCAGGTTGGATGAGGCCCTGGGCAACCTGACCTAGTGGTGGCATCCCTGCCCATGGCAGCGGAGTGAAACTATATGATCTTTAAGGTCCCTTACAACCCAAATCATTCTATGATTCTATGTTTTCTTTCATTATAAATAAACATTTCTTCTCAGCATATCATTAACTTTTAACATAGTAATGGTTGGTTTTGGTGACATCTCCAACACTGCTGTGAGAAATTTCCCCCACTCAACCACTACTGCGTAATCTGAATTTTACCCTAACCTTGATTTGAGTTTTGTTTGGATAGTTCTTGAGGATTTCTATTTGAAATAGAATGAAGCTAAGAACCATGGGATAAATAATACCATCTAGTATTTCTCACATAAATGTACAGTTCTTAAATCACTGTTAAAACTTTGAAATTTTAAAGCCAGTGGCTCAGCAGAACACTCAGAGTTGGAGCTGGTTAAAATGGTATTTCAGAAAAACTCTCAGAACATATTTTAAATGGCTTGTACATTCTTTCCTACCACGTAATATTTTTAATTATTTCATCCTAGCAGAATATAATAGAAAGCATCTAAATGTGAATGGAAAAGGACTAATTCAGGTCCCTAGCCCAGCCTCTTGCTCAAAGCAGGGCCATTGTGAACACTGCATCAGGTCAGCTGTGATTTTCTCTACCTAAATCTTGAGCATCTGCAGATAAAGACTCCTCAGTCTTGCGGGATGACCTGCTCCAGTGCTACTCTACCTTTTAGGTGAAGGTTTTTCTGATCTCCAGCCTGAGCCTCCACTGCTGGCACTTTTAGTCACTGACCATGGCAGTTTTTTCTGGTGGTATCAAGAAGGGTTTGGTACACAAACCCAGCTCCCTCAATTTCTCCTTGTAAATCATGTGCTCAAGAACCTGGCAGTCTTGGTAGCCCTTTCAGCAGTTTTTCAACAAGCCACTTAAGTAAGTCTCCCCAAAATGGACAGTATAACATATTTATTAGTATAACATACACATTTATTAGTAATAAGCAACCATAGCCCACAGTTATTAAAGTAAAACATATATATTTAAAAAAAAGTTAATATGTCACAACATGTCTTGTGACTGGTATCATGAAATAAGAATATATCATTGCCTATAATTCAAGGAAAATTGCTTCTATATATTCAAACATCAAAAGTTTAACTCAAATTTAAATTCAAAATTTCAAAGTGAAGTCATACTACAAGAGCAGTACTGTGTGTTTTCTTCATCATTCTGCAAGCTCTTCCCAAACCTTCTACCTTTCAAACTGCTGGTGTGCACAGAGCAGATACAGGCATGGTGTTGTTCATAGTTTCTCTGTTCCTATTGTTAAGCACATGCCAGACTTCCCATCAGCAAAACGCCACATATCAAACCAGTAAAGAGGAGAGTATGAAATTTATGGAATGCTCCTATTTCTGTTTTATTATTTGTAAACGTTTTTTTTTGTTTGTTTTGTTTTGAGTCACAGTATTACATTAGTATTGTTCTAATTACCTTCATCATTCAAAACACATTTTCTAAACTACTGGTACTTAGCATCTGAAATCTCGGTTGAAATAATGCTAATAACCTCTGCTCCCCCTTTACAGTGGAAACAAAACCATGTCATCTTCATTGTCCTCATAGCCCAAGTTACCTTCTGTAGCCATGGGAAGATAACGGCAAACAACAATCCCTTTTAGAGACACAAGGAGGGAAAAGGAAGAAAAAGTATCTGAAAAAAAATCACGTCTGTGAAAAATGCAAGAAACACTTATGAACAGCATGGGGACTTAGCAAAAATAGGCTGGAAAATACATGAACAACACATGTACATATATCTGATTCTACCAAAGGCAGCTACCAAAGGGTCACACTGGGCATACAGCTCCCTTAATCCTACAGTGACCATTGCCAAACCAGGTCAGACCCTTTATACTTAGTGGGGAACACTTTCCTCAGCAACACTTCCATAAGTACCCTTTCCACTGTATTATCTCTAAATCAGCAGGCACACAATACTTTATTTTCATATACATTAAATATTGAGTGTTGAATTTACGGTCAGCTGGGTTTGAACTTGTCAAATGATCTGAGACAGACGGCTGCTGAAGCCAATAAACACTGGCTGGGTAGACAACTCGATATTAGCAGATCAAATTTACTATTTAAAATTTCTAGATGTGGAAAATACATAATTATTTTCCTTTTCTCCCTTCCCTAATATCCTATTCAATAACTTGTATTTTAGGGAGTTCACAAAGCAACACTGAGTGTCTTCCAATCACTGGATTGGCATGTTGCATATCTTTGTTCACAATTGGAAACATAGACGACTTTTCCTTTCTTCATTGCCTGTAGTTGCCCCTCAAACCTAGCCCATATTCTGATCATACCAGCTGAAAAGGAACAGTGGGTCTAAGGCTCATACATAATTATTTCACAAAAACTCCATGTCAACTCTGATTTCTAGATATTTAAGGGAATCTACATACTTCTTGGGGAGTTGGGAGGCAAACTTCATGCCCTTATTTTCCAATGGCAACTTTGCTTTTTGGAGTTCTTCAGCCAGCAAAATCCACAAACAGCTTTTCCAGAATATTAAAAGTAATTGAGATAATGAAGAGCTAATAGACTTAGCTTAGAGGGTTGCAAAGAATAGCCTGCCATTATTCAGAAAGCCCTGTAATAGAGCACCTTGTTAATTAGAGATGATTCACAGATGACTTGCAATAGATTATGGTAGTTCTGAATAGCAATGATATTTTCATATTGAGCTCTTATCTACTCAGGAGTAATGAAGCTTTAATTTTAATTAAAAGAAGATTCCTTTTTTTTTTTTTTTAGGCCTCTAGGTCCAAGTACAGAAAATTAGCATCTTTTACTAATTTTCCATATTTAGAGTTCTGAACTTTGTGGGTTCCTTTCATAACGTTCCCCATCAGAGAACATCTAAGCACCTGAATAGGAACTGTCAATGAGAAGGCAATATGATTGTCACTCCAATTGGAGAAACAGGCAATGAGGTGGGAAACTGTTTGCTCAAGGTCTCTCAGCAAGTCTCTGATAGACAGAGTTATGTACAGAACTGGGCTCATTTTAAATATGGGATTATCCCCTTACATCTCCATGCTTCATCACATAATACCATCTGCTACACTGATGGGCATTCACTGCTTTAGCTATTACCATTACAGTGGTACAGTTTGACATTATAATATTCCATTGCTTCTGATGAAAGTTCTCAAGCTCTATCACCTTCCCTCTGCCTTTCCCTTAACACTTTCTCTTGCCTTTTCCTGGGGAGCCTGCAATGAACTGGTCCAAGAAGCAGAGGAAATACTCTACATACACAAATTTTCTGCTGGTTTAGCTCCTGTGAACTGACCCCTGAGGACCTGGGTTAGCCTCAGCACCTGAGCAAAAGGAGATATTGAGAGCATGCAGGAGCAGGATGGCAGGTCTGTGCCCTTCCAGGACAGCTGCCATGGGGTGGGCTATTAATTTATTAATTGATACAAGCAATGATACAACACCTCCTCCCTCTTTAGATAAGAGGAAATGAAAAAGGACAACTTGCATCCAACAATGGCATTAAACCCTCTGAAAGCTCACACAAAATTCCTAAGATTTCTTACCATTAAATAAATTTGCAGGATTCAATATTGTGAATTATTAGGAAAACAGTAATGCATTAGCTGATAAAAAAACACAATAAACCCCCAAATCAAATCCCTCTCAATCTCCACCATCCAGTAGGGTATGTCAAAACAAAACTAAAACCAACCAAACAAAATAAACACACAATAAAAACACATCCCCCAAAAATTACTTGCACATATACATCTTCAAAAAGAAGATCCGTAATATCAAGGACTCCTCCTTTAACAGAAATTTCTGCCCAGTGATATAGATATGGCAGACACTGAGAATGTGCAGCCACGTGTGGCCCAAGAGCAACAGCTGAATGTGTAAAATAGGCATGTCCAAATTAAACAAGGAGAAAATCAAACAGAATAAAGAAAAAATAATTAATTTCAGCCCACATGACTGTTAAACACATGATTAAAAGATTAACTCATTAAAATATATCAACTTTAGGTATTTTTGGTTTTACACACCTGGCCTGAAAAAACTGAATTAGACCAGTGTGCAGCTGCCATGTTTGCTATTTCAGTGATACTGTTAAGCATTCGCACAATGTCAAAAACTTTTCAAAGATTAATTCCTAAGTATTACTGCTTGCCCTTTCCACTAACACTAATTTACTCTTTAAAGAACTCAGAATGCTACTGAAATCTGTGAGGCTGAATGAATCAAAAGCACACACAAGCAAAATTAGCTGTACATTCTGCACTCTCAGTGTACTGCCAGCTGGGCAGAGTTATGCTAAGCAGATAACTTTGTGAACAGTCCACTAGCAATCACAGTCCGCTAGTGCAGTGGAGGGCACTGCTCACTTTCACTGAACATTAATCAACACACCAGTAGAAGTGGAACAGGGGAGCAGTGATGTTACTCATCTTGTTTCTGAATGACAAACATACTAATTTAATGTTATTGTCACAACATGGAAAGCCATGCACATATATTTCTCTTTCCTCTGCAATCCCCAAAGGTCTGCTGCATCCAGAAAGTGAGTAAAAGCAATGTCACTTATGGTTCAGGTTTTCATTGTTCTCAAGTTCAGCGAGACTTTCCGTTACAGCAATGCTCTAATTCTGTACCAACAGCAGTGTCCTCTAAAAATTCCCTCCACTGGAATGACGATTTCCATTTGTAGCATTTTTGTCCTCTCCCTTATAAAGTACAGAAGTCTGACATACATTAGTCACTGGACTTCACCTTGACAAATGACCATGAGGGAAGGCATATTCCCAGCTCAGAAACGGCATAAACTTGCAGGATCAGAAAAGCTATGGGGTAAATTATGCTTGTGTTCAGAAGCAAGAGGCCTCCTAGGAGCCAATGCAGCCAGCAAGTACCTGTGCATGGTTCCAGCTTTCTTACAGTTTTAAGTATTTCTATGAAAAAATAAACAAAACAGATCACCGAAAGCAAACAACAAAAAGATTTCCTCTGTGATTTGCATACTTTTCATCAACAGGGTAATTATAAGCAGTTCAGGCATCTTCAAATATTAGTCTCATTTTATCCTAACAAGGATTAGCACCCACTTGGGAGATCAAACTGATTTCTTCTCCAAGCTAGCCTTCAGGAACTGCCCAGCAGTTCAGTCACTCAGACCTTCTGCAAGAGAAGCATTCAGAAGAGCAGATTTTGTATTAGCCACTGAGAAAGAATTGCTCTTTATTTTTTTTTCAGGCACCTCAGGAAGGAAACAGGACAACAATGGGAAAGGATTGCAGAGGGAAGAATTAGCAGGACAAGTGAATAACTTCTGAGTCATTAAAATTTGTGCTACTGATTTCTGCTCCAGAACGAAACTGCAGGTTTTAGTTTTCATTTGGGGAAAAAACTCCAACCAACCAACCAAAAATACAACCAGAAATTAAAACAGAAATTACAAAGAGAGAGGAGTAGAAACATGTTTACACAGAGTGTCAGAATATAAACTTAGCTTCATAGTGTATTAGGCAAACCTGTCTTTCTTTGAATATAAACTTAACTTCATAGTGTATTAGGCAAGCCTGTCTTTCTTTGAAACAACACTTAAGGACTGGTTACTAAGTATCTTTCTTATCTCTTTCCTAGAAAGGAAAACAACTGTAAATTTTGTTCCTACAGAATAACACAGACAACCCTGTAATGAAAGAGAGCAAAATGTTCCACATAAATCTTTGCAGGACTGAGTCCTGTAATGCATAATTTGTTTCTAATTCCTGAAACCACTATGCAGGTAACATGGCAAAATTATACACACATCATCCAAAATGACAGCTATGCAATTAATAGAGATGTTCAGAATCAGAACAGGGTTAATACTCAGTCCTCTATCACCAGATCTCTCAAATATGTGCTTCCATGCTTGCAAATTTAGGAAGTGATCCTGAATTGCACTTACTCCCCTTACACATCAATTTTCATGCAGAAGAAATTTCCATGCAAAGGCAATGAGCTGTGTGATGTTCAGGAAAGCTGGTCTGTAAGTGCCTTCATAAAATTCATTTGCCACATCCATCACACAATGCTTTTTAGCACTTCCTGAGTTTAGCCCCTTCCCTAATCAAAGTTGCTTTATGTGTATTAGCCATGGTTATTCTTCAAGGACAGGTAATATAGCTGACAACTCCTACAGCTGAGCAAATTCACATTTCCATCTGAAGTCTCTCTTCATTAAAATAATACAGGGCAGAAAAATGTAATTAATAGAACCGTTACCCCTCAACTAAAAACTCCCTTGACCTGCCCCATCAGCAGAAAGATGCCTAAAAGTGAATAAAACTATAGTTTGCACCAACTTGTCCCTTCTCCATATCACCAGAAGGTTGTTAAGGGGCCGATTCAAAGAGATGCAGTCCCAGTACTCCAATAGACAAAGACATTTCCCTTTTCTACTTGACTTTTGAAAATAAAAACTGACTCATTTATAACATTTGATCAGTTTTCCTGCTACATTATTAATTCCTAATTATTAATTCAGCTATGACAGAACATTTGGTCCTATGTTGGGCCAAGAAAGGCTGAAGTGCTTAGCTGCCATCTGTGCCTTTGAAAACACCAGTGTCTTTAATCCAGACACTTTTGTACATATGCATATGAGCACACAACCATTTTGAAATGCAATAACTGGTTAACGCCAGCAGCAATGGTTTACAATTTTAAAAGAGAATTTGTCTTCGAAAAATTTTAGTATCTTCCCTAATTATTCAGAAATCTAATGGAGAATCCTCTCTGAGGAGCGTGGGAGACTGCATAATGTGTTTCTCAAAAGTTTCATTATATCAAAGAAAGTATAAAACATGCAATAGCGTCAAAATCTAAGTTATTGATTAGTTGCAGACGTAACAAACTAAAGAAATGTCTGGGTATTATGCATCACTAGATTCAAATCTAAAACTGGCACACCATAAAGGCTGAATTTTAATTTTAAACACAACATTTTGGATATATCTCCCCTTACTCTGATTACAAATACTAGTAAAGAATGATAGCATCTCTAAACCACTACAATTATTTTATATATTCATCCAACATGTGTTTAAAAACCTGTATATATGAATTCAATATGATTTTATGAGCTCACCCTCACCCTTTATTTAATCCCGACAGAGATATTGTGACCTTGAAAAAATTATGTGAAATTAAATTCCCACCACTGAATGAGAATTGTCACTTTGGGCTATGTTCTACATTATGCCTATTATTTATCAAAATGATAAAAACTTATTACAACTTATTTTGCATTTTACTTAAGGCGTTCTTTTTCTTAGTGTTAAGACATCATCATTGTTTCATAGTTATCGAAACTTAAAATAAGGAAATAATCTAACACAGTTGTATTATAATTTGTATAAAGAATGCATGATCATTTACTCTTATCTTCATCTTAAACAATATATTAGTCACAAATGGTGTTAATATAAGCTGCTAATAACATGCTTTGTATTCTAACAGACTCAGGCAAAACCAAACCAAAGAAAGAAAAATAATACTTTGACCAGCTGTGTGACAATTAGGCTGAGCTCAAACTTTTCAGAGAACACTCAGTTTTGGGCTAAGGCAAAGCAGAGAAAGCCTTGGCCTCACCAAACCTTTAGTACAAGGTCAACAGCAAGTGGAAAACAAGGAGTTCAGTGTCTGCATTTGAGTCTGCACTTTTACTGATGTTGCTGCAGATGATGAAAGATAAAGACCAGACCCCAACAGGGGCACAAAGACATGGAAGCTGCTCCTCTGTTTTTAAACCCTGCTCACAGGCGCCCAGGCTCCTGACAGACACAGCCCCCACCACCAGCTCCTGCTTCCAGGTTCTGCCTTTGGTCACAATAAACTCCAGAAAATTGTGTTGAAGCAGAGACAGCCTTAGAGCACACAATACAAAGAAAAAAGACTTGGATCATGCTCCTGCCTTTATCATGATGTATATGTACTGCCTCAACGTTGAAGAGCAAACTGCACAGCCTAGTCAACACTGAAAGGCTACAAGGGCAGCAAATACACAGGGCAAGGTGAAAGTACCACAGTGGCCATGGACCCCTGCAGAGCACTGGGTCCCACACGAGCTCTGTTCCCAGACATCAGTTCCAGGCAGGAGGATCTGCCCCTCCTTGCGCTAAAAATACCACCACATGTTACTTTGGTACTGTATAGGGCCAACCAAAATTTAATTTGAGTTGATTTTCTTCGAAAGATGCATAGATTAATCCTCTCTGATGGCAGAAAACAAACTGCTAGCACTCCAGATATATTCAGTTATTTGAAGTCTTGTCATTTAATGACTGAATCAGAGGTGACATGGCTAGGAGAAGAGGCAGATCATTAACATCCATCAACATGTGGTATACAATATGATAACTTCAAATTTGTCATTTGTTCCCCAACTCATTCATATTTCTTTAATACTACTCAGCTAATCAAAGTACAGCAGTCTGCATATTTTGTCAGATTAAAAAATGAAGCAGTGAATTAAATTGGCAGTGGCAGCAATGCAGAGACAATGGATGAGGAAGAAGAGAAAGAGGATGAAATTTGTGCTACCTCATACAGAAACAAGAGCTAGAGGTGAAAATAAGTTGCCCAAATGCCAGCACTGGCTGGAAACATCATAACCTTGTAGGGGTGACAGCAGCAATCTTCTCAGCAAACCAGGAGGCAGAATCTGAAACTGGAGAAACTGTTTCTCTTCTCTTCAATGCAACTTAAAGAGAATAATATCTTCCTAACTTTAAAACATAAAAGCTTCTACTGAAAATAAACTGTTATTGCAGAACTTGGCTGGGTCAGGCACTGTATATGACCTAATAACTTGAACAAAAAAATCTGAAGATGGTCAAAGTCCAGCCAGCACCCATTACACACCTGGCAGAGCTCCAGGAATATTCCACAGGCCCCTGGGAGCTCCACAACCTTGTCCGTGATAGGATTAGCTACGGTGTTTAACAGTCCCAGGGATTCAGAGCTTTTGACATTACTTGTTTTGTGTAATTTCTTCTCACTATGGGATTCAGCTTGTTCAGCAAACCCAGCACAGCCTCAGTACTGGCCAGCTGACCTCACACTTAGTAGGAATATTTTCAATCTGTATGGAGCAGTTCAAGGGCCAAAGACTACAAAGTAACAGTAGACTGCATAACAGATAATCAAGATGTATTCTAAAAACACAGTAGTACATGTTATACCAAAATGTAATACATAGCCAGGAGCTATAGTAAGATCTTTTTAGCTGATTAAAATGGAAAAAGTGTGATGCTAGCAGACAGCATCTGACATCTTTAAATTTCATTCTGATACATAATCAAATCAGCTCCCGTCCACAGCAAGAGATCTGAGAACAAACTACAATTCAACAATTTTTAGGCCTGTCCGCTTCTTATTGTTTCAAATATGATGAAAATAATAGCTTAAACCAACATTTGCCACAAGGACTCTGATCTCTCAGTCACAAACAAACAACAACAACAACCACAACCCCCCAACCCCCCCCCCCCCCCAAACAAAACAACAAATCAGTGAGGGAATTAAGTTACATACATACTGAATTACTATTAAATATATACTGAAAAAGCATTTCAAAATCATCTGTCTGGAGAGTTTCAAGTGACTTCCCTATTGTGTATCATGGCATGAAGCAACTACTCCATGTATTTACTTCTTTGAGTTAAATTAAAAAATATGAAAAGTCAGTCTGGAGGTTGCAAACGATGTCGTGCGTTACAGCTCAAATGAAGATTTGCCGCTTGAGAAGTGAGAAGAATCATTTTCTATCTGGGTCACGCAGTGGTTCAGAGCAATCCCCCTATCCACAGCGACCCGGGGATGACTGCACAGCGTGCATTAGAACAGGCACTAATGGAAGCGGCTGACCCAGCTGAGGATGACAAGAGCTGACCGGTCCAACGCGTTGTAATTGCAATTGACTGGCAGAGCCCCAGAACAATCTATGAAGCTTAGAAGCAAATGTACAGTGTTGTGACTTAATACAAAAGAAAAAGCAGTTGCCTGCATTACAAATACAGAGCTCTCCCTCAGCCAACTACTTTGCTCATGAAACTGTAAATGAAAACAGGGCCTCATACAGTAAACACACTACCAAATATGCATTATTTATGAAAGTAGGAGCATTAGAGTAAAATTAAGACTTGCCTTCAAAAATGTGGTTCTTGATAGCTAAAAAGTGACTTTGACAAGAGCACTTTTAGGTTTTTGCCACTGAAGAATGACAGTTTTTTCAGACTGAAAAGGATTGAATGAATATTTCTGAACCTTGCTTTTCAATTTTAAGCAGTGCAAAATGGATACCTGGCAGTCTAGATGCATTTAATTATCTTCACTCTAAACCCTGATATACATACACAAAATCAACTTATAAATCCACTGTACACAATGAGTATGACATTTTAAATAGTTCTTCCTAAGTTTATTTAGAAAACTAATTTTCAAGAATTTATACTCTAAGTATGGACATATAAGAACAAGAATAGTAATTTCCAGAACTAAGCACTAAAAAATGAATAAAGAAAAGGCAGGTTGCAAAAACAGTCAAGCTCCCATTCTCCAGCTGATTAAGATTTAGAAAGTTCGCAGCAGTCAGAAATTTTCACAAATTTTCAGGAGAAAATAGTTTTTTTCAAAAGAAACAAAGAAAACACAAAAAAATCCCACCCCAAACCAGCAAACCTTTGGTTACTTGGAATCCCTCCATCTCATCAAAACATACATTTTCCCACAGGGATATTTGCTACTTATTTAAGCATCTTTCCATTAAAAAGTAATTCAAATAGTTAACTCTAGCAAACAAAATAATTAAAGTTTCTACTATTCATTTAAGTACAAAAGATACCAACTAGAAAGTTATGGAACTGAAAACCAAACAATATCCTAGAACAATGCAAGACTTTAAAATTATGGACAAGTCATCAGGTTTTTTTCAGGCAGGATTTTCCTTGAATATATATTTGCATATGTGCCTACAAGCTTTATTCTAATAGGAATGTTTAAGATCCATTTATAAATTTTTGTTTATTTCTGAGTAAAGAAGGAAACCTGTATGAATGGCAAATGGAAATTCACACACTGCAAATATCACCTTGTTGGCTTCCCCTGTCTTTAAATTGACACAGAACAAAACAGAGCTTTCCAGATGCCCCTTTATTCTCTGGCATGTGCTTCTTATAGGCTGGGTCAGTCCAAGGTAGTGAGCAGCTCACAGTGCGTGTTGCTATTCTGTTGTAGCATAGGTGAGTAACAAAAGGACCAGGAATGGCTGAAAAGGAATAGACCGCTTGAAACATTTTCCCCACTTCTCACAACAAGGAAGAAACTTTTCTGGGAGCCTATCTGCACTGTGGAAAAGAAAACAATACGCTTTGAAGTCAAAATTAGAACTCCTTTAACTACTTCTGAAGGTGCATGTTGCATTTTCCCATTTCTGAAGAGAATTTTCTAATCTAATCCCTGGCACCTATCTGTTGAGCACAACATCTGAGAAAGTAAGTACATGCTTTCCTAAGGCTGCAGCCTTTCCAGCAGACCCTCTGTAACCCTCCTTGCACTGGGAAAAAGCAATAAGAATGCACATGGTGGAAGTCTCCAGGCCACCCAGGTGCAATCTCTAGAGCAGCAAGCTACATCAGAGACCATTGTCAAAGTCATGTACACTGCATGTGCTGGTACTGAGGAAAGCTAGACAGGCACCCTAGGAAAGAGGCTAGAGACAGTGGAAGGCCATGTAAGTATAAGATGATTTACAGAGCGGAAGACTGATATTGCTTTCTTGTTGCCTTTCTAAAAAAACATTAAGACAACTTTTCTTTATGTTTCATCTGCAAAACTGTCCAAGAAAAACTCACAGAGCTATTCATTGAGCAGCATCTCTTCCATTATAATTCTGAAATTACACTCCTGAAAGGAGACAAGAGGAAGGGTCTCTGCTAGTTTGCCTTTTCAAGTTGCTGCCTTTTTCTGTTCATCTTAATTATCTGCTTCAAGCACAGGGCTTAGGTCAGGTCAACCTGTGATGTCACCAGGAACTGGGTGACAGCTGATGTAATTAGGTGAACCCAATCAACACAGAAGGATCAGGGATATGGGTCATAGTCTTGGCATATTAATGAATATGCATTCCTGCAAGGTCATTTGACAGAAACTGAACCTCAGCAGTTTGTTGCAATTTTACTGCTGCCCTGCTTTGCTCCAGAGCAGGGAAGTGAAAATATGCAATACCAGGGGTATAACTGGGTGACTCAATTTACCAATACATTGTAATATTTATGCTGTTTAATGAACTTCCCAGAAAATTAAACTAATGTTCATGCACCATTTAGTAGATGTAGACATAAACCTAGTATATCTCTAAAGATTTTCTTAGGACACAGCATGATGCCTCCCAAGACATGGTATTCTTCTATCCATCATGATGCTTTCTGGTGCCACCAGTGGGGTAAGATAACATGTGAGTTCAATTTATATTTTTACATTTTATAAATTAAATAGAAAATTTTTTGCATCTATACTTCAGCTTTTGCTGCTAATGCTCTTCACTCCCATCACATTTTCCAGTTAGAAAATCAAATGGCCTGACTAGGAATGTAGTAATTTTTCTATTATATATAGGCTATACTAGCTTGAAAAGTCTCAGAACTGCATTGCTCTACCCAAGGAGTACTATGTGTCCTGGGAGAGGATATCCTGAAAACTACTGAGGAGTCAAGACTGTGATCACTGCTAGGGGTATAAGATACCAGGAGCACAGAGAACTATGATCTGTAGATGCAGGAGGAGAAGCAGAATCATAGAGGTGAAGAAGGAAAAGACTCAAGCATAACACTCTGAAAAGGATCCACAAAAAGGACACAGAAGTTAGGTGTTTTCAGGCCACACTTCAGAACCAGATTGGCAAGAGCGGCACAGAGATGGCGGCCCAGCTAAGCAGATGGTGTTCTCCCAGTACAGCCTGCATGGAGAGCCTTCCATCTGGTAGCACACTCAAAACATACTAAGATGGGAATTACAGGACTTTTATTATAAACAACATTTTTAATACTCTCTGAAAAATATTTATTTGATTCCATGTTAACATTGGTGAACTCAGGCTACATAGCCCCAGGAATACTGAGGAGCAGCTGAAAGGATTAGCAGGAGCAGCAGATTGCTTCTTTTGGTGTGCAAGTCACAGCTATTACACAAGCTGCAGAAGGCATTTCAGTTGTTAACAAGACAAAATGGTTCTGTTGTTGTCATTTTCCTTAAAAGAAATGCTAGGCACCTGGAACACATACACATCCTTACCAGATATCTAGCTATATATGTTTTTAAATGGTTTTGGTGGGTATAGGGTGTTTTTAATAAGGCAGGTTTCTGCAGTTAGAATCGTGTCACAGATAGTTGGTTCTTTACATACTATCTCCTGGTCATTGCTTCCTCAGAAGCAAGGTGGCTGATGAAGTTTTACACAGGATGATGGCACAGACATAGCTGGCAGAGTCTGTGACACAGGTTTAGCATAAGACATTTGTAGTACCTTTCTTTTCCTGCAACTGCAATTATTCTTCTATGCTTGTGCTAACAAAATTGTTTAAAAAATATCCAGGCTCCAATAACAGTACTATTTAATCCAGTACTTTTTCTGCAACACTATTGTGACACATAGTGACATAATAAGATCACGGAGTCTACGGAGGGCTGGATCATCATCTCCTGGAGGGCAACTCCAAGTGTTACTGAAAAAAACGGTAACAATTTTTTCAGTAACAGAAACACTTTTTTCAGTAACAGAGCGGCCATTAGGCAACATCTGAGAAGAGCATGCCACCCTTTCCCTTGAAAAAGCATCTCTGACAAAAGCATGAGCTGCTGCTATGGGTTAAATTCTCAGGACTATGCTATAAACTTCCTCACTTCTGACCTTCTCTGACTGTTGTTACCCACTGAAACTGCCACAGCATTCAAGACAGCACAGCTGTCCTCTCTCCAGCCCTGCGGCTGTCAAGAAGCTGCAGAAAAAACTGTAGGGCAGCAAGTCCCTGCACAACACCTTCACTCTGGGTCAGGGCAGCCCTTACATGCTAGTCCAAAACAAAGGGTAGCAAAAAGAATCAAATGAGACGAAAGCAACTTTATCTTACTTCCGTTTATATGTAGAGAACTAGGAAATAGCTGAAAGAGATGTAAAATGTACAAAAGCGATGAGAAACTCATTGAGATGGTAGTAGGGAAATATTAGGGAGGATCATGTGTATTAGAACTGGTAAATATTAGAAAACTACTGGGAAATATTTACACTGCATATCAGAACAGACTTTTCAAGAGTAAGACTTTTTAAAATGTTTTGCCAGTTATGTTAATAACATGGGCTTGGAATATTTTACATAAAATTATAACTGCTTGGATAATTAAATGTTTAGAAAATCCTGCTTTGACAACAGTAAAAATCATACAAACAAAAGGCACTTTAAATTTCCAGTTGCTATGCATTTGTTTTCCTGGGTGGAAGAACACTTAATGATGCTGGAAAGCCATTAAGCAACAGTAGTCATTTCCTAAACCTGGTTTACACTAGCCCTGTTTACAAAACAACATCTTAAGGGACTCTTTAAACTTGCATCCCAGAGTCCATGCAATATTTATGGACTGCAGTATTTGTTCATGGCTCTTCCTGCAGTTAATTCTGTCATTGTGCTATTTTCAGCATTCAGTAAAGCAAAAGTGAAATCAGAATTTAAAAAAAACATATGTTGGGAAATTCATACATATTTATGCAAGTAGTTTGTAAGTTGAAGACTTTCTGTAAAACCTAGAAACATATTTTAGAGTACTTGTTACAGCTCAAAATGAGTAACAGTTCAACTTTTCCCTTGCAAAACATTTTTCCTGCCCTGTCTTAGAGTCTGCAACACTTAACATGCAGAAGCAGAAAAAGAAAATAATATATAGAGAAAAAGAAAATAAAAAGATAATAGCAAGAAAAAGCCATCTGAGGAAGATCACTGAAATAGCAGCAGTTCTCACTGTTGTCTAGATGTCTGTTCAACAAGAGCAGCTATTTTAAGAATAACCCTGGAGCCAGTTCAGAATTTCAATTAAGCACCTGAAAACATGGACATCTAAATGATTTTCAAGGCCACACAATATCACCCTAAGCTTAGTTTGCACAGCCCCTTTAATCACACCTAATTCTACTGCTACATGGATTATTCCCTGTACAGAGAAGTAGTCTGCAGAAAAGCAGACATGGAAGGACCAAGGGACAGAAACAATCAGTCTACAGTAACCTCAGTTTGTCAAGTCCTTTTTTACGAATTATTAAACAGGCTCCCTGTTTTTTCCTCACAAACTAAGGGAAATTATCTGCAAGAGGGAAAACTGAGTGCAGTGACCCAAAATGTTTCCACACTTCAACAGTCTTTTTAGTACCAAATGGTGATGTCTCAGCTGTGGATTAATAACTACAATGGAGAGAAATGAATACTTCACTCCTAGACAAAAGAAAAAGTACCAGCCTAAATCAGTTTTACAGAACAGATAGTAATTACCATAAATGTCAGTTGATATTCGCAAAGTGGTGTCATACAGATTTGTACCCTTACTCCCATTTTGGGAAATCAAATAATTTGGTACCTCAGACTGTAACTGTCAGTGCTGCTTCAGTATCGAGGCTGACAAATGACTACAGTTCTAAATATATGCCTTCCCAGAAAGGCTAACAAGTTCAGTGTTCACTCAGTCCAGCATATACACTACTTTTTTGTCTTCAAATTCTCTACAGGTTGAGTACATGATATCACAGGTAAATGAAAGGAAAAACAGGCAGAGGAAATGACTAGGAACTATGAAAAATGTTCTGATGAACAACAGGTGTGCGCAGTTACATATGCTAAAGTTTTGTGAGCTATTGTCAAACTGCAGTACAAAGCTCACTGAAGTAATGGTGCTATTCTCTCACTATACGAGCAGCTCAGAGGGAGAGCTGTTTTCAGATGTAAGTTGCACTGACAGATGGTTTGTGTCAAGATCGTAGTGGTAAAACTGTACAGATATCCTAACAATCGTACAACTTTAAATGAATTAGGTTGGTCAATTCCTTCTTCATAGAAAATTACCTAGAATAACAACTTCAAACTAAGGCACTTCTATTTCAAACAAGTTTATAGACAACAAAAGAATTCCACTAAATTTTAACCGCAGATGTTAGACTGTTTTTGCATAATAAATTAATGGTTAAAAAATTAAGTCCTGTCTAAACAATAGGAGGGCATTTAAAATGAGGCAAAACCTTCCCTGCTGCTATATTCTTTTGCTTAGCCTAGGGGACACATCTGAATGAGTGCAGCAGCCAGGACAGATGGCAGCCAATGTGCTCCTTGAGTCATACACCCTTGCTTATACTAGGTCATGATAAGTGCCTCAAGGGAGTGAATTAGAACTACCATCAAGTCACGTAAAATGTGCCTAGAAGGTACCATCCAACGTTCATTTTGTATAAATTACCCTGCCAAAAGGAAAGTGAATGATTGCCTTACTCTTTTGTTCTACATAGCCTACGGTTCCAAAGGGGAACCGTAAAAAAACACTAACCAAGTTTGGTGGCAGATTCAGTGGTCCCAATACAGCACCAAGCAAAAAGCCATGGTTGAGTGCCAGCATAGATACATTCTCGAGAACAGCCTGAAGAATACTAGCATGAAATGTTAAAGCTCAGGGATCATATTAACAGTGACTCAAAGCAGCTCATCAATGGAGAAGTATGCAGGTTGTCACAAATTCTGCATAGCACAAATTCTCATCTGTTCTCTTCCCCCATTAGGCACTGGTTGCTCCCCATGCACCTTCAGTGCTTGTGGCTCTAATTCATGAGAACTGCCCCTATAGGCTACAGAGCCGCAGATGCCAACATTTCATTCTCAGGATCAGTAGCACTAATGGTCTTGTTACTACCACTGTATAGCATTTTAAGGAAACCTGAAATAATCACAAATGTTGACCTATCTTACCCAGACTTCTGGGGGCATCATTGCACCTATTTTCAAACAGAGTAAAAAGGAGGACCCAGGGAACTACTGACCTGTCAGCTTCACTTCTATGCCTGGGAAGATCATGGAACAGAACCTCCTAGAAGCCATGCTAAGGCATGTGGAGAACAGGGAGGTAATTCAACACAACCAGCATGTCTTCACCAAGGGAAAATCCTGCCCCTGCCTAACCAACCCAGTGGCCTTCTATGATAGAGTGACTACAGCAGTGGACAACGGAAGAGTTATAGATGTTGTCCATCTGGACATCTGTAAGCTTTTGACAATGGCCCCCCATCCTTCTCTGTACATTGGAGGGATATGGATTTGATGGGCAGACTGTTAAGTGGATGAGGAATTTGTTGTATGGTCTCATACAGTGGGTAGTAGTCAACAACTACATGTCCAGATGGCAATTGATAACAAGTGGTGTCTCCTCAGGGGTCTGTACTGGGACTAGTACTGTTTGATACCTCCATCAATCACATAATGGACATCAAGTGCACCTTCAGAAAGTTTACAAATGACATGAAGCTGAGTGGTGCAGTTGACACACCTGCAGGATCAGATGCCATCCAGAGAGACCTGGACAAGCTCAAAAAGTGGGCCCATAGGAACCTCCTGGGGTTCAATAAGGCCAAGTGCAGAGTTGTGCATCTGGGAAGGAGAAATTCCCAGTATCAATACATGCTGGTGAATGAAGGGTTTGATAGCAGCCCTGTTGAAAAGAACTTCGGAGTACCAGTGAACAAAATGCTGGACATGAGCTGGCATGGTGTACTTGTGGCCCAAAAAGTCAACCATATCCTGGGCTGCATCAAAGAACCATGACCATCAGGTGGAGACTTTCTACTTGGCTGTTGTGAGACTTCACCTGGACTATCTGCATCCAGCTCTGGAGCTAACAGCACAGGAAAAACATGGACCTGTTGGAGTGGGTCCAGAAGAAGGTCAGAAAAATGATCAGAGGGATGGAATACCTCTCTAATGATGAAAGGCTGAGAGAGCTGGGATTCTTCAGCCTGCAAAACTGAAGGTTCTTGTAAGACCTCATTGCGGCCTTTCAATAACTAAAAGGTGCTCATAAGAAACACACAAACAAACTTTCTAGCAGGACCTTTTGCAAAAGGACAAGAAGTAATGGTTTTAAATCCATTAAAAGAGGAAAGATTCAGACTAAATATAAGGAAGAAATTTCTTACAAGGAGGGTGGTAAAACACTGGAACAGATTTGCCCAAAGAGGCAGTGCATGCCTCATCTCTGGCAACATCGAAGATCAGATTGGATGGAGCTCTGAGCAACCTAACCTAGTTGAAGATGTCCCTGCTCTTTGCTGGGAGGCTGGAAACAGATGACCTTTAAAGATCCCTTCCAACCCATGATCTCTTGATAGGGTGAGGAATAGCTATCTGGTGATTTTTAGGTATAGACAAATAACTTGGAGGTCTTCGCAAAAAAATATAATGAAGTTTGCCCCCAAAAAGATTGCTGTCAGCTGCTAGTGCCTAGAACAAAAGTTTAGACCTTATATCCACCATGAAACACATAGGTCTAGTCCATCAACATTTAAGGTGCATGAGTGAATCAGCGTTAGACCCAAACAAACTGCCGAAGTAGGAAGTGCTATAAATGTCAACAGCAGATGAAAAAGTGGAGAAATACTCTTTATACACCTTAATATCCTAGTACACCTTAGGTTTGTAATTAAAGACAATGTGAAAATAAAGGCTTTCACATTGTTACTTGTTCATCTTTACAGGATGCATTTATATATATGCATGCTAATATAAACAGATATTTTGCCTCAAAGACAACAAAATCTGCTAAAAATATCAGACAGTCATTAATTCCACATAACAGATAACAGTCCTTGAATACAGCAGACTTGCCAAGATGACTATCACTTGATAGGAAGTGGATCCACTCTAGAAGTAGACAAATTGCAAATTTAATGAAGAACAATGACAAGGGTTTTGGAAGTAGATACTGTTTCCTATTTTTCTAATTGCACAAACCAAAGGAAATAGATGACTTTCTGAAAAAAGGAAATTATCTAATTAGCAATTAGCAAAAACCTCTGCGGAATTTACTCTTCTCCTCAGGGCCAAGAGTACAAGGATGAGAGTGGAATAGTAAAAATCCCAACCCAGTTAAATTTTGTCTTTAGAAAACTGCTACTACAATTCTGTTTAAGACATCCTGAAAAGATTTAATCTTCAATGATTATAGTCTTGACTTTTTTTTTATTAAAACACTCTAACATTTTGTTCTTCTTGGTGTTTGTCCTCTGCTGTTTCACCTTGGTTTTAACTTGAAAATATCCTCATATTGTCTCTTATGTAATAGTAATTGAGATAATAATAAAGTGACACATAGAAGTACATTCCCTCCCTGAAGGTTTCAATACACACTATGTGTCAAGAGAGAAAATATTTTAATGGATTGCCACACAATTCAAAATGAAGGTACTTTCAGGTAACAGAGGACAACTGAACAGCAAAAATGGAAGCTGGAAGGGCTTGAAATGCAACAGGCAGAATATAGTCATCTATTGAGATGCAAGTCAGAGGGAAACTTAGGTAGACAAGCATATTTATTACCTATGTTGAAATCTGGCCAGGATACTGAGTCAACACAGCTTTACTTCTGTAGAAACAAATGGTTCAGATGTCGGGTTAATATCTGCACACAAAAAGTAGGGAATTCAGCAACAATGCTGTGGGTCACCAGTAAAGCACAGGCTGGGGAAAGAGTAAAGACCAGCACATTATTTTAAGTCATTTTCCACCCGCACTGTACTCTGATCAGGGTTAGAAGTACCATGAGAAAAACTGATAGAAAAAAGGAAGGAAGAGAAAAAGTAGAACAGAATTACACCACAAAAAGAGTTGTAAAGTGTTTACATTTTCAAGGCTGGTTGTAGGTGAGTAAGACGGGGAAAGGCTTCCCAGGGAACAGTTCTGTGAACTTTCCACATAAAGTGGAAGTAAGCATTTCGGGCATGATTCTATTCTCCTTCCTGCAAATCAGGAGGAACTCTACCAAAGATAACCTTGTAAAACATGCTCAAGATGGTCCACTGTGTGCCAAGATGAACGATTGTGAACACAGTAAAGAAAGGTGATGACCTGCTATCAGATTACACATTTACAGCTCTGACAAGCTGTAAAGTAACAGCTGTTTTCAGAGAAATGCTTCAAAATGCCAAATCCGTTGCTTTAATCACTAACAATGGATTTTTAGTAGTAATGATAACTGGATGAGGACCGTTGCTTCAAGTATTACCTGTCACAAGGAATATGCCATCAGTCTCTAGGGAGAACAGCCTGAATAGCAGTGCAACAGATTATGTACTCCCGGTCAGGGCTTTCAGCTTCAGATATACAATGTGCCAGTAATTTGACTACATATTGCAGAACTGTGGAAAATTTGATTGGCCAGAATTACTGAACCAGAAAAATATTCTCTTTTTCTCCTTGACCTACAAACCCTGCTGTTCTTCTCTTTTGACTAGATTTCTACCTACTCTATGCTTCAAATATTATGCTCAGATTTTCACAGTAAAAACAAACAAGCAAACAGTAGATGGAATAGTTACAATCAAGTAACTCTGAACAGTAGGCAGATGTACTGCTTCAGGGGGTTTCTACAGCTGTACTAGCAGGCATTGTTATGAATATAAACTGCCTAAAACATGGTAACGTTCACTCATGTGATGAAGCACTGCCCCAGGTGTTCACAGGCCAGAGAACAGAACTGCTGGGTACATGGTACTGCTGCTCTGCTTCAGCTCCAGGATAGCCTACAGGCACGGGTGGCAGTGTTACTACCCTGTTTACCTTTCTGTCCTTTATTAGGATACAAATTGCTGAGCTTCCCAAACTTGTGGAGACTAAAGCTGACCAAATGTTTTCTGGTAAACTGAGCATCCAAAGACATCCATTTGTCGGCTTCTAATGTTTTCTCTGGAACATCTTTGGTTTGCTAAGCTTTTGCTGCACTCAAAATAGAAACCCTTGGTAATCTGTCCTATGATGCCAGGTATTGAATGTCTCTGGTAAATGTATAGATACAAAAATTGATAAGGAATCTTGGAGACGTCTGCTACATCTAGAGCAAGGGATGCTGAGGATGAAAATAAGGGATTTATCAGCCTCAGAACAAAGCACACTGGCTCAGACCAAAGACCCATACAGACCAGTATTTCCTCTCCAAGGATAGTCTGTAGCAGTAGCCCAAAAGAGAAGAGGACATGGCATGAATGTCCTGATATTTCCTGAATATCCTTCTCACACTGTGGTGTAGTTCAGGGAATTTCTGAGGCAAACATATTCTACCTTCAATAGCCAGTTACAGTTTCTTATGCCATTAGTTTGCACAGTCCCATTTGAACACGCTATTAGCTTCTGGTAGGAAGGAGTTCCATAGCTTAATTACACAAGACCATAAAGCAGTAACTTATTTCATTGCTCTAAAGAAGGCCCTCATTATTTTCATCCAGTAACCCCATGCTCTTGCACTAGGAGAGAATTTGGACAGCCTCTACTAACCTTGTCCCACTACCATGATTCTGTAGGTTTCTATCCCATTTCCCCCAGTTGTCTCCTTTTTAAGACAAGAGTTTTTGATTGTTTCTTAAAGAGAAGTTTTTCCACATCTTTGATTACTCTAATGGCTTTTCTTCACACTGTTCTCATTTCTGTACCATCCTTTTCTGAAATGTAAGAGGACCAGAGATGCATACACTATTTGGGATGCTGGTGCACCATAAAATTCTACAATGATTCAAAGATATTTTGTTCTCTGCTTTTCTCCAATCATTGGTAGTAGTGTGTTGTGTTTTGCAGAGCTACCAAGAATTGTGCTGACATTTTCATGGAACTGGGATAATAACTCCAATATCTATCTTGTTTTCCTGAGTGGCAATAGTCAACCCAGGGCCAATCACTGTGTACATAAAACTGGTATTATTTTTTCACACATACATCAGTTTACATTTATCTGTACTCAATGTCATCTGCCATTGTTAGAAGGTCCTACCTCTTCTTCATTATCAATCCTGTTTATTCTCAGCAACTCAGTACCACTAAATTCATTGTTTTTCTTGTCTCTCCTTTCTAGATTATTTAGAAATAGCACAGGTCCCAGAAGTAACTTCCCTACACCAAAAAAACTTACCCTTTAATTCACTACTTTTACTCATTTTACAAATATTTCTTCCTGAATGAGATCGCTACTCCATCTACTATACTTTATAATGAGCCTCTGATGGACATTCCCAGATTTCAAGTTATATCAATCAATCCCCAAGTCCTAAAGACTCTGTTGCTCTTCTCTTATCCATACACTAACCTAAATATGATACTTCCACTGCAGAACTTTCACCAAACATACAACTTTAAAGCATAAATCTTCTCAAGGGACAATCTCTAATAATACTGTCTGGAGCATTAGGAGACATTTGCAAGATTTTCACATCATTTATCCCTGAAGGCATAATTGCATTAGCTTCATATCTTAAGTTCATGCTATTAAATGAGAAAAAAAATAATCCTGCTAAGTGCAGAAAAAAAAATTAACTAGTGGATCTTAGAATCAACAGTCCACCTAATTTCTCAATTGTTCCCAATATCTTGTTTCATCAGAGGTTTTTCCTTCTTTTAGCCATCAACTAACCATCAGTTGAACTGGATTAGCAATTACATGCAGCACGAAAAGGAAGACTGTTATCTGTACAGCTGGGATTTAACTTTGCCTGAAACTGGGATATTATTAACTGTATCACATAGCACCTGGAAGTTCTAACCATGAAGCACAATTTTACTGTGCTCTCTGCTGCAGAGCACCAGAGAACCAGCTTTACTGAACTAAACTGGGCCAGGAAGAGTACATCCCCTGTTTAGGATGAGACTCTTCCCAAACTTTACGCTGTCTGGATCTGAGCATGTGAAATCAGAGCAATACCAACAGAACACATGCTTAACTGGAGAAATTGCTGGATGATGGTGCACATGGGGAGAGGCATCAGAGAGAGGAGCCAACAAAGAAACGCTGCTTCTCTGGAAATAAACACTGTCAATACAGTGAGCACTTTGGCTGAGACACGTGATGGTAACATTTGCCATTCCATTCACCAGATGTGAAGTGTAGGAAGTGTCACAGATGCCAATGCTGTCATACTTTTTACTGACTAGAGAACATTTCAATTGGCTGTGGTAGGCAATTTATATAGACAAAGCCAAAAGGAAATACAACTCCCCCCTTTTATATCGGGTTTCTGAATCCAGTTATGAGCAATTTTAACAACCAGAGAAATCCTTAAGTGCCTTTTTTTTTTTTTTAAAGTGAACAAGTTCAATCCTAACCTGGTTGATTTATAATGATATTCACCCACAGATAGAAAGCTTTCATGTGGATTTGATGCTCCAGTTTTTCTCTGATGGAGAAATTCTTGTAAAATGAGTACCAACTGCATCAAGAGCCAAAGAAAGGCCAAAAGAGACACTGTTTTACTATAGCCATTTGCTAAGCATTTGCATTCACCACACTGTGGACGCACATGTAATGAAAAAACATCAAAGCTAAATGGGTTAAGGATTATGTGTTTAGGGCTCTTAATAATAAAAAGAACATTAAGACAGTGAATATGCATGTTGTTCCATTGGCTCCTTTCTACATGTGTACTAAATCTGCCTGAGACCACCTGAGCAGTCTAATAAAATCTACACTAAAATATTTACTATAAAATTTTATTTGTTTTCTGTCTTAGTTTGGGGGTTTTTTGTTTGGTTGGTTTTTGTTTTTTTGCCTTTTTTTTTAATTTGTCATAGTGCCAAGTAAGTGTGTCTCTCTAAACAGTACACAAATACATGGTGTTGCACTGACATTTTTTTTTGGTAGTAAGCATGATGAGGAAGGCACAATTTGTTGTAAAAAGAACTTTTCATAGATAATGCCAAGACAAACATACTTAATAACAGTTTTCTTTGCAAAAAAAAAGAAATTATTTTGCCCTCAAGGTAGCTGAAGGACAAACTGAAAGCCCTCAGTCTTAATTGGATTCTGAGTATTCAAAACTGACCCACATACAGCTCTATCTATACAAAGGCATCCTCACCACAGCTAACAGCAGCTGGGCACTATATGTTTCCAGACTGCCAGAACCAGCAGTTCAGGCTTGTTAGCTCTGGCAGCTCTTTGCAAAATCCAGTGAATTGCTGGCTTAAGTTGATCTATCAGTGCAAGTGGTAGCATGAACTCAAGGCCTGTGCATTGTCACTGCCGAGGTGGGTGAATTGCAGTGGTACAGCTTTTGTATTTAAAAATAAAAATTTAAAAAAATGTAATGCAGCAAGGCTCAGGTGTGACGGAGAGGCACATGTGAAAAGGTCAAACTACTACATTTTCAAGTAGAAACACTGTGCTCCTTTTTACTATTTTTCTCTCAGGCAGTGAACTAGCAGGAGCATTGGTAGGTTGGTGAGTTGAGGTGACAGCAGTTAATTGATTTTCAAAATAGGTCTCTCTCTAAAATAACTAAGCATCCTTGCATGGACCTTAAAGGTGCTGGAGCAGAAGAATTCTTTGACCTTGCTTCGTCATTAGAACAGGAGTGTCTGTCCTTGCAAATTCTTTGCAGAGAAATTGGATCCTCAGTATCAGGGAGGAACAGCAATCAGTTGCCTGAATGTGATATTAAGCATCTTAAATCACTGGTAATGTTGCCAGAAAAAGCAAGGAACTAACTGAGTTTTTTAATGGCATATGAGAACTGCAATATGAACACACACCCTGGCACAACAGTTTAAACTAATATTCAGTTACACAGCATGAATAAAATCTTTCCAGCACACCACTGAAGATTCTATTTCCAAATGCTTATTAGTGGAATACTTATGGAATTCACTTTATAAAATAGTTGAAATGCATTTAACCACCATCAACACTGAAGTATATTTACTTTGTGACAACAGAGCCGGTACCTCCAAGGTTGTACAGATATTCTTAGTTAAAGCTGCTCTTAATTTGATTATCAAAATATTTTTCTCACAGAAAACTTTGTGGCTTCCACATGGAAAGTCCACAAGCCTATCCCTCTTTTCTTTCAGAAAAATAGAAAGTAATATTTTAATTAGTATACAACCATATGTATAAATTACTTAATTTAAAGGAATTTTTACAGTCCTACAGCATGTATTTACACACATAAGCAAGAAAATACAGGATGCAACAATAACCTTTATATTGCTAGAGTGAAAATCAGAGATGAGAATCTCAAAAAATTACTTTAGGTTTACAGTTCATAACTGAAACCCTGAAATGTAAAAACTACCTTGAAGATTTAGGCATCTTGTGATAACACAATTATTCCATAGTACTGGTAGAAAGGCAGAAAGGCTTCCAAAGAAAATTAGATGAAAAAGGGAGGAATAAATTTCTGATGTTACTTTAGCAGCAGAAAGGAAAAGAAAGCAAAAGACTAGATGATAAGAATCTAGGAGGGGAAAAGAAAAACAAAAAAAAGATGCCAAAAGGTCTAGAGATATATAGACTGAAAGGGAAAATGAGTCCTAAAAGAGACTAAGCGGCCAATGGATGTCTTTTAAATCAGCACTCCCGTTCAACACACAATCAGAAAAATTCTCAATAAATATCAAAAACAAAGCAAAAATAACAATTAAAAATATGCTTACACTGTCTTTAGCTGATCAAGCTTAAGTGATGGACAAGACTTGGCAATACAGATCTTCTGGCAGTCTGACATTGATTTAAAAACTTCAAAGTGTTAGAAATTACAAAAGTAAGTAAAAACAAAAGGGAAAAATTGGTTAGAGAGCATTTGCTAAAGAAGAGGCAAATAAACCTTTAGTCATCTCATGCTTTTTTGAATAGGGAAAGTAGAAAAGACACCAGTGGAACCGAAGAAAGACTCAGACCAGGCATTTCAGATAATGGTAGCATTGTCAGTCTCAACATCTAGCAAAACCCTGTATTATTCTTCACAGCAGGGAGCAAGGGAAATAAAAATCAAGAGCAATTTCCTTCTGCAACCTGTCAAGAAGCAAGCATGTTTCCGGACCAGAAAGCACCAAGCAGATTTTAAACCAGCAGTGTCAAGTGGTTTTCATTTTATACAGCTAATGTAAAGTGACAAGCACCATTCACAAAAATACTAGAGATTTTGAAAAAGCTTATGATAGCAATTGTGCTGTCAGAAAGTCCAGTTGTTTGTAATCATAACTGAAATAAGACCGGAATGTGCAATATCCCTGTTATGCATGACTGGGGTGCAACAAAAGTAGCTGCAGTGAGCAATGGAGAAGTTTCATGGACAAAAGGGACATTTGGGTGATTTTCATTTCCCAAGTGGAAGAAACAGACCAGTTATTAGCAGACACAGCAAAACGTATTGGTCACTTTATTGACATGGAAGCAAAAAACCATGCCTACTAATTATTTCAAGCCAGCTCCACAGCAGACAGAAGAATATCAATAAATTAGTATCATTTTACCTTTTAGGAAGTAGACTACATGATGATGATGATTAAGCTCTTCCACATTTCAAATAATGAAAACCAAAGTCAGAAGGAGGCTTTTATAAACTTGCAAAAGTTTAGGGATGGGGATAAAAGAAGCAGCATCAGTCAAAATTGATATTAAATACAAAATTTTCAGTCATGTTATTAGATCAGCTCTACCTGCTAAGTGCAGAGTCATAGAATTCTACACTGCATTTGACAAAATATGGACTTATTTTAACAATCCCATGGGAGAACTCCAGAATCCCTTGGACACAAATACAGTGTCAGGTATCATAGGCTGGGCATGTGGACAAAATATATTAGTCTAACAAGGAGGAAGTGACAGATGACATTACTACAGGTTTTAAGAATGTCAACTGCTAACCTGAAGTATGAATGAAAGTACAAAGGAGGGCTAGAACAGTAACACAGAATGAAAAGTGCCTCTCCAGTTAGTTGGCATAAAATTATGGGCCCATGACAGTGGAGAATCTGTTTGATCTCCTGAGTGGCCCAAAGGTGCAAAAGTAGAAACAACTTGCATCCAAAACTTCAAAACATGTCAAATGAGGGCATTGACACACAGGCATCAGACAGCTCAGAGTTACAGTGAAAATAATAGTTTACCTTACCACTGAACCTCAATTTACCCACTATAGAGGATCTAGGCATCGCTTTAGTGCTTTCTATTATTGAAAATCATATAGACCAGTTAAGTCAAACAAGAATGCTTCAGTAATGTTTGTCCCTGAATGCCAGAAAGAAGTCTACTGGCAAGAAGTACTAAGGGGCTGTTGCAGAAGGAACCATTTCTATTGTAGTCAGAAGGCTGCCCCAGTCAGGTCTGGCACAGAATCACAGCTTTGCTTAGGTGAGAGAAACAGAGCACATTTTGGGATGATTCACTGGTGCCAGGCAACACAATGGAATTTTCACTTTAAAAAAAAAAAAAAAAAAAAAAAAGAAAAGAGGAGGATATAAGGCCAAGAGAGTTTGCAGTTAAGGACAGCAGCACTTTAATTTGCAGATTTAATACACCATATATTATGACAGAAACTTAAAACAGGCTCAGTGTATTCATTCCCTCATAAAATTATGGAGCCAAACTACTTGCAGACAACAGGTATTAGAACAGATGAGCTTTATAGACACATTCAGCAATTTGGACTGCTAAAGTGCAATTTCACGAGTAGGATTATATAATCTACTAAATTCCCAAGCCAGTAATTAACTGCAGGAGCATTTATCCTCTTATTTTATAAGGTTCCACTGACTGTTTCACTGTGCAAACAGTATGCTTTTAGAGAGGGCAAAAAGACTTCTGTGAGGCTGTGTTCTGTCAAAGTACTGTAGGGAGTTAATACATTTTGGAGCTCTGGTTGTTACTGGGTGTGTTGCACACAGTCCCAGTCTATTTTGGAGAGGAGCTCTTCATTCATTCCAAAGAGCAAATACAGTCAAGAATTTGGGCAGCACAAGCTACTCCACAATGTCTCGCCAATACTCTTCATTGATCCATCTTGGTGGGCAGAGAACATCTGGAAGGGAACAGCCTGCACCAGGAGTGTCTGGGACCTGTCTGCAGAGAGTGCCAGCAGGCTTGCAGGCAGACACCACGTACCGTGCAAGGAGGAAGCTTGTCATATCCTATGAAAGGCAAGATAGGTTGCAACATTTCCTAGATATTTGACTTTTGTTTTCCCAAAGGAACTGCTGTTAAGTATGCAGAATCTATTATAAACACAGCGTTAATGCTTTTCCATAACCCCCATGTCAGGAGAAAGAAAACCGTGTAAACACTAGAAATCAAGATACAAACACAGGCCAATGTAAACATGTATCCCATTGTCTACTTTTCCTATCAGCAAGAGAAGTGACTTTTATTATGTGTTATTGTATATCATAATATCAACAAATCAATGATTTCAGGGTCATTACTGATGCTTTTTTTTTAAGCTCTCAAATTTCTCATGCTGTTACCTTTAAAAGAGCTATGCAAGAAGAAACTCTTCTGCTGCAAAAAAATTTACTGATCTCTTTTTCTCTTGTTCTTCATCCAGAGAAACTCATCCAGAGAAACCCAAACCATCTAAAAATTCTTATGAAAATCTAGACAAGCTTTCTCTGAAACAATCCACAAGCTAACCAGTCACAGCCTCACTGGAAATCTGATAGGCAATACTTCAAATCCCAGCACAGGCTAAGTCATATCAGGAATGAGTGAATCTCCTACAGACTAGGTGAGTGCACTAATTACTAGCTTCTCTGCTATTCTCAGGTGAGCTGCTCTCAATTATTCTACTGGAGTAACCTCATCTTGTATAACTAATTACACATTCACAGGGCTAACTAGGCTGTTTTTCTAAGCTCACTGGTTATGGGACTCATCTCAAGTTGTGAAAGATCCAGATTCAATTAGTATTTTAATTACTTACATAAAGCAGAACTGTTTTCACAAGAGAGACTGAAATTGTAACATCCCAAAAATTGCCTCAAGGTTAAGACATTCATATAGGACACAAGTGACAATTTCAAGTTCTCAAGCTGAACTACATTCAGAGGACTTAAACATGTGACACTGTGTGTGCTCTGCCAGGGTAGATGCTCTAATCTGGATGCCAGAAACTTCCTCCACTGAGTAGTGATAAATTCTGATGTTCAGAGACTCTCCTAGATGTAGACATAACTATAAAAATATACATACAGATATACACAGGTGTGTGTATATGCATGAGCAGTAGCATTCCCTGAATTTTCACTGTGGAATGCAGAATAAGAATATGCTTTTAAATGGAATTAATAGAAGTAACAAATATCTCAGTAGAGTGCCTGATAATTATTTCAGGCACAAAGTCTTGTCTACAGTGGGTGTTTTTTAACTTGGATTATATAGGCCATAAAGACCATTCTTTCTGTAAGATAATGGAAGAGGAATCTGGAATCTTATTCCTTTAGATCCTTGGTTTCTCAATAAATAGTCAGTGTGTGGAAATGTATATTAATTTATTTAAAATATATGCATATATATAAAGTATGTCCATGAGTATTAAGTTAATATATGCACATTATATACAGTGTTTCCAACTTGTGAAAGTGTTATACTACAAGGTTATTCACAGCTTATATGACTCGTTCCACATATAGCGTATACATATAAGTTCAAGGTACCCTGGTTTATGATCACCTCACTAGAAGAAATAGCTGTAACTTAGCAACTTTTTAGCCTGCAAATTTTCAGAATGTGAATCTGATTCAATTTGCTGTTAATATTTTGAAATATTCTCTTAGGAAAATAAGAATCAAACATTTTGTTTCCAGACCTTTGTACTTCAAAAAATTGATATTCTAAAACATAATATTTCATTGTTGATATCTTACATGAACATTCCTGATAGCTTAAGTGTTCTAGGGACAGAAACAATTATTGAAGCTTTGGAACTTCCCTAGAGGATGGAAACAGCATTTGGCAACATCGGTAATTTCTCAGAGGGGAATTACTTTGGACATCTTGTGTTGATTTAATCAGTTCTGTGGAACTCACCATTTTCAGTTCAAACCTTCTTTAACAAAATTGCCACTCAATGGCATGTATAGCTGCCTCTGTTCCTAAGGAATCTATAAATGGAAGAGGCATTGGTATGCATGACTCATATACGTTGGCAGCACTGTGTGGGCAATTCAGCACAGTATGTTCCCATCCCAAGACTGATCTACCTGGCTGGAACCTGTTTTCCCTTCAGTTCATCTCCTTCTCCATAAAATTAATATTTGCATTCTGCCGCATAGCAAAATAAATAAATTAAAGGATTCAAATAACATGGATTTGATATATGCAGACTATCAATATTTTACCTTTACTGAAGCTCTGCAAATGTAATAATCAACAATGTTTCCCTGACTCAGAGCCCATGAAGTTTTACAAGTTATCTGGTGTGGTCATGACTTTGCTGGATCTGATAGCCATAATACAAACTCAGAAACTACTTGTCTGATCCAAGTAATTTCATCAATATTTTTGCTATTCTGCATTACCTGTCCCTTACCCAGTGGCTAGAAACCCTGGACAAGTGAGACTCATTCAAGAAGGTAAGATAGCTGCTATGAATTGATTTACATGATGTGCATTTTTAATTGTTTGCGTGAGTAGTTCCTCATTCTGCAGTTGAAGCTACAGGTGTTCATATTTATCCCAGAATAAGAAAAAAAGAAAAAACAATCAATATTACTTGGGTTCCTGAAATATAGGAATTGTGGTGAGCAGTTCTCAGACTTTGATGAGGTCCGTCCTTTCTCTCAAATCCTCCCAGCAGTCCGAAAGCAATGCTCATTCCTAACTCTGTTCTGCTGTTACAGACTTGCTGTCATTTGCAATCAAGCTAGTTCTGCACAGCTCTTCAGCACTCACTCTTACATCCATTCCTGTGAAGGACCACAATGCAAACAGTTTTACTTGAACATCAGCAGAAGCTTTGCAAAAGACTTTTGGGGAGAGAGTTGTGAAAACCTCTGCAAGGAAAACCCTCAAATGCAGTGTGCCAATCAAAACATCTACTCCCTGGCACACCAACGCAGACAAGTGGGTGAGTACAGAGGAGATATCTGAGACTGATTTTGAACAAAATGAGCAGACACCACCCACCTTGAAGAGCATAATGATGAACAAGGACTCCACACTGCATCCATTTTGGGGGTTTGGGCTAAAGAATTAAGATATACTCAAATAAGTAACCTAAGTAACTAATCTAGTTGAAATTTGCTAGTTTAAAAATCAGTTGGAAAGACTAAGTCAAAATGTGAGCAATAAATCAGTATTTTCCCGTAGTATAGGAAAAGCCTAACAAGAATAGTGAAAAGAACACAAACCCACACTGCGCTATTGAAGACTGCTGAGATGCAATACCAAAAACAAGGGACAAAAATATCTTCCTTGCAGAAGGGATTTTGGCTAAGCACAGTTCTGGGCCTAGAGCCTCTTTTTTGTACTAACAATTTTGTACTTTCCCTTTTCTGAGTAAAGCAAATCAAGGAGTTCAGAGGGGCTACTTTGGTGCTAACTAACAAAAACCATTGTGAAAATCTTCACCACTTTTCATAGTATTGCATTCTGGATTTTTCTATGCTTTCTTCTCCAATACCATCTCAATCATAGAATGAACAGAAACACAGGTAATTTTGCCATGATTTAAAACCAATCTTTCTTCCAGCCCTGGAAAATCTTTATCCTGGTACCTGCAAACAAGTTAACACAAATTCCACTAGGAACACAGGTAATGGCAAAGAAAGAAAGAAAAACCCTGGAAGAAATGGTAACAAGAACAAAAAAGATCACTTTTCACCAATCACAGGAAATTGAAAAATAGAGAGGTTGTGGTTTAATTGAGAAGATAGAGCTCTAAGGCACAGGGGTCTCTGGAGAAGTAAGAGACATCCTATCCAATAATGTTCCAACTGTTCTAGGAGAGCGAATTGATAGCCATGTCCTGCTCTGAAGCCCCAGGCCCATCTTCAACCTCAAGGGAGCAAAACTGCTGAAACTGAAGTTTATTGTGAGTAAAAAACAGCACCAAATCCAGTAGGCAGCTCGCTCCATCCACTTCTACAGATCTTGATGTGTGCAAGGAGGTGGCTTTGGTTGTCAGGGTAAGTTGAGATAGATAAGCTGGCTGAAGACAGGCTAAATGGTATATTCAGAACACACTGCGTATGAAGGACTGCCAAAGGTGTTTGATCCTTTTCCTTAATACTTCCCCAGCCTTTCCAGAAACCTTGTTTCCTCTTGTACCAACAGCTGCCAAATGATGCTCTCCCTTCTCCTTTCTATGTTCATCAAATCCACAGAAAGACTACATGAAGAAACAAAAAACAAGTATTTGTGCCATAAAGAAAGAATGACCACTAACTAATACCCCCTTTAAAGAGAGGAAAAATAGGTTATTGGTAGGAATCAGATTTTCAGGGTGTAGAAACTCCTTGCCCTTTCATTATTGATTTGCAAACGTGGTCTTGCTTTATGCTGACCAACTGCAAAACATTGCCTTTGCTCTCATACACACTCCAGCTTCCAAGGATAACTTATCTCACGTCTTTCTTTACACTGAAGCCTTTCAGTAAGAGGCTGAATTGGAGCAAAAAAAAAAAAAAAAAAAAAGGAAGGCAAGAAATATCTCTTAGCCCCAGTCTAAACTGCGATAAAGATTTCCATCTGCAGTACAACAATATTTGCCTCAAGAAAGCAGTTTATTCAGCTGCTCAGTATAAAGGCTCAACTACTTTCTGGAAATGCATCTTCCTAATGACACTGGTGAGTCAGAAATGGCACATGCCATAATGGCACTGAATTATTGAAGAGATTCTGTTTGGGGGGGTGCTCTAATTTTGAGCTGGTAATCAAAAATAAATACCTAGGAAGAGGTCTCCTCCAGCTTTACAGATTAGTCTAAGTAAAACTAGGCTGTATCTATGGGCAGGACTCAAATCTTTTCCTCAGAAAGCCTAAATTCAACTTGCTGCTCTGTCCCAAACTCCCTTGTAAACCATCACAAAGTCACTTGCATATGCTTGTGTGGGCTCATTCAACAGCTTACACTCTTCACCCCACAGATCTTAATGAAACAAACCACTGCAAATCTTCGTAAATCACAAGAAAAGGAACCGCAGTCCTAATGGTTCACCCAATGAGGGCTTGACTGTGACACCACTGCTAGAAGTAGTTTAGCTTTTATGCCTATTACATGTTTAATTCAGCCAAGAGAATCATGATTTTTTTTGTACCACTGGTCTTCAAAGCTGAATAAAGCATAAAAAGCATCATGGCACCAGATCTGATGTGATTTGAAGCAAAATACCACAGATACTGCAAACAGCATGGCATAAGCATGCTATCAGCTTGTGTCCCATCTCCATGTTAAAGGCTTAGCACAGCACAGCGTACAACACAGATCCCTCACCAGACTCATACTGTAAAGGTATTCTGTTAAAGAGGGCCTCAAAGTGTCTCCATTGTGTATTACATAAGTGTATTACATACGTGTATGACATATATTATTCATGAGTCATCTCTGCCATGCCCCTAAACTGATTTTTTGTGGGGTTTTGTTTTCTTTTTTCTTCTTAAATATAATTCCTCTATTACTCCAACTTTTCTCAGACATATTATACAAATAAAATGGAGAAGAAAGTGCTGAATGAAACACGGTATATGTTAAAAGCATCAACAAGCAGGTCTGCCACTGTTAGAAGTCAGGGCTATGGCACTGTTTAGTATTAGGAATGATGCTTCCTCTATGTGAGTTTATGCCAGCCCCTTTTAATTTTAGCAAGCACTGCCACAGGAAGTTTCCCTCTGAACAGTCATCTTTCTGCCACGGGACCTCTGTAGGCAAGTTTTAGTTGAAACAGTTCAGCCCATTTATGACTTTTCTCTAGAATACTTTCATTTCCATACCTATGCCATAGTTTCCCTACCTTCAAGCTGCAAAACAGCCTCATTCATCTCGTAACTGTGTTTTTGCATAAAAGCACCTGAAAGAAATGAACAGCATGGCCTTTACAGGAGATAACACTAACAGGTAGTATGTTCAACCCTTCAACCATGTCTAGAAAGAGGATGAAAAAAGCAACATACACCACTTAACTGAGCACTCCAAATTCTGTTCAGTGAATGAGTCACTTCCAAAAAAAGTGTTTATGTGACTCTGTAATTAAATGCAGTATCAGACCACATAGTCACAAGTATTCAAAAAATCACAAGTTTGTCTTTTTAACCCTAACCTTTTGAATGCTTTGGCTTAGAACAATAAAATTACTTCCTCCTGGTGCTGTTTTGTAATTCAAATGGAATTTGACAACATTTTAAATTCCTTTTTTTTTTTATTTCTGAGTTCATTTGAAGTTAATCTCACTGCAGTTTGAAAGCCAGAGCAGAATAACTATTTTTCTAAACGCATTTTGCTGTGACTATTTAATTTTAGGGACAATTTTCCTGGTTATTTTTATAAGGTGAATTGTTCCAGAATAGGTTGAAGGCTGTGACTCCTGCATATTTGGACTTCTCAAGGAGCCAGGTTATTATTTGATCCTTGCTCTGCATCAAGTCCTTCTCCATCCAAGTGCTTTTGACAAATATTTCATTATGTCTGTGACTCCTTTCAACAGAGGAGGTCAAAAGAGAATGTTAAAATCTCTACATTCATGCACAAGCAGAATATTTGTTTTCGGGTGAAACCCACTGCAAAAACCTGTCTGCCTGTGCTCTCTCTGCTGTGCAGAGAACTGGCAGCTACTATGATGGAGAGGTGACTATGGCATGCACAAACTCTTTACACACTTGCTTTATCCCTTTATCATTTAATTAAATCACCAATAATTGAGTTTTGTAGGCCAAGCTGAAAAAAAATTACTATGAAAGGCCAAAGTCAAAAGACACTGAAGATGTCTTTCACAAACTGGGAGTCTGGCAACTAAAGTCTACAAATTCTTTCTTACTACAGCAGAGTTCTGCAAAGAAATACGCTACAGATGGCTTTTGGCTGCCTGCCAAAGCCTCTGTCAGTCTGACATACGTACAGCAAGACAACTGCTGACTCAAGTGTCAACATAACATACCCATGATCTTCCAAGTCACTCTTAAGCAGCATGGTTATTGGCCAGACAGTTCATTTTACATATTAAAAGTAAAATGAAAACCAGGAAATACATAGGGTAAGTAAATTCAGGTCAACAGAAGATAAGGGTTCATTGCGGGAGCTCTTAGTGGGATGAAAACTGCTTTTTTTCCCTGTACTCTTCTCAAAAACCAAAAAACCTTCTCTCTGACATGAGGGATTTACTGAGTATTACTCAGATGTGCTGCAATGACTAACTCAGGTGGGCATTTCAAACAACACCAAGACATTGCAGGAGCTTCCCTCCCCACAACTGCTCTAGACTTCACAGGAACCAACCTCAAGATGCTGTAAACACAATTAACTGGTTAATGTCTCACCACCTTACACACTTAAAAGGAACAAAATGTTCCTTTTTTGTTTGATGTTGCAAAATTAATTCATAAAAAGTATTTTTACTGCATCCTTTTAATTCATATCTGTGGCTACTACTTTGAGATAACAAAATTCCAAGATCTTAAAATCCAGAAAAGAATTGATCTTTGTTTTTACTAGATACACTGATCACTCTCAAAGGTTTGATGGCATTTTCATCATTCTGAAGGATGCTGCACAGCTTAATGGTGGCTTTTGAAGCTCTTTGCCTTCAAAGAAATCATATAAAGCCTATTTATAATTAGGACAAATACCACTAGACAAAGAAATGGAATAAAAAGCAGAAGACAAAACCAATACACTTAAAATCCAGATTAGATTACAACTCAAGTTAATTGTAAAAGAAAATATGAATACATGTGACTTACCAGTTCTGTTGGAATTTGTTTTGTGTTGATCTAGAGAGATTAAAACAAACTAAAATTTAGAAGCCAATTTAATTCCAAGTATAAGTCTACCAACTTCAAAGGAGTTGCATTAGGATAAGATTTGTCCCAGAACATTAACTGAAGCATTCAAAGATTGAGATTGCTTAGAAATTTAAAAAGGCATGTGAATGTAATTCAAATTGAATAATTTCAAAGTCTTACTCTGTAAGACTTTCTGGAGAATAGGGAAAACCACTATGGGTTTCATTCTGCTGCCTCTGAAACAATTTTATTCTGCTTGAAGTTTCACTTGTATAAACACTACTATTCCTTATTTCTCCTTATATGTAAGCAAAATCAGAATCAGGCTTCAAGTTTCTTGTCATCTGGTCTGAGACCTCCAAATCAGCAGCCTATTGTTCCCTAGAAAAATGGAAATGCAGTAAAAGGCCACTGGCATGCTAACTTGTGAACTGAAACAGACTGCAGTGACAAAGCTGAACTGAAACTAACGATAGCTAATGAGGCATTGTTATTCCCATCTTAGATGGCTTTGCTTCATGAAATACTTGCACAGTCAGGACTGATGTTTATTCAGGGCTTTGGAAAAACTTCACTTCCTTCAGCTATTGAAGCTGAGAAACAACTGAGTATCTTTTCCCAATAGAAGATGCACTAAGTTACACTCCAGCTTTTAAAATCAGATGAATTAAATCCCAGTGATAATGTTATAAAACTTCTCACTGAAACCCACAAGATATACTTATTTCTGTATTCTTCAATTATTCGCTTATACAGTACAGCATATTGCTAAATGGCCATAATCAGTAAAAGTTTTTAATTAAAAATCACAGTATTTTCTTATTGATAGCTTTTAAATGACAACTATATATGCTAAGGTAATGTGTGTCTAAATTCCACCAAAATACAACAGGTTGCACAAATCTTTAAAGACAGCTACATTCCTTATCTTCTTTACAGGGAAAAATAAAACACTGTATAACAAGCATGTTTTTCTGTAAAGCACTTCAGTCGACTACTCTCATTCATGGTAATCACAACTGACTTGTACACTCCTCAGCGCTAATTTTTCAGGTCGCTGTAGCTACACCTCATTTTCTCTTCTGCATACAAAAAAGGTGATGTAAGTATATTCACTCAGTCTTTATGGGTAAGGGCTTCTGTATCACCCTTAGAAGAGTACACAGATAGAAAAGGACTTGAATCCTCACAAATGAAAATACTATTTCAAGAGCAGATTGTTTCCTAGAGTTAAGATCTGTCTTCCCTGTTGCTTCATTTGAAAGGAAACAAATAGCACAAACTATAGCAAACCCTCCTTCAAGGAGAGTAACTTGCTCCTTCAGCCAAGCACGTTCATTCTATGATCTCCAGTTTAAGCTATAATTTTACTAGACCAATTGTGTAAAGTGAGAGATGCCACACCAACGCCACCTCCACCCCAACAGAATTACAGGCAAGGATTTATCAGGCAGGGAGAACTCCTTTGCCATTAATGTTACACAGCATATGCACATCAGGCTAAAAGGCAAGGCAGCAGCTATTCATCCAGACTGCTTGTCCTTGCCACCACCCACATCCAGCTGGTGGCAGCATCTAGCCCCGACACACTGTGATTATTATACGATTTATCTTATAAAAGCACCTCAAAGGCAAAAGGAACAAATGTGTCAAAGATATAAATAGAATTATACTGAAGGAAACAAGTTATTCCCCTGAAGGAAATAAAAACCTTCATGGGTTGTGGGGAAAAAAAAGAAAAAAAAAGATTTTCTAAATCTTGTCAACACTTTCTGCTGTCAAATTCATGCTGTATCATACACAGCACAGGTATACTGTCAGGACTGAAAAGAAAACGATGAATGTAAGAAGCCACACAGTTAAACTGCAGCTTGTTTCCTAAAGTGAAGAGATCTGTCTTCCCTGTTGCTTGATTTGAAAGGAAACAAATAGCACAAACTATAGCACTTACTGGGATGCAATTGCATGAATTTACAGGCGTCACTTACAGAACTGTTATCAATGCTTACTTTCAAATTTTCTTGGCTTAACTTCATTTGCATTTTTCTTTCTTGTCCTTCAATGAAAAAGCTGAGGTGCACTTTGTGTCTTTCCCATGTGCTAGAAAGAAGCCTGACACAAAATCACACAAACATTATTTCTATAATTAGTTATTAAAAGGGTTAATTTAAAGGTTTTTAACTAAGGACTAAAAATGCTCAAAAAAAAGATTATTATAGAACTGGGAGGAAAATCACTGCTTACAATAATGCCTATAAACACAGATGGTTAACACATCAATACTTTTATTAATAATAAAGCATTGACTAAGTATTTATAGCAGTCAAAAGTATCATTAACAGATTTAAAAGTAAGCTGAGACATCAGACCAGAGCTAATGTAGGAAAATTGAAATGGTGTTCAAAGCATATTGTTTTCCTACTATTTCCAGTATCTCAGACTAAAGTATATTTAATGGGCATTGGCAATGAATGAAAAGCCATATTACTTTCTCAGTGAAGACATTTCATCAGGTAAAATAAAGGAAAAAAAAAAAAAAAAAGAATGTTGGGTGTAAGTGTTCTATTTCTTGGTAGTCCTTATAAACCTACAGTAAGTCTGAAGAGAGGGCACTCATCTTTTGCTGAAACGTGATCACAAATGCAGAACTGGACACACTGGAAGTTTTCCAGCACAAGGAGTTTGCCTGCAATTCTTGAAATCATTTTGATGTTTGAAGACAAAGTTTTAGTAGCAAATAATATACTATTGTAATATACGCTCTGTAAGAACTCCAGTCATGCCAATAGCCTAACTAAATCCATCTAAATAGAAGCATCCCATAGTTCCTACAAAGAGATTGTTGTATTTCTTCTTGTATTGCACAGTTGGCTATACAACCAAATTTCATTCAGTGGTGAAACTGTTGCACGCTTCCTATACACTATTTAACCACAATATCACGAGATCTTTTCATAAATCTTTGACATGCACATTTAGCACTCTACAACATTAAAAACCTTTGTACCCGACAAGGATTTGAAAAGGGAGATGTTCTTTGCATCTTCCTCCTGAATTATTTCTAACCAGTTACACATAGGTATCTTCATCCTGCAGAGACCTTTTAGGAGAGAACTGTGTTTGCTGAGGAAAAGAGGACACTATAATATAATTCTTAGGGACTAGATCAGCAAAAGGACAGCTAGATGTGAAACGCACCTTCTCCCCTACACCTAATCCACTTATTTCAGTCCTAAACAAGAGAAGGAGTGCTCCTAGCCATTCAGTCATTATAATTTATTAAAAAAAAAAAAAAAAAGCCAATGAAACTGATATCCTTGTTCTTTTTCTGTGATTCACCACATGGTGTTGGTCAAGCTACCTACACTATCTTTTGGAAGGTGAAAAGTGTAATTTTCCAAACCTAGACAAACAAGTAGCAGTGCACCAAAACTGCATTTCTCACTCTGGCATCCAAGTACCACAAGAGCACACTAATGCTTAAATACATTTATACATATAAAGCACTCAAAAATTCCTGGGTGACAAAAGCAAGGGAAGTGCTAAGATGAGCTATTATAAAAAGATAATAGAAACATACTGCAAGAATCCACTTCCCTCAGTGGGTAACTATCTTTATTTATATACACAGGGATAAATCCAAAAATCAGTGCAAAACTTGGGCTTTGCCCTTATGAATTTGTAAGTGACCAGACCGATAGGAAGGGGCAGAGCAGCTGCAGACCTGCTTTGTTCCTCGCACCCAAGTCTCTCCGTGGCTTGTTCCAGTACTTGGCATGCATCACATGTGGTACCAGCTTGTAAAAAGGTACCTTGAGGTGACCCTTCCTAGAGACAAAAGAGGCAATACCCAACACAGAGGATAATTTTGGCATATGCAAAGGGAAAAGTGACAGAAAAACAAAGAGGGAACTGGGCCAAAATATAGATATCCAAGTCACCCGCCTGGGTGTTCCATAGCATAAGCCACAGGCAGTGGGACACAGCTCATACAGAGAGGCTGGCCACAAATCCTTACAAATTTTATAAAGAAACAAACAAAACAACCTCTTATAAAGTTTTTCTCTTGGAAGGAGAACACAGTACAGGGAATAATGTACTTCTTTAAGTACAATGACTCAGTTACCTGGGTACTCAGCCTTCGCTCTCAGACAAAACTAATGTAGCAACTTCTGCTCTCAGTCACACTAGCATATAATTCTGGAATAAATCAAAACTTTCAGTGGAGTTATGATTTACAGTAGTGTGAATGAAAGCAAAATCTTACATTTTGTTAAGACTAAGGTTTTTGAACCGGTATGGATCTCTGTACCAGTGACAAGTCCCAAAATTCTGACTTTTTTCCATGTGTTTAAATCAAGTACTTGCAAATCTTTTTGTGCTGCTTAGACAAAACCATGCCAAAAGTTACAGTGACAGAAACTGTACATGTTGACAGGCTCTAAACTCTTCCATATCCTCACCCTTTGTTCTGTAACACTAGATTTATTTCAAATATTCTCAAGAAAAGAATGAAGAAAAAGAGGCTACACAATATTACTCAACTGCCCCCAATATGCCTGGAAAGGACCCAGCTCTGCTTAACAAGAGAAATGCCAACAATAGTCAGAACTCTGAACAGTTTCATAAACTTCCCAACATTAGAGGAGGGCTGAACCCTGACATTCGCTACTTCTTTATAGAAAGAGAACAACTCTACACTGCCTCTCTAGTCTTGGCAGGATATATTAAATTTGCTGCCCCTATCATAGCAGGAAGAACAGCATTAAGCTCAGGCTTTAAGGAGCCTGCATTCAGTTCCCTTTCAGTCATCAGCTCTCTGTGCAACACTGAGAAACCATCACTTGCCTGTGCCTTACTGGTCTCTAAAACCTGGGTAACATGCACCCTTTTGAGATAAGGATGGGACACCTGCCTAAGTAACACGTGATTGAAGCATGTAAAATAAGAAAAATGCATATAGCCTAATTCCACAATTGTCACAGACATTTTATAAAGCAATTTTCTTGTTCTCTAAATACAAAATATTTCTTGAAAGGTTTAGAGGGGAAAGTGGAGAATACTTAAACAGGACAGGCAAAATGTTTAATATTAGCTGAAACTAGTCTCTTAAGCCTTTATTAATTTATTCTTTCAATAAATTTGCCCATACCACAGGTAAAGCTAGAAACTTTACAGCAAATGACGCATTTTTTCTTCCCACATCTAGAAGCGCCTTCCTCAAAACTACAGAAATGTATCTCTTGGCAAGCACGGGTACGTGATTTTTGCCAGTGAGCTGCTTATTGCAAGCAATGTAAAAGAGGCTGCATCAAAAATTAAGCTTATTACAAACTTAAAATGTGCCAGATTTATGACTTGCTGTATAAATTACCAAATAAAATTGCATGCAAATATGTCTTAGTAGAGAATTGTAAATGATTATTAAAAGATCAAAAGTACTGCAGGGAGCATTGCTCTACACATCCCTAGTTCAGTGGTATTACTCATGCAACAACAGGCACTAAGTACTCTGTATAATTCTATTTTGGCAGTGCTTTTAAACAGCATATTCCATCCATAGTCTCCTGCGTAATGAGTGGGATAGATAAATAACAGCTGTTGTATAAATCATCCAAAAGAAAGAAATTACTAACTGCTGAAACTTCTGCCAGTACAGCAGCAACAGGTAGCACAAGCAGCCTCTCTTCGTTAAATGTCTGCTGAAACAGGGCAGGCAGGCAAGTTTCCCCCGGACATACACTTTCACAAGTTCAGAGAGGTCAGGGAGAGCCACACAGCCCTCAACAGCTCCTTAGCATCTTCTTTCATTTAAAAAGGTGCCTTTAAAATAAATCTTAAAAAAGGTGTAAAAACTCAAATTAGTTTCTTCATTCTTTGCTTTATTATTTTTCTTTTAATTTTCCAGCTAGAAATTATGCCTTTTTCAGGCCTGATGGAGTGTTTTCTAAAGGCTGCAATTCTCTGCAGTGGGAGAGTCCATTATTTCTAGGGACAGGTTTTCAAAGACAGATGCTCTTTACCAACAGTGGGCACACAGAAACACTTTATCAAGAAAACACCAGGTTGTATTTGCCAGTGATATCTCCAAAATATCTATATATTGTGGGATGATGGATAGGGTTAAATCTAGAGGACATTCAGAATTCTAGGGTAAAAAGCAGCTGCAACTCCCTGGACAGACTGAGGCTGACATGCTCCCCAACACAACGATAAACATCTGCTCAGAGAAACAGAACAGTGTGTGGAACAAAGTGGAGACTACGTGGTCCCCCTCCATTCAAATCCCAGCAGAATGGGGGAACATGGTGGTACTGAGACCATACAGTACCTGTCTGCCAAGAGAGAAACCAACATATTCTGCTGCTGAAGCCAACAGCCATGTCAAATCCCTTCCTCAGGTGCCAAGTCTCAACCATCCCACCCCATCCTATTAGGGACACCATCAGAAATAAAAGGTATTTAGTACTAGAGCCACTCAAACTCCACCCAAACATAAAGAAAATAATATAAAACCAAGTTGGGAATAGGGGAAAAGTGGGAGAAAATGCTGGGGTCAGTCAATGGGCCCAGTCCATCTTCTCCACTCCCAGAGAGACAACTTGGGTGAGAAATATACTCCAAGCATGTTAAATGGTGCTTTTAGGACTAAAGCTTTTTTTGTGCTTACCCCATAGCATATTAGTAGATTGCTTCATATTAGAATATTGAATAACAGTAGATTGTTTTAAAACATATTTTTGCAGTAGACACTATCACCAACAACCTTCAAACCTTGTTAATCTGTCACAAAATGTATTAATAAAGAGTGTTAGTCTGTAAACTGTTCAAGTGAGTCCTTGCACTTGTCAGTAGTGTATAACACCTTGGCAGCACCCACTGAGAGGTCGTCGCTCTGCTGAGCCCCCCCAAAAGGGTAGTTGAGGGACCCTCCGACTTTGTGCATCTGTTGGTGAAGGGTCTCATTATGAGATGCTGATAAACTGTCAGAACCAGGGTCTCAACTTTCCAGGGGAACCAACAGATAAAAATCTAAACTCCCACCTTTCATGAGACAATAGTAATTGATCCCACAGGTTCTGGTCCAGTCTTGGGACAAATGAGATTAGGTTGTCTCTTTTCACTCCCCTTTTTCCTTCTTAAGAAAATAAAAAACATCAAACAACGACAAAATCCCCAACCAAATTAAAACCCAAAACCAAAATACTGTTCTAGGCCAGTAAAAAGGCACAGGGTCTAAGGGGAGGCATGTCCCCCAAGGTTCAAACTGGGCCCAGTTTTGTTTAATTCATTCATCAATGACTTAGATGAAGAGACAGATGCCTCCTCAGCAAGTTTGCTGATGATACAATGCTGGGGGAGTGGCTGATAGCCCAGAGGGCTGTGCAGCCCTTCAGAAGGACCCTGACAGGTTGGAGAGATCAGTAGAGAAGAACCATCAGCATGGCCAAATGCAGAATCCTGCACCTGGGGAGGAATAACCCCATGCACCAGGTACAAGCTGGGGGCTGATCTGCTGGAAGGCAGTTCTGCAGAGAAGGACTCCAGGATCCCCAAGGACAATGAGCTGTCCATAAGCTAGCAGAGAGCCCTTGTGGCCAAGAAGGCCAATGGTATCCTGAAGTGCATTACAAAGATCATTGCCAGCAGTTTGAGGGAAATGATCCTGCACAACTACTTAGCCTGGTGATGCCACACCTGGAGTAGTGTATCCAGTTCTAGGTTCCTCAGCAAGACACATGGAGCAGGTCCAGCAGAGCACTACAGAGATGATTAAGGGACTGGAGCATCTCTCTTACAAGAACAGGCTGAGGGAGCTATGTCTGTTCAGCTTCAAGAAGAGATGACTAAGAAGGAACCTCATCAGTGTCTATACATATCTGAAGGGAGGGTCCCAAGAGGATGCAGTGAGGCTCTTCTCGGTGGTGCCAACCAATTGAACAAGAGGCAACAGGCAGAAACTGATGCACAGGAAGTTTCACCTGAATATGAGGAAGAACTTCTTTACTGTGCAGGTGACTGAGCACTAGAACAGACTGCCCAGAGAGGGTGAAGAGTTCCCCTTGCTGGAGATCTTTAAGAACCATCTGGATGCAATCCTGTGTAATGTGCTCTAGGATGACCCTGTTTGAGCAGTGAAGTTGGACCAGATGACCCACTGTGGCGCCTTCCAAACTTACCCATCCTGTGATCCTGTAACAGCTCTCTGTCTTTTTCCCTCATCAGACTTGAGGGAGCACAGAGGGAGAATTATACATTTGGAAGACTTAACCCAGAGCAGGGTGAGAGTTTTATTTCCCACTCTGACTCCGTCCTGATTCAAAGGACCAAGCGACCACCACTAGCACACCTACAGCCTTTGCCCCTCTGCCAAGTCCCCTGGTTTGCACGTCATCAAAGGCACCTGATCTGTCATCCACACCTCCATAAACACTTCCTTACCTCAACCTAAAGAGTTTTCTTGGCAAAATGTTTGTGTGAAAAGCTTTGGTTCTGAGAAGTAAACATTTTTCACTAAAAATAACCAAAATAAAGATATTTCCCTCACCACAAGCAAGAAGAGTTGGAAATCTGCAAACTCAACTCCAATAAAAATTGTTACTCTAAAGCCCAATAATAAATGTCAACTATGTTTTCAGCACAATGAGTCATGCCTTTTATCAACATTTAACAATTTTATTTAAATCTTATTTGCATTTTTTTTGTTGCTGGGAATATTTTTCCTTCTTTATTCAGTACTTTATAGATCATTCCTTAAGCAATTAAGTAATTCACACAGAACAGCTCAATAATGTCCAAAGTTCAAATAAAGAAAAAAGAAACTTCTACTCTGTTATTGTCAGAAACAAACAAATAGAGGAGCCATTCTAAGAGGGTTTCAAAGACCTATAAAATCATTGTACAGAACATCGCAACACCCTTCTGAAGCAGATGTGCATGTGCTCACAAGTAACCTACTCTTAAACAGCCCAGATCCATAGCTAAAAACAGTATTATTCTCCAAACCAAAGTCCTGATCTGTTTCACTGCTGAACATCATCCACACATGATGAAGAGCTTGATTACATTTGATTAGGTATTTAAGAAAAGCTGGAAGGTCAATCAGTTTAGGATTAAATGTTTTCAGGCACTTAATAATTACTAGTTGGAAAAAAAAATATACTCAGGTTACGGCAAATACATCCCAGTTAACAAAAAATTTAGGAGAACATTTAGAGAATGAGCAGCACAAAAATCGAGGACAGAGGGTACTATGGACAACAGATTACGTGAATAGTCACTACTGCAAAGAAAAAACAATACAACTCAGAAGGAGGTTCAAAAAGCAAATTCAAAACATCATAATCTTTTTCCTGCCGCTGCTCTGCAGTGACAACTGTACTTCTGCATATGAGTCTGATCCAGGTCTGGTGTCCCCATGTCTAGAAGAATGTAGAGACGTTGCAGAAGGTATGAAAGAACAGCTAAAGAACTTTCTAAGAATCATTGTCTTCCTTTTTTATAAGTTCAATAGAATGAGTTCTTTAAGAAGGTATCATAACTATATGAATGTTAGATCGTCCAATATACTTGTACCCAAACTGAGGAAGATACATAGCAGAAGCCAAAAGCCCATCACTTCCATATTTCCAGCAAGTCAAAAAAGTTTTTGAGCAGGAGTTACTGGACAGAGGAACAAACTGCTAAGAGATACAAGGAACGTGTCTGCCCCTTGAAGTCTTTAGGTGAAACTGCTTTGCATTCTGGACATTCTCTTGTAAGTATAATTGCAGGCTCTATCAAGGATAACCCAGGGAAAACCAAATGACCAGGAGGAAACATGATGCAATGGTTGATTCCAGGCTCATGCTCTGTAAATATGTGAAGTAGGAAGAAGCAGAATAACTTAAAGAAAAGGGACAGTTACCGGAATATGCCACATCACAGAAAGTATAATTTGGGACAACTTGCTGTGTGCCCGTCACCAGTGACAATTGTGGAATTCAATAGAATTAGGTAGGTTTTCTGCTCCTTATTTGTGATGTACTTACTGTTCCTGGCACTTTATATGGTTTTCAGAGACATTTAGTGGTGAAACAATATACTGCAACTCAACGTTCCTTAAAAAACCGAGAGTGTAATCATGTCAGATATCTCTTAGCATAGTGAAAATGACATATACAAAGGACTAAGAAAAAAATCTATCCTTTTTTACTATCACGAGATTTTGTTTAGCAATACCCTGATGTTCGAAAAAAGATATTTTAGAAGAAAAGTATCTCTCCCACAAGTAAAGGTATGCATTTGTTGAACTGTTGCAAAATAAGAATTTGTTATCAATTGCTTTAAAACAACATAGACTGACAGCAGCATTTGAAAACCACAGTCCTGGACCAATATTATGTTGTGCCAGAATTTTACTGACGATGACAGCTACCCTATTGCAATAACACTACTTCATATTACTGACTCAATCAGAAAAAGAGGTCTCTGTCCCAGAACTACTACTTCCTAGCATTCAACTTGGACACTTAACAGTGCTGGTAGGAGGAAGCGATTGACCTGCTGCTTGCAACAGTCACTGCACCTCGCAGGGACATGAGAAACCCCCGTCCAGCTCCCCATGGATGGCCACTCACTCCCTTCCTCTGCCTTCAGCCTGCTCAGCTGCTCAACACGAAAGGGAGGCTTGGCTCCCAGAATTCACATGACTCACTCAAACCCAACAAAATCCTCTAAAATTAGTAGTGAGCTCTTTTTACTTATCTTCCAGCTTTTCAGGCTACACTGCACCCAATTCACACTTTCCAGGCTTCTTCTAGAAGGGCAAATAGATACTTTATTTTAAAAAGATAAATGAAACCACATTTCTAATTCTAGCTGCTGAGGTTTTAAAGATAATGCTATACAACTCAACACTCATCAATAAGTACTAAGGTCATTCCTGTTTCTGTCTCAAAACTCTGAGTAGTTGAGTAGTACAAGTGAGTTTGTGAGCTCTGAGCATCTGCCCAGTAAACCTTAGTAAGGTAAGATGCAGAA
>JAWWMP010000116.1:30034049-30068476 GCA_035047865.1 Dendrocincla tyrannina | reverse complement strand
AAGCTTTTTTTTTTTTTTTTTTTTTTTTTTTCCTGGTCTGGCATCCTGAACCAGTCCACACAGAAGTCTAGCAAGTACTAAAACCAAAGACATTATGGGAGCACTCTGACAGGGCAGCAAGGAATGAGACCACCTCACATATATGAAATTGCTATAGGAATAGGGTGGAAAGATTTATGTTTTGTTTTCTGAAGGAAACTCCTTACATGTGTTGATAGATTGCTTAACTTCACCTAAACAATTCAGAGAGGGATACACAAAACAATCTGAAAAATTTCTGGTACAGCACTTTGGTACAGGTTTCTGCTGACCAACAGCCTAGATTCACAATGGTTAAGGAGACCAGGTGATGGAAGCTGACTTCTTTCTTTCCACAGCATCCTCAGACAGACTTTTTTTAAAATCACTTCCCTGAAATAGAGTATCAAACAACATATGGGCATAAACGTCAATTACTTCTGACTCAAACTAGCAAATTGTGCCAAGATAATTCCACAGAGCAATACTAGTCTGAAAGCAGTTATTACAGAGCAAATAGAAGGATTACAGTCATAGCAAAAAGGGATTAATTTCTAGTTATCTTGCAGCAGATAATATTAAACCAAAATTAATAATGGATACAATTTTATAACTAAGAAGAACTCCCCCTTGAGGGCCGTGGGATACAGAGAGCCAAGATTCCAAACACAGCTGTTACAGCAAACAAACATAAACAAGTCTGCATAACAGTCACTGTTTAAAATAGGGGATGTAGTCTTCTTGTGTGGGTGCATATCTGACACAGAAACAGAAGTCTCATGCCATTTTGAATCAGAACAAAGCCAAATCAAACTGAGGAAAAGGTGGGGGTGGGAGGAGGGTAGGCAGGGAGAGAAAGAACTTTGCTGCCCTTCAGGGTAGAGTCAACTCTAAAGAACAGATTCCTACAGCACACACTGAACAGAAGCCATGCCTAACAGCAATGAACTTACATTGCCACAGCAGCAACCTTAATGAAAAGCTATTCAAAAAGGCTGCATTAGTAATGTCTCCCTCAGGCTTGTGTTTAAAAACTATCTCAGTGAGACAGCCACATGGGATTATCAAATACGATGCTGCCATAAAAGCAAGAGGACATCCTGGGTCAAACCAACTAGGCCAGCATCTGCCTCACAGGTGATCATACAACCTGCTTTGGGAAGCTGCACAACAAACAGGACAAATACACAAAGATTTTTCTCTCTGCCCTTCTTCCTGCAGCCTCTCTAGAACCTCCCAGCTTCTAATAACAAGTGGTCAATTGACTGCCCAAAGCAGCAGGAGCCATGGCATGCAGTGATTTACTGAAGGCTAAGCATTCTTATTGATGCACGTGCACATATTCACTTCAGGGACAGAACGTGTCACAAAACATATACACAGCTCTGCTGGTGGGGAAGTTAGTGAAACCTGAAATCTTCTAACACCAGGTGTGTGCACAGATGTCAAAATTAAGAGGCCTGTGAAGAGGAAAGCTATAAAAAACAACGAGAGTAGATACAACAGTGTTTAAGAGCTGTTGAGTCATGAACTTTAGTAGGTGTTGGGCCATTGCTGCATCTCTGCCTTTGAAACTTCACACTCATAAAAGACCATTCATCATCACAGGTGTGTATCATTACTGCCACTCATAGTTCAAAAGCATTATCACCACCAATGGAAAAATGGATGCAATTATTCAACTCTATCAGATTTGCATTTCATAAATTTCAAATAAAAATTGCTAGCAAGTGAGAAATACATTACACTAAAATAAATAACCATACCAAAACTTTTAAAGAACAAGAAAAGAGAGGCTTCATTATCCTCAAGTTAACATAGACATTCTTTAGCTTTTTCAGGTACATCAGCCGATACAAAATTATTGTAGTGTGTATTAGTTAAGACTTCTTCATAGTTCTGCCTCACAGTTATGATCTGAAAGCTAAGGAAAAAAAAATCTTGAAAGGAAATATATTGAGACAAACTGCATTTTAAAGGGGAAATTAACTTGGAAAAATAACCAAATATTATCTGCAAACAGGGAGAAAAATGCTTTTTATTGATAACATTTGTTCTGTTCCACTTCTCTGTTTGCTTTTCCACAGTGCTATCAGCAGTATAACACTCAAACTTTCCCATATTTCTAAAGCAACATGAAAAAAAATGACTACTAACATTTGATTTGGGAGTTCAGTCAATTCCCTCTGAAAGTTGGAGAGTGACAGCCATAAAAGAGACCGAAGTTCCCATTGTAGCCAAGATCTTTCTTCATATACTGTTCAAATATAATGAAAGGAGTCTTTTTAAAATTAATTTACAAGTTACTTTTAAGCTTTTTTACATTAATTTACAAGTTACTTTTAAGCTTTTTTACATAATACAATATGGAAGAACCATACCATCATGGTTTGGTTTGGGTGTTTTGGTTGGTTTTCATAACAATTTCAAATGGTTTTTAAAAGTTTCAGCTGTGCCTCTTGTGTATGGTAGAAAGTGCTCCTGGATAAGGCAGTCCCACTCTTGGTGAAAGCACAGGATGTTAAGTAGCAGAGCATACCAAGGCATTAAGAGTATGAAGCAAAATCTTACAAGGGGAAACTATCACTGATTCTTTGCATAGTCATTATGACAATAAATGAAAAGGAAACATGATAAAAAAATAGTTCATCCAAACCCCTGAAAAGTCCTTCTTTCCTACTAAGAAATACAGTGCTCAGGACTTACATGCCAAAATTATATAACCGTGTTAGACTACATCAGGATAATGTAGCAGTTGCAGCATTCAGTTTTACAGGAGACAATTTGCATCCCTATCCACAACCAGCCTTCCTCCTGCTGATACTTGAGTTCCTCAGTCTCTTTATTTTTTTAGTTTCCACGCAAAGTTTCATTTGACCCACAGGAAATCAACATTCTGTAAGATTATTACATCCCATAACTGCAGAAGAAGCAGCAACTGACAACCAATTGCTTTCAAGCAGGTTGGAAAGTTTAACATACTCTGCTTCTGGGCTGACTCCTCTGACCTGGCAAGTAAAGGAGGAAAAAAGTGAAAAAACTCAATGTGATTCATCTTTCTGGAAACCTGATTTGCATTTTAGTCCATATTAATTTGACAAACATTTGTTTCAGGACTTTAAGCTTGGAAACAGAACAGTATTTTTTTTTCAATGCCTAGAGCATTTGATAAAGCAAAATCCCAGTCCCCTCTGAGGCTATCAGATGAGCCTCTACACATCCCATGTTCTTCCTACTTGTCTGCGCAGTCTCTACCCTGGCCAAATAGGATCAAACTACAGCCTAATCAGAAAATAGTGGCCTGCATTGACGTTGTCAGCTCCAAGAGGTACAAGGCAGAACAGAATAAACAACTTATACTCTGGATGAAAGCAGATGCATGACTCCAAGTTCTCATGCACAAGGTGTACTCAAGCTCTGCAGAGTACCATAGAACTCACAAATACTTTTATCTGATCATGCCCTCTGAACCCTATAGGTCCTTTTTAGGTTTTCCAGGATATTCTCATGTTTGTGGATAATACTGAAGAAAGTCCCTCTGACAATATACAAATTACTGTACTCTTCACATGCCTTCTCCCTCACACCCCCCAACAAAAAGACACTATATTGCAGTCCTGAAAACATCAGTTACTTCAGTAAGCAAATCATATAAAAGGAACATTCTAATGGCCTGCTGTATAATTTCAAATAACAATGCTCAAACAGCCTTCAAAAAATAAAACATTATCTTTGCTCAACTGTTTGAAAGTTTGAAGTTGTTGCCTAATTAAAATGTTCCATGAAATCATTCAAAAAAAGCATTGCCACACAAATCATTTACCCAGTTAATACTCTATCCTCCTACTTATTTCCCCTCTTACAAATTTTCTGACATATTCAATAGATATATATTAGTTATAAAGGACATTATATGAGCAATCTATATGAAAAAATTGTTTTCGCTAAGAGAAGATAAAGACTGGATGAAGGTTTGTGATTAAGAAAGTCTGTAAGCAAAATTAATTTTATTAAAATGGTTATATATTTAAACAGAGAGAGAAAAGCTCCACTTTATGAAGCAGTAATAAAACTGATATAGTGTAACAAGAACAAAAGAAAAACAATGAAATGCTGAAGTCCAAAGAACATGTTAAGTGTATTATATGAGCTGTGGGTACCTCAACAAGGCTGATAACACATGCATTCTAATGGAAGCTTAAAATACACTTATCCCCAAACAAACATTACGCTGTTTCAGGAAATCTATATAACCCTCACCACCATCCCCTCCCAGAATACCCATACAGTTCAGAACAGTATTTAAGAAAATTATCTAAGATACAGTCCTATAAAAAAAACCTGTGACTTTCAAACTGTGGCAAATTTCCAAGGAGAAAAGAGGTGATATAAACACAACCTGAGTGCAATTTTCTCTATTCTCCCTTACAACCTATAGGGTTTAATTAGGTTAAAATACAATGTCTTTCTGTGACATAATGTAATCCCTATTTTAGGAGTTGTATCAAGAAATTATTCTCAGATGACATAATGGCAATTTTTTTTTGGTACTTTAAATTATAAAAAAATGCAGAAGAAAATCTCCAAAAATCAGGGGTGATAGATAATAAATCTATGATATTCTATGGTAATAGAAGAAAGGTAGTTCAAATCAACCAATCAATTCATGAATGAATCAACTACATCTCAGCATTTGTCAGTATAACTTTTTCCACTCCTCAGGGAAAAACTACTTCTTCTGGCAGCTGAACAGCTAAGTGAACCAGTGCAGCACATTTCAAAAGCATGAGGTAGAAGAAAACATTTATATTGTCTCTTCCCACCTGTTTGAAAGGTTTAGTCAGCACAAAGCAATAGACTAAAATGTACAAAGTAAAAGAGGAAATCGTAGCAGAAAAAGTCTCTGCATATAGCTGTATGGGTTACTTTAAATAAGTGTATGGATGTTCATTAAATAAAGCATATGGATGTATGCATTCTCACTCCGATAACATAAATCTCAAACCCAAGAAATATCCACCTGCTCCTAGAATCTCTCTGCTGCTGGCACAGCACTTTGCCTTCACAGCTGAAATACCTATGGTTGGCCAAATCTATGCCCTAGAGTTTACAACTAAGCACAAAGCTTTTCAAGGAGATTGTGTCCCTAGAAAGAGTATTTTCAAAATAACAAAACCAACACTGCTTTATTCTGTGTGCATTTTTAGTAAGTAGAGACATAAAAGTGAATGTCCCACCACATACTCTGCTGTCAGAGATTGATAAAAATCTTGAAAAAAAAGCATGGAAAACAAATGCAATAGTCAGAGATGGAAGCTGTCATTTCCCAAAAGCAATGCACCAGGCTTCAAAGCACTTTTTCCTTGCAAACTTAGAGTATAGCAATACGAGAAATGAGAGCTTGTTCTGTAAATGAAGAAAATTACAGGGGGGGAAAAAGAATGCAAAACCATACAAAGCTCTCAGCTAGTACTCAGTCCTGTAACAGTAGCAAAAGAAAGGTTCTGCTGGAATTTGTCTCATCACCTTGCAGGGCTTGGCGTTGCTATGGGAAGTGAGATCAAGGCCATGGTGCTTGGAAGTAGAATTAAGCAGCTTAAGAACTCCCACAAAATTCAATACCTACAACTTACACTTTCCATTTGCTGGCTACTAACTCTAACAGTCTACCTAAGCAATACTTTCAGCGCCACATAGTTGCAGTATTATGCATTTTTCTCCATAAATAACATCTTTTACACAAGTGAATCTTATAGCATACTTCAATCAAATTTTATTCACTGCACATTCTCTCTCTGATGGCCCAGATCCCCAGATGCAGAACATCAGTGTCACTCTCTTGAGTCTCAAGATTGACTGTGAAGATTTTAAGTATGTGAACGTTTTCACTCCAGCTTCTGTGCTGCAATTTCTAAAGTGGAAAATTACAGCATGTTCAGCCATCTCCTGAGCTACTCACATCAGTAACTCAGAAATTTATTTCAAAATGAGCCCATAAAGAGAATTCAGGGAACAAACAAGTCAATTCACATCATTATGTGCATGAACAATCTAGACATCAATCCACATGCTCCATTTTGCACAATACAAATCAGCTACAAAGAAAAGGAAACCAAGGCATACAAGTTACGATGGGACAGTTCTACCCAGGTTAGTCTGTAGGAAAAAAGCTATTATCTCACTGTTAAAAAAGGTAGAGATTCCCTAATTACAATATAATATTAATTCACTGATATTAGAAAACACCCATTCATCTGCTCCCATTTCTTTGCCTGCAATACTGTTTTATTTAAGAGCAGCAATGAGGTTATGAAGCAAATCCTCCCATCATCCACAAAAATTCATGCTGGTTTGGATTACCTCACAATTTTGGTGCATGTGTAGCATATTCCTTCACAGGGAACTAAACTGTAATCTCTTCTTCAGCCATAAACAAAACATTCTAATCCCATAGGGGAGCATAAGCATTTGAACAAGTGTCTGGTCATTTGGACTACACTGAAGCTACTGATTTCCCTTAATACTTGTCTTGAATTGCATAAAAGGGATATAAAACCGAAAGAGTCACTACTGCAAAACAGTTTGAAAACAGTTTCTTTCAAAGACAGCTGTAATAACCTATTATTAACACTGTCTGAGAAAGTGCCTAGAAATTATTCAGGTAGGAGGACAGTGTCTTTTACAATTGTATCTGATATTAAGCCAAAACTAAGAGCTGGTAAATAGCGCAACAACTACAAGACCATTTTTCATATATGTCCTCTTAAGCTAATATGAATTAGGTCTCCATGCACTCATTTTATCCGCTATCTGTAATAGCCTATTAGATTCCTGGAAGTTTACTCAGCAAATATTTAATGTTATCAGTCATCATTAAGCAGATCAAACAGTTACATTAACCTTGTACATCAGGTCAGCACTTACTTGGAAAGCTTGTCATCAGCTCTAATTGTTAATACCTCAAACCCTTAACCATGTCTCTATATATCACAGACTCAGGGCCAGGAATTTAATGACACGTATTATCTGCATTCTCAACCACACAACAGAGAGTGAAGTATAGTAATGGTGAGGCACGGAGGGAGACAGTGTTTTAATAAGTGAAATTAAGGGTGAAGCAGACAATGGGAGAATCGTAGAAGCCATTTAAGTATGTCAGAACTACCATTGCTGAGATCTATAAAATATTATACATATATGAACCTCAAATGAAAAAGAAAATAGGCAAGTTAGAGGAAGTGGGTAAAGAAATAATCTTTGGAATAGACTGAAAATGCCGTGATCATGTGTTTGGAGACACATTCTGACCCTCTATTTTACCAGCAGCTATTCCTCTGACCATAAATTCACAGGAATAGCTGGCTGTAATTTTTCTGCATCTAGGGGTCATATCCAGTAATAGTATTTCTGTAGGCCCTTATGTATTTTTCATAGGCACTGCATTTTACCATCCAGTTTTTTGAGTCCTTCACCCTGCCTCACCATTTAAGGTCTAAAGTGATCATGGGAAAGTGGCAGAAATTCTTCCACTATAAATGAAGTTTAATCATTTAATAAAATAAAGTAAGGAAAGCTAAGCACTTTCCACTGTCTTTCTTCCATATCATGCTACTTGCTTTTGATTTTTTTTTTTTTCACATTGCCATACATCAGTAGGTCCCCAAAAATGGCTTATCTCAAAATGAATCATGAAACTTGAATCTTTTTGTGAACAAAAAAATATGGACTGCCTTTGTTATAAATAAAAGAAAGTCACCAGACAGAACTAACTGATACACATGTAGGTGCAAGAAGCATGTGCATTCTTAATTTTTCAAAGATGAAACAACAGACTTAACAGTTCCTCTGCACTAAGTCCTGCAAATCTGTGCAATGTGGTTTCCTGCTCTACATACTTCCACTGCTATACAACTCAGTCATTTAATAGAAAGAAGATCCCTAGTTTCATGTAAAAATGTGACCAAACTCTCAGACTGTGAGAAGTGTGTACTGTGCAACCATTTCTCCCCATACTACTGAACTCCAGGACCACAGGAAAACAGAATCAAAACCCCTTCACCACTGCTAATCAAAACTTAGAGCAGGGCTAGTTGCTTGCCAGGAAAATAGCAACCACCACATACAGAAGACAAAAATTAGAAACTAAGCAAGACTTAGCAAGTTAATATTACACTTTTGATAAGACTAAATAGACTAGTGCTTTAGTATTTGGTTTTTTTATTCTTCATTTGTACATTTGATTTAAGCTCTCTTGACAAGTCTAGAAAGGACAGTGATTAATAGCCGTGGCCTTTTCTGATAGATCAGCTTCTGCCAGAAAAAAAAGTGCCTTGAATCAGGTTATTTGGCAACCTGCATGAGTCACTGCAAATTATTCATAGATACAAGAATAATCCTCTTTATTTATAATTGCTGCTTTCAACTTTTGTAATAAAGTATCTTATCGAGATTGATACCATATTTAGATAGCAATTCCTTGCATCTGAATAAAAGTCTTTAAGCACAAGGTTTATTTTCATCTAGCGTAATATAATAAAGCTTAAACACTCAAAGGTCCAGAACGAGACAAGGAGAACAACAGTGAAGGGAAAAGACCATCTAAATAAATAAATTAATTAAAAAAAAAAATCTAAGCAAGACTTTCAGAAGTTCCCATCACCACTTGTCAGGGTTGTCATGAACAACGCTGCATCAATTTCTTTTAGTATTAATGCTGGCGGGGCTTTTTCTCCCCCTCCCTAAAACCAGCTAAACCATCCACTGCCTACGCTCACTGTTGATGAGGCAGTCAGGTGGATTTAATAGCACACCATCTGTCTGTCTGAACAAGTTGCAGTGGCAGTGCTGCTAAAGCTTAGAAGTGGTTTGCACAGAGATCAGTGCTGCACAGAGTAAATAAAAGCTTATGAGGCTAAACTGTAAAAACAAACAAAAAAAGTGCCAATTTTCAATTAAATTGCACTCCTTAAAAAGCATGCACTATTTTAATTGTAATGACACTTTCCCTATATCTACATCCCTTGATTTTTCAGTGTCATAGATTCAAGACTGCTCTGAAGTACAACCCCATCTTTTAAAAAACAATACTATTCAACCTAGAGACTTCCTGGTGAAGGAAGAATGATGGTCATGTAACAAGAAAGAACAACTTATCTAGGCATAACTGAGATATCTTCTAATTCCTTGCTCTAAGCTGAGAATTTGGATTTTTTCAGCTTGTTTGTTTTGAGAAAGACCTGTAAGTGGCAGAGTTGGAAAAGAGAATTAAAGGAATGAGAGGAAACCATGTTAGGTCAAGTGGTCCTTTGATCAGGCAGATCGCTCAATCTCTGATAGCTTTGGTAAACAACTGAAGCTTTGGTAAAGCCTGAATAGAGCGCCTCAGCACATAACTTTTAAAGAGAGAGGATGCACATGCAGATGTTCCTTAGCTTTTTACACCAGGAACTCAGGAAGTTTCCTATTTTCAATGTCTCCATCCTTGATTAAACACAACCTAAACAAACTCTGCATCTTCAAATCTGGACAAACATGTTTGCCTTCTTTGCACTATCAAATGCAAGATCCTTGAAGAAACCTAAAGCAGAAAGGAAAGAGGACAACAGGGGCACTTCTAAATTTGAAGACACCCCTATTTTGGTCAAAGAGGAAAAAATTATATGCAATGCAGTTTCTTAAAAGTATTAGTAGACTACAAGCAATGCTGTAAAGCTGAACACATCATGCTTGTGACTACACTCCATATACCAATTTTGGTGCCATCCTGAGGGATTATCCACAATCACATAGATTAGTGAGGGCTTAAAAGGAATTAACAAATTTTATATGTTTTTGTACTCATCCTTCATTCAATTCAGTTAATGTGAAACATTATCCCATTGCTGACCTCCAAGTAACTGCCTACCAGGATGGGTCACTTTCAGTTTACATTTCAGTTATTTGCAAGGTGTATAAACTTTCAGTAGTGACAAAAGGTCAAAATCTGCTTTATTTTGAGAGTCTTCTCAGGCAAGCTCAGTTATTTTATCACACATTAACTTACTATAATAACAGTTAACACAATACATAATTTTAGTAAGAAGTGTATATTATTTCAAATTTTGTCCAACAGTTCATAGTCTCTTGAGGACTACTTAATTCATCACAAGCACTCTTCCCACATCTATAACATTATTTGAGTTACAAGACATAGAGCATCTTATTTTTCCCTTCATATGCCTTTTACTGAGAACATAAGAGGCAAACTAAAAAAGTAACTCTTCTGTAAATACTGGTTCTCAAATCGGCTTGTAGGATTCCAAACTGAAGATCTTAATTAAAAATATATAGATCCTTATACAGTGACGCAGGTTGGGAGAGCTTGTAAAGCAATAACAAGCAAAAGCATTAGCTTCCCTTCTCTGTTTGTATCCTGCCTGGTCATCTGCCCCTGAGAAAGAAGAACACCTTGTCAGAACATTACAAGAATGGCCTCCACCCGAGCCAGCTCATTCCTGCAGCTTACAGATGCTCCCTTATACCTTCCTTTTCATTTTTCCCAAAATAGATACCCATTTCTAAGTCACCCTGCTTTCTTTTCCCAGCTCAGTCCTCTGAAGACTATTGCTGAGGTCTTTCCTTTTCCCACCCCCCATTACCATGTCTTTTTGAATGGACATCTGGTGTCAGCCACCTGTGTCTCTGATATTGCTTCTGCCTTGTTCTCAGTCTTCTCCTACTCCTCCTCTTCCTCTCTACCAGCCTTTAAATGAATTTGTAGAAATTCTAGCTGTTTTCATGAAAAGCACTGCTGCTCAGCAAGCCCGAGTGGGGAGGCTTCTCCCTCTCTCTTGGCAAGCATGCAAGGGATCCATGAGCCAGGTTTGAGGAGTCCAGTTTGTTCATCTGCATCAGGCCACAGTGCCCCAGGCTGCCATGGAAACAATGGACAAAACTAGGACTTGGGCATATTTTATTCAGCAGGCTGTTAGCAAATGGCATCTTTTCTGTCCGTGAGGCTGGTTGCTAATACAGCCTTACTAGCTTCAGAGTTGTTTGAGGGGAACATCTGTAATGCTCTTTCAACTTCTCTACTAAAGATCAGCACCAAACTGCAGAGCAGCTTTGATATTCTCATACACATACACACACAGAGTGTACTAAGAAACTACTCTTCATTATTTCTAATACCAAATAAAGAGTTGGATCAGATGTTAACACAAAAAAAAGAGATGACTTTTCCCCCAGCATACCAGAAACATCATGTTGCTTTAGACCCAGGGACTCCATTTACCTGGATCAGAAAGTGAAACCAGCATGCTGGAGTCTAACAGGGGAGCTGGTAAAACACTCACGACAGGCTGCTGCCACCAAGTCACACAAGGAATTTGTGCAAAGTTTTCACCAGGGGCTATGCCTATACGTTTGCTTCTTACTTTTCTCCATGGTAGCTCTAAGTTGAGGGTTTACTGCGACTGGCTCTATATTCTCATGCAAAAAAGATTATCTGAAAACCTTAATGTTCAACAACTTTGACATATTTTCACATTTTATTTCCCTAACATGACAATCATGCAAAATTTTGATCACTAGCAAAGGAAAAACTTTAAATTTTGAATGCTGATCACAAAATAATGAAAAGACTTCACTTCCCCTTTCTTCCTTACAAATTTGTGTACATAACAGACTGAGGAGGAAAATCTGAAAACGCTTTACTAATTTAACTGTCTTTTGTTCTAGGTCCATCAATACAGATGGGTGTTATTGAATTGAAGAACAAGCTTCTTAGGCAAGTGAAGAAAATAAAGTGCCACAAGAGTCTTAACCTCTTTCTTTTAAAGTATGCAACTACATAACCTTAATAACATAGGTTTGGTTCCCCTTGCCTTAACCTCTCTGTCCTATATTAGAAAATGGTTGGAGTTGGAAGGCATCTCTGGAAACCATTTAGTCCAACCTCTCTGCTAAGGCAGGCTCACCTAGAGCAGGCTACACAGCATCACATCCAGGTGGGTTTTGAATATCTCCAGAGAAGACTCCATGACTTCTCTGAACAGCATGTTCCAGTGTTCCATCACCCTCAACAGTAGTTTTTCCCCCTATTCTGCACTTCCCTTTCATTTTTGTGCCCATATTGTTACCTCTTCCACTGCAACTTGCCAAAGATTAAATGCTAAGCTTTTTAATGCAGAGATTTGTCAAACATTAGCTGCACTTGTTGTGGACCAGTAATTATCATCAGACTTTTAGTGGAACATTCATACATAAGGGTTGAGACACACACCTGTGTCAGGAAATCACCTTTAGTCATCTTCAACAATTGACTATTTACCTCCTCAGAAGCCTTCAGTAGTTGGAGGACAATGGCAGAAAGTACTCTGCTTAGCAGCTAAGGAAAATCATAGGTTTTGGTAGCCTGGATTTACTTAAGTGGGCAAACACAACTGCATAACCATCTGTAGGGCTTCTCATTGAGTCAAGTACTTGTTTTCTGCACTGGAATTTGTCTTTCTCATTCCAATCAGATACTAAGTTGGAGAGCTTAGCTGCAACTTTGAATACAAAAAGGTGATTTTAAAAAATACTCTTTTAATAAAAAGTTGTATGTGATGAAGCAGATGGCCATTCAAGGCAAAGACTAAAACAGAGAAAACAACTCCTTAGGTCTATCACTTTCTTCTGCAATGTCTTGTTAACCAACAAGTTTCTCACTGCCATCTTCAGATATTTTACAGAGATTCTGTGTCACTCAATGAATAATGCAATCTATTATCACCCCAAAAGCTGAAATATTGAAGTGATAGCTTCTGACACAATCTGAGGCACGTGAAAATCACTTGACTTCCAGGGAAAATAAAGGAACTTCCAAAGTACATTAAGGGGTTTTTTTGCCTTTTTTTTGTTTGTGGGATTTTTTTGCTTGTTTTGGTTTGGGGTTTTTTGTGTATGTGTGTTTTGTTGTGTCCAGTCCCCATCCCCACCCATCATCCCCACTACATGTTTTTTTCCATATATGGAGGGGAAGGTTGTTTTCATAAATAGCTATTATTCCTCCAGTGTACTTGAGTTGCTAGTTCCTTCCCAAATAAATGAAGATGTTTACAGTTCCATCCTAGAAGGTAATTCAGACAAATCAATACTAGAGGTTGAATCCTCAATTGAACCCAGTCACAGTATTGCTTATGAATACATACATAGGTACACAAGGCCACGACATTCCACAGCTCCTCAAACTGATATGCACTTATACTTTAAGGCTTTGATGAATAGTTCATTTTACCCCAACCAGACTTGTACATTCTATTGTCTTCTGTTAAACAAAAAACAACTGATATTCTCTGAAGCAATAAGCAAAAAGAAATTATTTTAGACATTGCTAGTCAGGTACCTTTTTGTTTACAATAGTTGTTAGTCTTGCACAAAGATTACTTTGTCTACCACCACTCTGAAGTGAGACATAATGGATGCCTTCTCTTGTTAAGAAGCTGTTCTTTGGGGAGGAGGCAACAAAAAAAAAAAAAAAAAAGGGCACACAGGGCTGCAAGATCTTACCTTTCAGAGCTCAACAACATTCCACATCCTGCTCCAGCCTCCAGACAAAATTTACATATGCATTCATTTTCCTTTTTATTAAAAAGCTTAAGGTAACATCATTGTCTGTAGCAGTTGCCTTGGTCATTTCAGTCTGTGTAAATGCACCTTCACTTTCATGACTTACAGGTTGCTGATATTTGAGCAAGCAACTAGGAAGGGTTTTTTTAATTATTTTTTTTTTTAAACAGGCCTCCTCTTTTATCCTTTAGGAAGGAGGAAAACAGTACAAATACAAAGAAGGGAGGATAGGAAGGGAACAAGAGCCTATCAACATCCAGTCAAAGAAACAATTATTTGCCTGCTGCATCAGCCTGTCACAGGAACACAGTACCAACACCTTGCAGCTGACCTCTAAGAGCTATACCAAATGGGTGAGCTCATACAAGAGCTTTATTTTGAAAATCTAGATTCCATTCACATTTTGGTAGCTTGAATGACCCACAAAAATATGTTTGTATATTTATATTATAGAGGACATAAAACAGAATTTTAAACCAGACAAGAATAACTTTCATACAGAAGACTTTCTTTATAAAAGTCTATCACTTGGCTTGTAGAATCTCGTTTCAAACACTATCAAACAATGGATTAAGAGCAGAAGAGAAATGAATACTTAGAAAAAACACGTGAAGATGTCTGTAGGGTGTTTTTATGGCAGTTTTTCAGAAGTGAGACATGTAGCGCAGAACAGTAGAGAGCAGAATAAATCAACTAGCACAGAAAAAAAACCATCACACATCAAGGCAAGTACAAATTCTAAATAAAGATGTAAGTAAAAAGACACAATAAAGTCCATTGATTTTTCCTTTGTTCTTTAACTACAACAGTCAGAAAAGGGGGGAAGAAAAATTACATTGTATGATTGTATGGTTCCTGCTAGTTTACTTCTCTGAAAGCAGGGCTGAGGAATATATGAATCCTGAGATCTGTGAGCTAGGCAAGAGATTGCAATATAAAATTTTATTGCCAAAGAAAAGAAAGTTAACCACAGTTCAAGCTAAAAACATGTATTATAGTTCTTTGATAACATTTACACATGTCTATTGGATTCTAATATTGTAATGTAGAAAATATTGCCAATCCATTTTAAGACTGATTTACTTTTAAGACATAATAAGATTTGCTTTTCCTTCAACACTGCTTACTTCCCTTTACATTTCAAAGATTATGTAAACATCCCTGATTTCAATACAATAATAAAGTAAAAATCATTCTTGTAAACTTTTGTCTCCTAATCTTAATGTGCATCCCAGCCCACAGACTTTTCACAGATCTTTTCGAGCATGATCTGGTGTCCACTTGAAAGGGGCTTCACTGTTTGCTCTTAGAACAGTACAAGTCAGCAGAGCTGAAGGGAAATAGTCTCCTGTGGAAAAGAATTTCATTTCTATTTCTAACAGAAAGATGTTTTTCTTTTAAGGACATGTCAAGGTGCACTGACCTCACTCTAGTCAAAGGCTGAAACTGGGTAATTAAAACAACAACTTATTAAAAGGGGGACATTCATCATTAACAAAATATGTAGTCTATGCTGCAAATCCCATTTAACTATCATCACAAATTCATATCAGAAGTGGTGCATCCTGGATTAGAGCTAATAAAATAACAGTCTTATCTTTGCTTCACACTGTCCATCCCAGCCTTGCCCTTTAGTGTCTGTTTGTCTGACCCAGGTCTTCCTAAGGTACGTACTGTTTGCACTTGGGCCAAAGACCAATCCCATGACTTCCATACAGAGCATCACTGGAGATCTAATGTGGACGTCACAGCCACATCTTATCATTCCTCATCTCTGCAGGCATCTTTTGTAAACTAGTCCAGTCTTGAAAATATAGCACACAGTACTTTTTCAGAAAGTAACTCCTGGTTTATATGCTAAGTAACAAATGTACCATCAATTTTCATGGTTTTTCATGTGACATTGCTCTGCTTGGTACAGGGAAACCTGTTGGAGACTAAACGCACATTAGGGAGATTTAAATGAGATATATCTCAGAAGTACTTTTTTAGGTTAAATTAGGCAGTGTTGAACTGATACAACTGCTAGTAAGAAATAGGTAAGTTAATTGAACTCTACAACTACACAACTAGAGTGAATTTATTAATCTCCAGAAAACATGGTGTATATGCTTATATTCTCTCTATAACTTACCCAGTTTGGTAGCTTGCATTAAGCTTAAGACAGGTAAGAGAAACCACAGTCAAAGAGAGTTATGCCTGTATGATAAGTGGAAATACACAGGAACCTGCCTTCATTGCCTGACTCATTCGTTCCTTTATATAGTAGCACAGAAGTCATTGAAAAGAGATTCATGCCAAGATTTCTGCTTTTATTTCCTGAGAGTCTGAAAACTGAATACTTGCATGTTTCTCCCTTCTAAAAATAATTTCTGAAGGTCAGCAGTGATTGCTGAAAAGATGCTACATCAACCTGGAAAACTTAAAAAGGTAGAACATGTCAGAGCTAATACGTACTGGTTTCAGTATGGCAAGGAAAAAATACAGCTGCTTGTGTAAAAACATATACTGGGTGCAGGCACTTGATACCCATGTTCAAGGGGACCAGAAGACCACCCTAATTAAAGTAAAAAAGACAAAGACAGACCACGCTGGCAAAAGAGGAAGAAAAAGTAACTTGGCCTGAATGACATTCAGAAAGTTGAAACAGCTAATAACAGGAAGGATGACTTGTGCTGCAGCAGAAGGCGCACAGCGTGTGTGCTTTGCTATTAGCAACAGTGCTGAATCTTGGATACAGACAAAACAAATGGAAAAATCAATGCAAAGAATTCAGGGGTGATGTCAGAGGACATGAGACAACCTGAACATTAAGCAAAGCAAGAAGCTAAAGTTCCACTTAGGTGAAGAAAAAGGAGTTCCAGCCTTCAGAACTGCATCCTTTGGGTGTGATGCAAGGAGAAGGTACAATAAACTTGACAGAAAAATCTCCATGCTCAGCCACTACTCTTTCCTTAAGGGGAAACAAATGAAAACATTGGTAGTTTGAGGTGCCTTAGATTCAGCCTGGAAGTAATGTTTCTTCTTAAGGAAAAATCAGAGAAACTATTTTTCCAAAATAGTTTACATCTTAAGACAAGCAAAAAGGAGTCATGTTTCATTTGTGTTTGTAGTAAGGCTTCAGTACTGAAAGACTGCAAGAGAAAATTGTTTGGACTTTGATAAAAATATTTTGACAAAACAGGAATCCTACGAAATCTGTTTGCTGCACATCAAAGGACTAATTCCAGCAACAGCAACAGACACAAGAGTGAACCTTATGACATTCAGAGGGCCTGACTTGAATGCATGTTGAAGGATGCTGCTTACATTGTGTTACCACATTTTACCTAGGGAAGATACCTGAAAAAGCAAGTTGAGAAGGGGGAAACTTCAAAACAAGAACTACTCTTTAACAGTTCTGATCATAAAATTTATTTCATAAAAGCACAACCACCACAAGCTAAAAGTTAATGATGTCATGGCCCAGGATGCAGAAACATTCAACCAAAACAGAACAAAACTAGCAATGGCATCCAAATACTGTCACTTGTAGCCCACTATCCTAATCCTTGCCTCTCCTGTGGCTTTCGACAAGCGTTATTACCAGGAGAGGAAAAAAAAAAAAAACAACAAAAAAACCAACAACAACAAAAAAACAAGCAAACAAAAAAAACAACAACAAAAAAAAACAAAACAACAAAAAACCCCCACATTTCATACTGCTTTATTCCAAGACCAGAAATTACTCTACTGTTTATATATTTCAAAGTTTCTGGAAGAGCTCAAAGGCACCAATAGTATTTAAGGCTCTGAGTCTTCAGGCATGTTGCTAACTATTATGACTACACATAACTCCTGTTGAAATTTTTAACAGTAGCTACAGTGGAATAGCGATTTGGTACAAGTAGCCATCCTGCTGCACCACAACTACAAGCAGTATTTAAATGATATTTCATAAAATTCATATAAAAATCCCTGCAGGATTTTATTTTTGAATTTCTGTATGTTCACATTGTTTTCCTCCACACTTTCTTAAGCTCACATCTAGATACACGTACACTTACATCTAGTACATGTTTCTAGTTACACTGCAAGATGAGTACATTTGAGTATCTTGAGGCAGTTAAGGTTCCTTCTCTCCTTCTCTCCTCAGTCTGCCCCAGTTTATCCAACAAGCCCTGTGAATATCAGTATAGATTATGGTACAAATTCAGGTGCATTTCTTATGGATGTACAGAAGCAGGTATAACCAAAGAAATAGCTAAAGAAATACATGAACATTAAGAACAGAAAGAAAAAAGTTGAAGCCTCTGTACTAATTGTTCTGTGGCTTGTAAAGCGTGCTCTGGGCAACAGATGGAGGTTAAAGTATTGAAGTGCTCACATATGTTCTATCAAGTACCATCACACTCATGAAGGACTTTCTGGTATGTCAGTAAAAGGAACAGGAAAGGATCTGAGCTGTTAAGTCACAGCCAGTGACAAGTCAAGTACAGCCCTGAAGCCTTTGTGTAATAAAACTCATCATCTACAACCACCATTGCATTAGCACAGATACTGTAATCCTAAAGGTTAAAAAAATAGCAGAGGATGCAGAAAAAGTAAAAGGGTTCAGAGACAATTCAGAACATTTATGCTGTCCTGGCATTAATAAACCTGTAAGTTTCATTTATTGAACTATGCCATTAGAAGTTCATTGCTTTCTAAAACTGCAGAACATTTGCTAAAACCCACAAAGATAAAGAAAGATATCAAATATAATAGACAAAACTTTGAAAAAAGTATGTCAGAAAGTCAGACAGGAAATAGAACAGCAATAAATTGAAAAGAAAAAAGCACTACAATAACTGCTTTTCAAGATACCAGCAAAGGAAATGGTGGTTCTGGAAAGAAATCAGCTTGCTTACACAAGATATTCATAGCTGTTTCTGAAGCTGATAACTCTTTCTTCCATCTAAAACACACCATGAGCTTTGCAGTTCAAAAGAGCTCACAAGAGCTTTTTTGTCAAAGAACGACAACAGCACACAAAGCATTTACAGGTACATTCCCTGACAGACAAATTTCCATGCAGGGGAAAGTATCAGTTTAGAGTCACTGAGCAACAAGCCATTTGGGAGAATCCTGTGATTTTCAGAACAAGAAACTGATATTTACCATCACAAACTCTAGTTAAAACAAAGGATTTAGCATACTACCTGGGCAGAAAATAAGAACTAACTAAAGCCAAGACTATGAAGAGAGTGCTGCTGGAACTCATGAAGAAATGTGCACTCCCCTGAATGCATGAGCACATCTAGGTTAAAAAATATCTCAAGAAAAAAATCACTCAATGGACCAGAAAGTTAAACCCTCCCCCCCTCCCCCCCCCCCCAAAAAAAATGATCATTGACCCAAAAAAAATGTATTTCCTTGAAAGTCACAGATTTAGAGAGGAGCTTATATATTTCAAGTATACTTCATACAAACATCACTTTCTGCCTCAGACTGTACAGGGCTGTAGATGTCTCAGTCATTTAAATACAACTTTTCTACTAAGTTTTCAAGCTGTAATACACGTTGCTTTTCTAAAAGGCAGTACAAATGCAGTATACACATAAAGCTTACTTAACAAGCTACAGGAAAAAAAAAGATTAAGTGCAGGATAAATGGAGGGAGGAAAGTACATCAATTATTTCAGGCTGACTTTGTCCCGAAAGAAAGGTGTTGAGCTACTAACTCTTTGCAGACAAATTCCACTCCCCTGCGTCACATTTTCATGACAAGCACAGAAGCCCCACAGAATATAGTGGTGACTCCAATCTGAGTCAGTTTCCTGAATACCAAGCCGGAGTATTCCCTGATGCAAAGTTCTGCTCCTTCACCACACTCCTTTTAACTGCCTCCTCATCTCCAGTCCCCACCAGTTCTCAGTGAAGTGTTTTGGAAGTGGTCAGCATGGCACTACTCAGCAAAGGGAGAACTCAGGGCTACATCAAAAGCTAGGCCAAGTTACAGGAACAGAAGTCCTTAAAAGCATATGGAATGCTATCACTTCTGGCCCTTCTGCAACAAATGGGGTCTCCAGCATTATATAGCCCACCAGTTAAAGTGCGGGGCAAAAGCTGCAACAGCTGACCTGAATATCACCGCAGTTAAGAGTCATTAACAAAAACAAGACAAAAAAAAAAAAGGGCTTCTCTTTACAGAAAGCCATATCACAAAAATCTTCAAAAAATACAGAAAGATATGGAGAAATTAAACTTTCTGGAAAACAGCTGACATGCTGTCATATAGACACATCCAGTGAGTACGATACAGCTGCACTTGACAAGTGCACTGTGGAATGGGCTCAAAGAAATTACATTTTCCCATTTTTCTAACACACCAAAATCAAATAAACTGAGGGGGAAGAACAGTTCTCATGCAATACTTTCCTGAACTCTATGCTTTCATCTGATACCACACACAGGTATTTGGAAGATCCTTTCAGAAGGCAAGTATAGCCCCCACCAGACTCAGGGGTATTTTCTTCTACTGTGTAGCTAAGCAGACAGAGGCAGCAGCCCTTTTCAGACTGCCAATTCCTCACCTCTTGCACATTTCTCTTACTTGAGATTCCAAGGATATTCATAGCAGTAAAAAAAACAGTATTGATTTTGCTTGTAAAAAACAAATACACATCCATCTTCCTGTACCTTTGCAGTAAAAGTTAACTAGTCAGTGCCCTTGGGGGTGCAGAGCAGGCAGCAGAATACAGCCAGGAGTCACCATTCAGGGAGCTGCTTTCTGAAACTCAGAAGATATTTGTTATTTAAAAGGTTTATGCCAATAGCATTTGCCCCAACATGCAGAGTACAGGGACATGTTTGTAGCCCTAAGGTATCTCCCACATGCCAGTGGCAAAATCCTGAAGCACAAAGCACCTGCACTTGCCTCCAGCCAAAATAAAGGGGTGTTTGAGGTGAAAACTTTGATGAACTAACAGTGAATTAGTCATACAACCTGTTTAAGAATCACTGCACAATGTCAAGCATATTAATAAAGGAGAAGGAAATGTGTAAGAAAACAGGGAGAGAAATGTATGATATACCATATATCTCCACCTCAATTTTAACTTTTGACTGCACACTTCAAGAAATTGTTGTACAGTACAAAAACCTGCAAAATACTAGAAAGATTCATGTAAGAGAAGCTGTACATTTTCTCCACACTCAGCACCAGGACTTGAGGCAGTAGTTATAGCAACTAGTCTTCAGAGACCTTACTACCATTCTGTGCTCCAGGGAAGATGTCACCCCTTTGCAGGAAAGATCTGCGAACATTTCATATTATTCTGACACACTTCTACATAAGACAAAGGTTAGCATATGTGTGACACTACACATAGTTGTCTTCCATTCGTTTTCTTTTGTTTAATCATACAGTGGTGTTTCAGGTAGTCTTCCTCTTTACCTACCAATTGCTATATCATGCGTAGGAAATGAAAAGCCTACCCAACTCCACCCAGGTTGCACTGACGCACATTCACTAGGTACAAATTCCCAAACTGCACTTGATTTTCATTTGCTATCCAGTTACACAACCCATGGACAGCAGTAGTTTTCCCACAGGCATAGTAGTGGAGTGTGTAAGTAGACATTTTTGAGTTGTGCTCACAGAGTTGGGCATGGCACTGCTCAAGATACTCAGCCTAGGGGAGGATAAAGGGGTGAATACTGCTGAAGAGCTGAACTGCATTCTCCCTCAGTACTGTGGATCCTGCACCACCTCCTGCTGAATATACCAACACACCCCCATCATAGAATTATGCTTTAGTTACTACTATTTCTACCAGATCAAGTCTATTTAGACTGAAGTTTTCCATGCCAGAAGACTGACTCAGGCTCAAGTCTTTTGCAAACTTTCAAACTTGACTAGTTCAGCTATTTTTGAGAATAAGGTTAGCTCAAAAGCAAACTTTTCCTCACTTCCCTCAAATAAAGCACTCCTTTGCAACACTGGCACCAATATATTTGCTCTCTATATATTTTGATACACAACTATAGCCATGTTAAACTCAGAATTTTATTCCTTTCCTTTTAAAACTCTTCATCTTGACTTGAAGTTCCTTCTTTTGTGAGCAGTCTGCTTCGTTCTGCATTCACACCAAGAACTGAACACAGTACTTAAGCTACAAGAATTACACACTCAAAAGCATACTGGTCTTGCTAATGTCTTGGGAAGTTTAGGAGATCTGTATACTTTAGAAAGCTTTCCCTGCAATCTTTCAAAATAAACTACCAGCAAAACACACAGTTGCATCTTCTGCCACTCAGTGCAGTAACAACATGGCAGCCAAAAACCTCCAAGAGCTTTAATTTCTGCCAGTGTCACACAGACAAGCCCAAAGACCTGTTTTCTGAAGGTGCACTAGGCAAGTTTTTAAAGGACCAGGAACGTCACCTCTCACAAAGAGTGAGAGGACTAGATTGCTCCTGCTTGCAACTTTCCTTTTAAGTCCAACCAGAAATAATGTCTAGTTTTTTTCTTCTTCCCTCTCTCCAGAAAACAGCTGCTCTAAAAATTAGTTTGACAGTCATTCTCTGTATGCAATCGCTTGCAGTGATCATGCCTAACATTACCTGTTCTGGGAATCGAGGATATAGATTATTTTAAATAATTACATACTTTCTAGAGTACAACTTACAGCAAGGTTCCTTGTAAAACCATCTATGGACTTGCAGTTAATACTTCATGTTCAACAGATGAGTTATTCCTTAACACCCATTTACAGCTGGAAGACAAATACAGCATTGGGGTCAACTCTAGACATAAGCAAGGCACGCTGGTTGCCTAGAGAAACAGATCAATGTATATGGCAAAACAGTTTTCTCCTCTGCCCAATTCTGCCTATACCACAGCCTCAGAGAGAGGCAGGCAGATGCTGCTACAAAACACAAGGTAGGGGTCAGAGGGCACCAGCTGGCCCCATGTATGCAGAAGTGACAAACAGAGCTCACTCCAACCTTCCCCACCCCTCAAGTCCTCCAAGCAGCTGCAGCAACACCACAAGGCTGGTTTTCCAGAGCTCTGCTCCTGACCTGACATCCCAGCTCCAATCTGTTCTCCCCTTACCATGTGTGAAAGATGTCTTTGCAGCCTGAGCCTGGCTGGCTCCAGCTGACAACTGAGGCAACCTGTACCTTCCCTGGAGCAGATATAGGAAAAACCCTACACACACACACACCCCTATTAGTGGGTTATTTAGAAAACCAGGCATAAGAGAAACCCCACATACTCATTTGAAAGAGCTCCCTAAATTAACTCTCTTGCCTTCCACACTCTCCAACGCATTTGGAAAGAACTATCCCCATCTTTCTCTAACATTGTCCCAGTCATGACAGAAGTCAGACTGTTTGTCAGATCACATCTCAACACACTGTAATCATGTAGTAATATGCCAGTCAGTTAAACACCACCGAAATTCCTCACACTCCCAGGAGCTCACCCTGTACTAACCAATAGCATCACCAAGGACAGGATCTGTGACATTGAATACTACAGGAGATGTGCATGGAGGAGGGAGGCGGTTATTTGAAAACCCTTCCATTATGAAGGGTTACAAACCCCCACCCAAACTGGAAAGGTAGTATCACCAAGATAGAGCAGCCCTTGAACTCAAGCTCCTTGAGAACACAAGAGACAAGCATGCACATGATAAAAAGCTAATTTTATAAACACGTACAAAATATATTGTTTTAAATAAAATATGAACGAACAAACACCAGAAACAATCACAAAATACCTTGCCCATGTGTATGACTCTCCCATGTGCAAATGTACAGAAAGACATCTAAGAGGTCTGCACTGTCAGTTTCCTTTGGTGCTAGGTATCTTTTCATTCTGCTCTCCTTTGCATCAGTGACTCAGTCACATATTCCTTAAGGACAGAAACTTCTATTGGTGGCAATGGTGAAAAGGCACAGACATTTATCACAAGCTATAACAGAGCAATATTCTGCCAATACTGCAGTCATTTCCAAATTGTTTTTCACAATGCTGAAAAAAATTAGAAGATCCTCCCTTTTAATGCTACAAAGAACATATGCATTTCCATAAATCACACAAACAGCATTTGCAGCACCAGTTTCCTGTAAAAGAGCACGTCAGCCAAAATCTTAGTTGTTTTGCTTAGGTGCTTTTCTTATTGGGAGAGATTACATCTTGCTCTTAGACACTGAAACTATAAACTACTCATTTTTAATAAAATGGTTTTTTCTCTGCCAGGATGCTGTTCAAATCAAAATGTTTTCCTCTAGCTTTTCATTTTCATGCAGACTCAATTACAGAATTATAGTTTACTACAAGCAATTATTGTCAGATCCATTCCTTAAAATCAAACAGTTTATGTGATACTGTATTTTCTTACACATAACAATTTTTTAAAGCATACTAATTCAATGTTATAGTACTACACAAGGAACCCTCCCCTGTCTTTACATGATTTTTCCAGGCAAAGAAACTGAGTAGCACAGAGAAATGTACATGGAAGGACACTCTCACATGTTAAGCAGCTGTCCTTTTTTTGGAAGATCAACAGTCCTTCCAAGGTTCAGTAGGCAACACAGTTGTCAAATGTACTCTTATCAACTAATTTTCACTTGTCCTGAAAAAAAAGTTCATTCAGGAACCACTGTGTGATTTTGGGTGCTTGAAACACAACATGTTGGTTTTGAGTCACTCTTCAGGGTCAAGTCACATTTTCAACACAGCTCAACTCTGCAACCACCTTTGATGTACACACAGAGAGTCATTCACTTGTCTAAGAGCTGCCAGTGCCTATACAAATAGTATGCTGAGTAACATCTGATAAGGTGTTTGACTGCTGGTTCAGTACATAATATTGAAAAAGCTCTGAAGGAGATGTTTACTGTGATAATCAAATTTGATGTCATTCTTCATTAGATACTCTTCCCCCAGAAAATACAGGGCCATGTTAAGGTCTGATCTACTTATGTTAAGAAATTTGCCAATTTGTAGCATACTTTTGTATCCAAAATTACAAGCATGTTCTTTTAGCTACTTAATCGCACCAATACCTAAACATATCCATGCAGGCCAGCAATCAGGTAGACCATAGGAAAGGAAAGTTATATTCTCAAAAAAGCAAGAAGGGAGCTATGCAACCTTCTCAAAACTTGCTTCAAAAAGATATTGCTGTGACAGGTGCCATATAAAGGAAGAAACCATTAGCTGAACTCTGTATTTATCCCAGTAAAACCCCTCAGAGAATATCTACTAGCTCTTTCCAGCCATCACTCAGACATAGTTCACCTGATTCACCTTCCAGCTACTAGAGATTTTGTTGGGTATTTTTATTTTTAACCACAACCCTGCTCGCTTGTATGCAACACCCATTAAAGAGAAAAGAAAACAGAATTCTCAACACTAACTAGCTGTGGTATAATTAGGCAATCTAGGATGAGATAGGTTATTGATTTTTGTGGCTCAAATCAAAGCAGAAAACCAGTCAGAGTCAAGTTTCTGTCCTAATATGTTCACACACACTCACTCGAGTCCAGAGTGTGCACATAGCATAGGGCAGGATCTAGCCACTTGTTTTGCAGTGCCTCCCTTTCCCACCATGTAGAAAAAGGCCTCTACAAACTAAACCTTGACATAATTCTTAGAAGGGTTACAGATGTTTTCCCTGATTTTGTTTTACATATTACCACAAATAAAAACATAACTTGTTGAAAATACTCCATCCACCTTCAGAGAAATAACAGGAACCATCAACACAGGCAAGTACATGAATGATATTTGGTATCTGTTGTTTGGCACCACAAAGACAGATCTTTTAGAAAGAACAAGTTTATATGGGACTCCCAAGACTATCAATGACCTACTGCTATTTTCACCTTAACACTCAACAGCACCTTGGTTATACCCACTTTCACTTTGCCACTTCAAACTAGATCAATTAAATAAATTTCCAACAACATTAAAATCAAATCCAGCATAATTATTCTCTTGCACTTTAATCCATGTTAATCAATTGGGTGCTTTCAGTCCTATATTAAGAGTATAATACAAAATCCACAGTTAATATAACCCAGTAGAATTATGACCATTTGATCAGATATTGCCAGCACTAAGGAGTACATACACTAGTAAAAGGGGAACTCTTCAATCAGCATAAGAACCCCTAAAATGATGGTTCAACAGCACTGTTGTGATGTCAACATTTAAATACCGAAAATTTACTCCAAAGAGGCATAACCAACCATCTGCATCTGTGAATGCTCCAAAAAAATCAGTGAACTAAGTGCCAGATTCTAACTTGCACTGAAATGCAACCGCCTTTTTTTGTACCCTTTTAAAACTGTTTTAATTAGTATACAACCAAGTCAAATATTTTATTTTGAAACAGCATACTGCTGGTGTCAGTATGAAATCTCATATGTGAAATTATACAGCATGGTGAAAATGCAAAATTCCAATTGACTACAAATGCAAATACCTTGCATGAAAATTGAGATGCTCTACAGAATAAACAGACTGCACTTCTGAGCAACCACTAATAAACTGTGTGTATGAGTAGCCAAAATGAGAAGGAGGGGGAGGGGAAAAAACCTCCAACAGTGTATGTTAACATATAAACATTTATGCCATAGATTATGAAATCAAAAGAGGATCCACAGATAACACAAACACTAAAGAACACTGTTTCAGATAGCTAATTACCACAGCACTCAATACCTGGCTAAGTATAGTGCTTAACAGAAACATATGGTCTAGGGGTAGTTTTAAACCCAGTTTAAACTCAGGTAGTTTTAAACAGAGTTCTACCTGAAAGAATATGTGTGTTTTCTATTAGGTATCTGCATATGTTTAGTAAGTTCTGTGGGTATATTTGAAAACAGAGTACAAATATACAGCCTACATGTCATTACACACACATTTTAATATCAACTTTTTTAAGTGAGCACCAGTCAATGAGCAGCATTCTCTCTTGTACACTGCAAAAACTTAGCACTAAATTGCTTGACAGATTCAGAATATACAGTGCCACTGAGTCAAGGAGCAATGTTAAAAGGCAGCAAAACACAACAGGGTGACAGAACCTGTAAACTGTATCTGTTATCAAACTAACTGCTGTAGCATGCTGCTCAAGTCCAGTGGATTTTCACTGTGTCCCAGACCAGAAGCCAAGAACAACATTACATTGAGAGAACAATTCCAGGCATCTTAGTGCAAAGAAATCACAAGGCTGACAGCACAAAAACAATGCAATTGTCAAACGTGGTCATCAACTTAATTAAAGCAAGCAAAGTAAGCAAGCAAAGAAACAAAAGCTTTTACCTTCTTAAGGAAAAATTTCTGTAGTTTCTTGTGAGGCAGCTTTATCATTTTTGTTTTCAGCATCCAGGATACAGGGCAGGCATTGCAAGTACTTGAGCCATTCTGCAGGGGTTTGACACCTCTTGCCTTCTCTATTAACTCGCTGCAGCCAGCTTAGCTCAATGCGTCACAGGACACCAGCCCAGCCCCGTAACAGATTAAAAGTCAAGAGCTAGGCTGGATCTCATCTTTGACTCAAATGAGGAAGCTATATAATACAGACACTCCAGCTCCAGCCAGAGCCTTCAGCTGTGTTGTTAGCACAAGGAGGAAGATAACAGGTCTTCATTGCTCCCTAAAAAAATGCCTTCAAAAGGTAAAAAAAGGCAGTTAGAGAAGAGCAAGAAATTCCAGAAGAATGAAAGAGGCACCAAAATGCTCAGTATCTCAATGATCCTTTCAAACCCCATGCTACAGAAGAAACTCACTCAACGTCCAGGACTCTGAACAGTACCCAGCACTGCCTGCTGAGTGCAGCTTGTCACTGCGCACCTTTAATTAAACACATCGTATGTGATTCAGTCAAGCGCAGGAAAGAGCCTGTCATTTGTGTTCTCTTCAAATGATTTGGAGACTTATTTCCTCTGAATAGTTTTTAAGAAAAAAACCCCGCAAAGAAAGAGATTGCACAAAGATGTTATATACAGATATACATGGAGGTATTTATAGAACATGTCAATGCTGAGTTTGATTCAATGCCATAGGAACCAGGGATCATGGGCATTGCTGCCTTCACTTTGCAAATCTGCAACTAAAGGTCAGCTCCAGATTTGGAAGGACAGGGCTCAGCAGCACACCAGTGATGCTGCATCTCCTGGCCACCAGTGTCCTAAACCAGCAAGTGCTGTAGGACAATCTGATCTGAAATACTGTTTGCTCCCAATTATGCCAATGGGATAATCCCTGTGTTTAAGAATCAAACACATGCTGAAGCAGCTAGTTTAATCAGTTTAAAAATCACTTCATGATCAAGCAGCCTCCCTGATCAGTACTGTAATGCTTGAAGAGCCAGCATGTGTAAGGATACACAGAAATGTATTATGAGAGGAATTTCTTCCAAACACTGTCAGTTCTTCAGAAATCTCCATGTCCTGTTCTTATACTATAAATATTATTTCATACAAGTTTTGAATCCCTAATAGTTCATCTCTCCCTGTATCATGTTTCTGCCATTTGCATCATTTCCTTACCACAAGAGCTACATTTGTTCCTCTGCCCTCTTGTTCTCCCACTCTTCAGGGGCCTAAGTACCACAAACACTATCAAACATCACCACAAATTTCCACTCCTAAACATGCTCAACCTCCAGCAAGTTAAACCAACAGCTGAAAGTAAGCAGTAGTAGATCCAGTAAAAGCATTTTTAGAAGATTATTCTAGCCATCAGGTGTTAACACTGATGAGAGAGAACTGCAAACTAGTTTTCTAAGAAGCATCCTGCACCAGGAGGTTATCATCAAAACACCATGAAGATGATTCCAAATCCCATTTCAAAAAAGGTTCCAAAAGTGGCAACTGGGGACACAAGCAGTGAGACAAAGGCTAATTCTTTGGTGTAGTATATGCTTGAAGCCTTTGGATTCAATTTTGATAGAAATTAAAAAGAACATTTCTTTGAAAGATCTCACTGTGTACTCTGTAAGGTGGAGAAAAATGCAAGATACCTGTAAAAACAGGATGATGGAAACACCATAAAATCCACCCAGATGCATGTAGCAGAAACAGAAATTGCAGCCTAGTATCTTTGTCAATAGTTTATACTACTAAAGGTCAAGCTTCGTTTTGAAACTTGGAGCCTCTAAAGTCATACAGTTTAGAAAAAAACCTTGCAATTTCAGGGTATGCATTACCAAGAAGCATATTACTTTTAAAACTTACAATTCTTACTCCAGATAACCAGGATCATAATTTTTTAGTGTCTGAACTTCTGTCTAGAAGATTTCCAGAATCAAACAGCATTGACTCATAATTTCATTTTTCATACTGTATTTGGCTGCATTTTTATTTCTGCACTCACATCCACAAAAGTCACGAGGTTTTCCTCTATAGAAGCTAATTTAAATACTTTGAAAAGATCTTAAAAAAAAAAAATCAAAACACTTCATTCCTTTGAGATAACACAAAATCATGCCAGACTGTATATTCACCTAGTGCTTTAAAGTGTAGCTCAAGCTAAACAATTAAATTTAAGCTCAAAGTACCATAAAGAGTCTTTCATGCCTTTTAATATCTAAACATGTTTTGGAAGCCAGCTGCATTACAGCAAAGGTAAAAGGTAGATTTTCAGCCATAATTCTGAATTCCTGCAGTTTTGTTGGTTTGGTTTTATTTTAATCAAGAAAAACATTGAGGACCGAGGACATACCTTAGCATTATTTTTAGGTATTTATGTGTGCCTGAATACATTTGAATTCTGTCATGGTTACTATGGTAGATAATTGCTTTTTGTTAAATGTGACAGTGAACAGACCTAACACAGTCTCTGCTTATTCACAATTTTTTCAGCTAAATGCAACATTTAATAAACAAGTCCTCCAAATGTCATGTGCATAACACCTTTATTTCCAGACATGGCTATCTGCCCTTTTCAAGACTGTGCACTGTTATATGCTACTGCCTTTGCTTGGGCAATTTAAATGAAAGATGCGTCATTCATTGATGAATACTTACTTCATCTTTCTGACCTAACCAATAGAAGGAACAGCATTTTATTTTTTAATTTTTATTTTTGTTTATGAACCACACAGTTCTTAGCAGGCTGTTCCCATCTCATACTAACCCTCATGGGCAAGACAGCATTAGCATGCCAAGAGAAGCTAGCCATAAGTAAATTCTGCAAGACTGAAGGAATAAAGCATTCTGTGGCTATATTTAGCTCTGCATGTATAGCATATGTACAGTATCTTAAAGAAAAATATAGCTCAGATTTTTCTTTTGGTATAGTGTTACCCTTCACTGGAACCAATATTAGGGAGTTCCATACAGAGATAGCTGATATTACAGATACCATTTTCTACACTTGTTTAAGTTACCTTTCTACTTTCCTTAGTAACACAAATCTGAAAAGATAAAACATCTTCCTGCTTTTAGCTCAGGGACATAAAAAAGGAAGAGTGAGACAAAGCACAATTTGAAAAAATAACATTAAACTATTTTATCAGCAATTATAACTAAATGTTAGCCCCTGTAGCTGAAAGATTTCTATTTTACCCCCTGGTTTACAAACTCACGAACTAACAAAATGCCAAGAGAATTGCTTAACACAAGCCAGTTTCTTCCCTGCAAAAGTTGGTCAATAAATCTCTTAATATTGGATAAAATCCAGCTGTACTTGTCTGTGCTTAGAAATGGGACTCTAAAAAACGTCTGTATATGATTTTGGACATGATAAAGAGAGTTTAAGATCAGCAGCTTCTAACACGAGACTCCCAGTAACGCTGATCCTGCACACCTATACTGGGAACATACTTTCTGGCCCTGATTGTCAGAGGGAACCAGCTCTGTTGTCAGTCACAAGCTTCCCATGCATCGTGCAGAAGCCCAGTTCCCAATACAAGGCCTTTTGATCAAGGAGAATTTTCCACTAAGTCTGGACACTGGACTAAGCAACACAAGTTGTTGCTTTAGGACTCAAATACCATTTCTTACAGCCCTACCAGCAAATCCATAGCAAGGGCAGCACAGCAGCTTCTGACACACATTCTGCCCTTGGCATACAAAGCTCTTTGCTTGTGCTGCTATTTACCTGTATACTCAAAAACCAAAACTGTTTAAGTTCTCTGGGGCTACACAGCAAAGGACTGACTGCTCTCTTACAGAACATTAGTAACTTAGATCAAGAAATTTCCAGTATGACAACATGTTTTCAGGTTCTTTTTTCAACCACTCTTAAAAAAAAGCAAGCATATTTGATCAGGAAGTCTGGATTGCAGAAAAACTTTCTTTTCCCTCCCACTCCTCAAAAGCCTTGAGGTCTTTTTCTTTTCTGTCCTGACATACCAATTCCAGCTACTAAAGAGCCACCTTGAGGGATAAACAAGGAAGCAGACCACAGGGGATACTGTTTTCTGGATAATATTGAATACATGATAGCAAGTTAAAAGCATTGACCTTGGAAAACAGAACTCTACTCCTTTTCCAAAATAACCTGTGCCAAAATCCACAACAATTTGGGCTTGGAAGTGCCAGCAGCAATTGCATGTGACTTTCCCCTCTTGTTCTAATTAGTGAATATCACTGCCTGGCAGATCCTGCTCAAGCTTTTAAAACAGCTATTGCATAAACCCCTTCCCCCTTTGCACCTTTCCAAACACGCAACACAAAGGCAATTTCCTGGGGGAATGATACCAAGGACTACTGCAATAAAAGCAAGGAAGTAAGTTTCTCCACAGAACCTGCCTTGTCTACTGGCTGCCCCCTAAGAACCCAACTTACCCTTTGAGATACTCAATGAATAAGTGACTGCATCACCTTTGTATCAAAAACAAAACCAAAAAAAGTCCTCTGCAATTAAAAATAGGAAAAAAAAAAGAAGCATGGCTACATCACAGCTGGAAAAGTTCTAGATGTAGAAGTAACATAATGGGAAAGGAGAACAACTTTTTAAGAAGAGAGGTATAATGTTATTTCTTCTTGAAACTTAGTATATAACAAAGCTTAAGGAGTCTTATGGCCAAGTTTTTTAAGTGATTCGTTTCAAGTTCTGCTGTGAATTTGGATACTGTGATCAAGGTTTGATCAAGACTTTTCTTTCCTTTCTTAATTACACCTTTGTGAGGGTGAAACAATTCCATGTTTCTCTAAATCTATTATAAATGCAAGCCACCCTGATTTCTATTTACAAACCTTTTTAAGCAGCATCAGTACACAGCAGCTATTAAAAGATATTTAGCTTAATCACTTGCAAATTTTTCCAACAGTCAAGAGATTTTTTTTCTTTAGGGCTATTTCACATAAACTCACAATTTTCCACACTCTACCCCTCTCACACACACACAAAAAATCAAGTTATCCTCAAAAGGTACATTACGATTCATGGTCTTGCTGAGATTTTGGTCTGCTTTTAACTAAGCTCAAATTATTTAGAGCTCTATACTGTGCATACTGGTTACAAAACTCACATTAGTTAAAATATAAGACAACCCTACCTTATTTCTAGTATAGTCAAAGCCTATACTCAAGTTTGGAAGAAAACAAAAAGAGGGGTACTTCTATGTACATGACAACACAGGTGACAGGGTTAAGGAGCATAGGGAAGGAAAATAACCACGTCCATAAAACTTCCCCGTCCTGCTGTATAGCAGTCTCTGGCCACTTTTCAGTCTTCCTATAACATCCCATATATGCTACTAGAAACAACCCTTGCTGGAGGCAGAAGTAGGGAATGGAAGCTATGAACAGAGCAACAGGACAACAAAAAGCTGCATGCTATAAATTAGTCCTTAACACCATGCTTCTCTACACATTCATTATCTGATTTCCAAAAGCCACACACATTTGAAGATGATCATAAGGTGACTCCCAATCACATTTTGCTCTTCACTTTCTATTGTACTGATCAGTGGAAACAATGAAAGGAAATTACAAGTTCTGAGAGTATTCTCAGTATACTTGCTCTTAATTCATAAACACCACTACATGCTCTGTAGTGATCAAATACCTCTACCAATGAGGTAAGGTTTGTAACACTACACCAGAGTAACTTACATTTGGAAAGCTAATCCAGTGCTCCAAATAAATACTGTTCTTACTAAAGAGCTCTTTAGTAGAAAAGCCATTTTAGACATACATATAAGGAAGAAAAAAGTTTAAAATTGCCTCTTAAATTACTTGATCTTGACATCTCCACACAAAAACAAAACCACACAAACCAAAAGAACCATCTCTTAGCTGTTTCACTTTTATTAAAGAGGTTTAATATTCCATCTCCTCATATACACTTCTCTACATTGCTCTAATAATTTTCCACCAACCCTTTGGTCTCAATAACTATGTTTCTTTATTCTTTTTCAAAGATGAAATGACTGGAACTGAACACAGGGTTCTTACTGAGATAAACAAGCACAGCAGTACAGCTCTGCTCACACAACCTTTTCCCTTTCTCCTGCCTACGGCTCCTCCTGTACATTTCACAAACAGCAAGTAGATTGATGCTCTAAAGTCTGCGTTCTGCACCTCCCACAGTACACACAGTAGAGCAATAGTTGGCACAACACTGCCATACCTGCATACTGTTAGCATTTTGAAAGACTTCTAGAAATAGCTACACTACTGACTATCAAAAAAACCAAAAACCCACACAAACTTTCTCTTCACCTTTGATACTTTTTCATCTCCTGATTAAAATATTACTATTCTTCTATTGAGTCATTATGTGGATATACTAAAAAGATGAATCTAGAATATAATGTCACAATGGCAACATGCAAAGTCTTTGCTCATAGATTTTAAAAAAAACCCCATCTTCCCATTGTCTGTTATCATCTCATGTAAGGCACTACAATTATACTCTTTGTTACAATTCCAGTAATTTCTGCAGTTGATCATCACCTACAGTAAAGCAAACTCTGCCAAATAAAAAGTCACCTGAAAACAATGTGCTAGGGGATTAATGCTTGGAAAATGCTCAGCTTCTCACAGGTGTTTCATTTTTCAGGTGTGGCAGGGGATCCAGAATTTTAAAAGCAACAAGGCAGCAAAAACACTGTCAATACTGGATGATTCTGAAGTTCTTTTTGCAACATAAACAAAAAAAGTCAGGAAAAGAGCAACAAAGTAAGCTGCAGCTTGATTTACGCAACTACAAGATCCATTTAATCAAGGCTTAGTTAATTCAGGACTGTATTTTCACTGAACAGTAAGATAAAATTAAAAAAAAAAAAACAAAGCACCCTCCAATAACCTTCTGCTAAATGTGATCTATTTTCAGACACTAAATTTATAAAGAATTTTGCATTGCATATCCCTTTCAAAATTTCTGTATGGAAAAGTACACAAAGAGCTACCATTAAGACTTAGCAAAATTGATCTGTAATGCAAGAGAGCAGTTCATCAATTGCCTCTCCAATGCTTACCTGCAAAATTAAGAAGGAATATGAAAACAGGATTTTGAAATTTACATATTAACAGCAAACTTGCATTAAGTTTGGATGGAGGAAACTAGAGAACCATCTGTACATTGTGTAGCTAGCCAAGTTGTAGGATGATTAGCAGAAACTATCATAGTTCTGACTCATAAATGGCAAATTATGTGTTTGGGCTGAAATCACTCAACTTCAACAAAATGAAATATAAGTTTCCAATAGCTCAATGAAAACAGCACCACAACCTAAATGAAAGTGTCATGCCAGAACAGTACAAACAAGGGGTTAAATGCAAAAAGATTGCATACTTTAATAGTGTCCTAGTTCAGCAGGAGGGACCAGTTATCACTGTGTGGGGGTGATCAAAACTATGTATTCTACCCCCTCTATT
>JAWWMP010000116.1:29992064-30026435 GCA_035047865.1 Dendrocincla tyrannina | reverse complement strand
AGCTACATGCAGCATGATAAACCATATTTCAGGAAAATGACTCAGTAAGTTCAAAGTGTTTTACACATTTAATTAAGCCTTACGCTAACTCCAGTTGGCAAGCAAGAATATGAATCTGAATCATGAAAGCTAGATCATAGCAGCAAACAAAGCAACGCAAACTCAACTGCTTACTCTTAGAGCTGAATAATTACTGCAGCAGGGACCCAGAAGGAAACACTGCTTCATAAACAGCATAATATGGATAGGAAGCAAAGGGGAGGGGGTCAAGCAGTGCCGTGACTTGAAGCACTATGGTATACTAATAATCAGTCCTAGCTGAGGCATTGCCATCATGCCATTATCCTCACTATGTTGTTAACTGACACTGCAACACTCATCTACTGCTCTTCCCCTTTAGTGTCTTTTACAAAGCTCTTCTTCCAAGAGCGGATGGAACATCAAGGGCAAAGGCTTCCAGAAAGAGGTAATGGTAATGATGTTATTATCACAACTTCTGTTCATCATTGTGTACACCACTGCATTTACTCAGTGGTTACTATGCTGTTACTTTACATACTACACACTGCAGTATCCTGAGCTTCTTTATTTAAGAAGAAATACACCCTGAGATGCAATACTGAGTCAAATTACTAGTAAAAGACATCAAAATTGCATAATATAGTCCTGATGCTAAAATAAAATTTATTCAAAGAGATATATTATCTTTGTGTCCATGAGTTGCTCACTCCCACTGCTGATAAGAATTAGCTAAACTAAAAACACCAAGAAGAGAGCTCTAACATCTGAGGTCCCTCAAGATCATAGGAAACCATGCAACAGACTTCGAGTTCAAAAAGGATCCACAGAACATCCATAACATGTTGTGCTCTAAATCACCTCCCATCCTACCCTAAAATAAAAAGAGCACATGAAAAAACATATACACCACTAGTTTGCCACAAGAAAACACAGGTAAAGTACAGTTATTGTCCTTCACACACTCTTACAAATTGAAACTCCAGAAGCAGCTTAAAATGAATTAAGTTCCTACACACTTCACTATTCTTCACTATTAGTGTACTCGCTCTATCCTTAATGTGTTGACACACAGGATGACCAGTTTTCCATGTTAGACAAGGGGATCTTGAGTTCAGGGATACTATCAAACACCAAAAGATGCAACCTGAAGTACTGCCACTTTCTATTTGCACCCATGCTCAAGTTACAAGGCTGGCATGGTAAAAGGCAACATTCACATCTCTTGGTAGAGTAGAGCACTAAATTTCTCACAGTTTTTATTTTTTTTCCATTGCACTGCAAGTGAGACTATTACCACAAAGTATGGATCACCAAAGGGATGGAAATTACAAGAGGTCTACAACATAGCACGACATCCTTCTTCCTAATGTAACAACCAAGTGGTGTTTAGCAAAGAGGCAAGGAGCTCTACATGCTCTGTCCTTAGCCAGGAAGCCTCCTGTACCACTGCACATGAGCAAAAATTGTCAAAACTTCTTAATAGCACTAGAGATGAGCAGTCACTTTTGGGTTTTTTTGTGGTTTGGGGGATTTTTGGGGGTTTTGGGGGGCAACAGTGCCTCAGAAATTGAAGTCCAGATACTGACAACACCAGCCTCTACATTGCTTACATGGTGTCCAAATACAGCTCTAGCATCTTGTGTGTCAGTTTCTACTACTCAGCTGGTACTACAGCTCCATTTCACAAAGCTGCCCTGAACACAGAATTACAACAATTTTCCCCTGGCAGCACAGTACAGACAGCAGCTTCATTTACTTCAGAGACCAGTAATTTTTTAGCTACTGTATGACAACCTCCAAAGTAAGGCTTTTCTACTTCTCTCTCAAAGCACACACCACAAACACAACCTTCACACAGAGTCAGGATCTATCACTGTTATTTCAGCCAGCACAAAGTTGTACAACTAAGGGCATGCAGCCTGCAGAACAAAGGTACAAGATTAAAGGTCCCCATTAGAGCAGCAGACAGGTTTTTCACAAGCATTCTTGAAGTTGCTTCCTTTGTCAACTTGAAACCATTATGAAACATGCTACCAGATGCAGTTACTGTCCTCCCCTAATCAAACAACACTAGTGTTAAATACGTTGCTCAAAAGAAAGGCGTTTGTGGCAGATGCTACACTGATTTTCAAGACCTGTCCCACTAATGCATTTGAAGCTTGAGGTGGACACACCTATTCTGTAGAAGCAAATATTAATCCTTCAGCTGTTCCCACACTATTAATCTGAAAACTCCAAACTCCTCAGCACAGCTACCAGGACTGAGCTATCAGACAGTAAAACTCTTCATGCAACCCTAACACAAGCCTGACTTAAACCAATAAATAAGGGAAAGGCTGTCACCTTTGCCACACCTTTTCATTCACCTTTACATACACCATGAGATCTTGTATGAGATAGGCATCAAGCCTGAGTATCAAGGCATATTTATTTGGCATTGTGCTTTAATGCTTAACTACTTGTTGGATACTGGATTCAGATGTTTATAGGATTTAATCACCTCCTTTGTCTGTTACAGAAGTAAAACCACACACTGCAAACTGACAAATTCTATTCAGGTCTGCAATCTATGTTAATAGCCCATTCACTCAACAAGACTGTCACCCACGGAAACACACCAATACCTGTAATAAGATTGCTTCTCATGCACCATTTCCAGAAGAAATCTCTGTGAAACCAGAGGCATGCTCTGGCATTTCAGGGCTACTTTGCCCTCCCCAAAGCATGATAAAACCATATGTTAGGCTAGGAAAATGGACACCAGGAAATTGAAAAGGATAAAGTAATCAGACAGAAATAAATGCAGAAAACAACCACAATCTCCTGCCCTGACAGATCTTATGGCTCAATTCTTTGGGACAGATGTGCCCTGTGCATCTAATCTACAGCAACCCTACCAAATTTCAAGAAAATGGGTAATCATTCCATTTTCTCCTAAAAGTTAACAGCATTATATGTATCAGGCTTAGGTATTCAGATTTGTCGTTACCTTCTCTAAGGATTTGGTCGCTAACAGTGCAAGAGATCTTTTAGGCACTTGTGTAGAACCTAGACAGTGGTTTAAGAAGGAACTCCCAAGAACAGCTGTGTGAATCAAGCACAGAAACTAGCACACAGCCCTGCTGGAATAGGACCCTGACCTTGCCTGGCACCCACAGGGACAAGGAACCAAGGCTACTTCTGACAAGCAGGACGGACCAAAGGATGTTGCCCTAGAAAAACCTCCCTCTGTAGAAAGTTCATCATCTCCACATCTGCAATCAGCTTCTCTGCCATGCTACTGCAGGACAGACTGCAAACAGACATCACCTCTGAGGCCTATTGTGTCAGGTGCAGTCAGGAATACTGCAGTTAGGAGGCTGGGAATTACTAAGCATCACCTTGCTCTAGCTCTGATTTTAGGAACAGAAGTTGTCCCTCCTTCTACTGTTACTCTTTTCCTTCTAAGGAGCCTCCCAAAATGACCTGAAAGGAGACGAAGAGACCAAGTATTTCAAAGACTATTCAGCTAAAATTATAAATGTGTGTGTATATATGTAATACACACCCCCTGACCATTTCCTCCCTATTCAGCTGGGCAGAGTGCTGAGAGTAGCTTTTGAGACCATTGCTCCAGCATTTTAAGCTCAGCATCTTTAGCCACCAGGACTAGTCTGTAACACAACCCTCAGGCACACTATGGGATGTGAAAATTCACAGGTACACTTCTGGGTACATCACAAACAGTTTTCAGATGACAGACACAGAGAAAGCTCACAGACATAACCAAAACACTACATACACAATTTTATTCTGTTGTATCAGCTTCCTTTGTAGGAAGGATGAGTCATAACCCTTAGTTTTCTTTAAAACTAGATTAATAAAGCAAAGCATGTTAAAAGCTGGTGTAACACATACTGCACAAAGTGTCTCTCAAAACTGTTTCTCATAATAAAAGACTTTTTACAGGAAAATGCAGGAGATGATACAAACTAAACATGCATTAACATCACAATCTAGGAAGCAATCCCTTCAAATAACAGTCTCATGTACAAACTTTAACAATACTATATTGTTCACTGTTCTGTTCTGGAATGTTTTCTTCCACAAGAGGTATTACTAAATATATTAGTATTACATTTTCCCCATAGGTGAAAATTGAGAACTGGACTAAAAATATAAAGTTGCAAATTAGTAAATGCAAAATTAGTAAATGCTCAGAGCACCACAAACAACTGTACCTCAATCATTCATCAAATGTGAATACCAGCACATTATGCTTTCTCTTTTTCTTTTGAATTTTGTTCTCAAAAAGAATTCTAGACCACACTAAACAAATCTAATAATCACTCTAATTACTGACTTCACACGAGCACGTCAATTAAAAAGGGGAGAAAACAGCTACAAAATAAAGACAAAAATAACAATCAGGAAATCCATACTCACTTTCAAGGAGACAGGTCTGAGCAGGAGCAGATTTTGTCATTTACTAAGCTCCTCACATTCAGAATTAAAATGTTTAGAAGGCTTGAGGTTTTAACTTCATATAATTACAAATTGGTCATTTGATCATGATACCTAAACTTCAAGAAACTTAGATATGCCAGAAATTCTACAGAGATGCTGGATCAAAGTTTTGAACAGCTGGGAACCTGCAGTTAGCTTCACAGAGACAATACTGTACAAAGACTCACCTGCAACTCTAGACATCAGATTTTTATATTCAGCTGCACACTTCTCTGATGTTGATGCAACCACCTGTCTTCCATAGAGGTGGTATACAACATATCTGACCACCTATCAGAAAAAACTAGCCAAATGTGACAAAGCATGGGGTAGTTTTAAAGCACCCAGGTGCTTAAGAAGTAATTTGCCTTCTTCCTTGACTTCTCAGATATATTCAGACCAGTAACAAAACCCACACTGCGTATTTCACACACCACTTGTAAATTTTTTTTTGTGAAATTCTGAGTGCAATAAACATGTACATGTACTGATCACATACTCTATAAACAGAACTACTGCAAGTTTAGCTCATTGGTTAAAATGCAGCCAGACTAATTTATTACAAAAAGCTCCCTTTCTAGTTAAAAGGGAAAACTAGCAAAGTATTGAATAAAATAAATCACACCCTGAGACACATAACTGCCTAGAAACAGAAGCCTAATGTTATCTACAATAACAACATAATTCTCCAGTGTCTAACCATGCCCATTTGAGAATATTCATTTTTTAATTATTATTTAGAGCTACATTCTGCTTTTCCTCAAATCTTTGGAAGAAAGCAATCAGAGGAAGATTTTCTTCCAAAACAACAGTGCTCATCTTGCTTCTTTGTCACATCACTTTTCTTTTGGTGAAAGGTTTTTATAAACCTTGGAAGTAGCAGGAAAGGGGAGAAGCAGATTCAGAGAAAGAACCCTCATTTCAACATAAAACACTATGTTCTTACAATAGAACAAACTATAGAGGGAGCAATAAAATTAGAGTAATTCGGGGGGGGGAAAGGAAAACAATTGCCTTTCAGCTCATTGTACTTAAGAAAAATGGATTTTCTCACCCTAGAGTTGTAACCATCTATGTATAAATTGCAGTTTGTTTCCATTTTTAAATAAACACAGCTCTCTAGGAGGCATCATACTCATCACAGAAACAACTGACTCTTGACTAGAGGGACTGCCAAATGACTCATCTCTCGTGATGACACAACTCGGAACCAGCACACTCTTGGACACCAATTACTATTGTGGTACAAGACCATTTTCACGAGGGAATGGTTTTCCCCAGGTGAACTTTAATCTGTCTTAAGTAACAACTCCTGTTCAAAATCAAGCAGCCAAATTCCATGAAGCATGTTCCTTCTTTCATATACTGTCAGAACTTATTTTTCCCACTCAGCATGAGATTTGCTCAGTAGTGACTGCTGCAGCACAGTCTACAAAGTTTATTTTAAAAGCTTCCAAAGACAATATATTTGCTGTGCATACAACAGCCTGTCTGATAGATTAAATCAGGGCTGGTCATCTTAGTGTTCACTTAAGAAAAAAGTTGGTTGATCAGCCATTTAGTCTGCAGCTAAACATTGCAAACTTAAAAATCCAACACACAACCAAAAACCACAGCAACAATACACCCCCGGTGCATTGTCCCTGAACTCTGCAGGCTGCATCACCCCACTATGTCAGTGCTTCTGGGAGTATCAGGAACAGAGGTGAAATCACCACCAGAAATAAGTCATGATTCAATAGATGTTCAAGAAGATCAGGGCCAACACATGTAAAAGTTGCACTTCAGTGGCAATATCAGCTATTCTCAGGTAAGGGACACTCTGCCTCTATAAACATCAGAGACCTTCTCTACCAGCTAAAACACCATCACTTCCTCATTTAGGATCTAAATAGATACAAAAACAGAGTTATTTTTGGTTATTAAAAACTAAGGTTTCTGAGAAAAAAAAAAATCTGTCACCTTTCAGACACTTTCATGAAGTTAAATGGAAAAAATATTCTGTTGGTTGCTTCATCAATTTCATTCCAAAAAAAATTGCAGTTATTTACTTTAAAGAAGTGCTAGAAGATAGGCACCACAGATTAATTCCCAAAATATTTCGGAGGAAAAAAAAAAAAACAGTTTCTATAAAGCAATTTACAAAGTTATTGCCTACCAAATCCTTCCTAAGAGGTAAGTACCTGTATTTTTTTGCTTTGGGTTTTTAATGGAAAGGTTTAAGTGATACAGCTTACATTGCCTACACCACATGCTCAAAGTAATTGCTTCTTAAATATATCACCAGTGTAATGTGCAATTCTGTAAAAATCTATGCAAGGTCATAGTTTTCTGGTAATAAGAGCCTGCATTTGAGCTCACTCAGCATATACTTCTATAGAGAAAAACAAATCATCTCAGATAGGTTTGTAGGCATCTCTATTTCAGAAAGGTGTCTGACAATACCTGAACTTACAGGTACCTACATATTATAACACATTAGTTGATAAGAAAACAATTTTTCATTAAACACTTTCCTTACACATTTCCTTAATTCTGAGTGTTTGGGGTTCTCCTGAGGAACTAAAAACTCAACGTGTCAAGTAAAATATGTTGCTGTCATCTAGCAAGCTGAACTAGGCTTCCCTCCTCAAGAGCTTTTACATCATATTAGAAAATGACACGTCTCTACACTGTGTGCCATACCACTCATTTGGCAATAAGCTTACTATTTGTTTTCCCCAGAAAGGACAAGATGCTTGTATTGCCTAAGTTTTTTAACAAGATACAGATTTTTTTTGTGTGTGTATGTATACATGTAAACACATGTACACAGATCCAAGTTGCCAAGAAACTTCAATCATTATCTTGATTAACCTCCTGTCCCAGGAGAAGCTTACATTCTGTGATCATTTCCAACAACTACAATACACAACTCACAAAGCAGCAGAAAACTAAAGTTGTTCTGTTTGGAGGGCCCTCAATACATATACTAACCTGTGATCTGAAAGATCAATCCCTGCACTATGCAGTCAATTATGATTACTATTAAAAATCATCCCAAACATATATTTAGCGTTATAATGGATTGAACAGTCCCTACCAGGCATATTCAGACCTTTAATTAATTGAAGTGGGAGACAAAAAAAAGTTCACAGGATATACTGAAAAAAAAAAATTCTCCAAATTTGAAACAAAAGCAACAACTTCACAGCAAACAAGCACATTCTGACCTCCCTTAAGTCTGATGCTTTTTTTTTGGCAAGAGAAATAAAGGGGTATACCAGCAATTCTAGTACTTGCATGCACCAGTTTACACCAGTTTAGCTGTTTTACCATAATCCTAGTGAAGATCACAACAACCAGCCTGGAAAAAATCCCCATTGTCTCAGCAGTTGCATAAAACTCCAGCACTTTTGAAAGGGGCTGTTACTGGCAGTTCAACATTACAATAGCACAGACTGCCTCCATAGTGGGGTAGTTACCTACTACAGACAACCTGACCAGGCAGAAGCAGAAGCCCTCTTCAGACAGCAGGAAGAAGCCTTATGTGCACAGGCCCTGAAAAAATCCAAATAAGAATCCACTTAAAAGAATCCACTTTTTACAATCTGGTATCTTGTGAAGTCCAAAAGCAATCCAAGAGATTTCTACATTGATGAATGCACTTCCTGACACAAGTGATCAACAAGCCAATGAGGGAAGTTGTTCTGCTGGACTTTATCCCTACTAACAAGAAAGAACTGGTCAAGAATGAAGTTCAAGGGAAGTTTTCATTGCAGTTACAAGAAGGAGAAGCACAAGATCCTAAGACAAAAGAACAAAGCAAAAGCCAAGATCACAATCTTAGACTTCAGTAGAGTGGATCTTGTTCCCTTTACACATCTGCTTGGATGAATCCCATTGTAGATGACCCTGGAAGGAAGAGGGGTCTATGAGAGCTGGATAATTTTCAAGGATCACTATATCCAAGCGCAGGCTTTGGCCACCTGGATCAACAGAAAATCATGCAAAGGCAGCCAAAGGCCCGCATGGATGAACAAGGAGCATCTGACAAAACTCAGACATGAAAGAGGTATATATAAATGGAGGAAACAGGTGTCCAGTAGGAACATGGAGACTATTAAGCATGTAGTGATGGTGTCAGGAAAGTCAAAGCCCGTGCACAGTCGAACCTGGTGGCAGACACAGAGTAACAAGAAGGGCTGCTGTAAGTATATTAGTTGTAAAAGGAATAGCTTTTGTACTGCTACTGAGTAGGGAAGAGCAGATGGTGACAAAAGATATAAGGCCAAGGTACCCAGTGCTTTCTTGCCTTGATTTTTACTGGTAATACTGGGCCTTTAGGACTCTCAAGCCCCTGAAAGAGGTGGGAAAGAAAGATTTGGCCTTGGTGGGGGAGGGTCAGGTTACAGAGCAGTTAAACTGGATATGTCATTCCCTCAAAAAAAACCCAAAAAACCCAACAAATAAACCCCACAAACAAACTAAACAAAAAATAAACCACAAAACCCAACATTCTGAGGAAGCTGGAATTGTTGCCCCCGAAAAAGACAATGCAGGGGACAGGGAAGGAATTGAGAGTGTATCTTACTAACATGTATAAACACCTGGCAGAAGTAAAGACGACAGAGTCAGACTCATTACAGTGGTATTCAGTGAGGCAACAAGAGGCAGTGGACACAAACCAAAGCATAGGTAATTTTATTTAAACATGACAAATTTTTTTTCGCTCCTGGTGTGAGCAAACACTGGAACAGGGTCCTAGAGAGCTTGTGGAGTCCATTCAAAGAAGGTAAGGTCAGACTAGAGGATCTCCAGAGGTGCCTTCCAACAGCAGCTTTCTATGTTTCTGTGAGAACTTACTGCCTTGATAACAATAGCACTAGAGCAAGTATAAGGTTTCCACTGATATGCAGGTTTTGTGCTTACCTCACTGTGATTATTCAACATAGTTTTAATTTCCTAAATGGTATCACTCACATGAGCTGTTACTGCCATTATTTATAAAAACTTGATCTTTCACTGATGATCCAGTAAATTCACATCTTCTATGGACAGGAACAGAACCTGCAATGCATGCTTGCCATGAGGCTATACACAGAATATCCACCTTTGCTTACTCCAGTTTTATTATTCACATTTGCACCAGTGTACATAGTATCAGCAGAAGGTACATGTGTCTTTGGAAACTGTACAAGAGTTAATAGTAAGCCTAGGTCCTTCCATTTTCAGTTTCACCATGCAATTCTGTTTGCATATCATAATTTCCACTGCATATCTCCTCTGCTTTCCCAGGAGCCCCATGCAATCTTTGAATTAGAGCACACAAATTCCCCTGAAAGGGAAAAACTGCTCAAAGCAATATTACAAGCTAGCTTCTGAATGCTATAATTTCAAACTACTGTGGGCTATATTGCACATATACTCATTATTTTAGTAAGCCATGACAAGGAATTTTGCCACCAACTGCACCTTCAGAAAGGTTTAGATCAACACTTTGACACTAGACCACAAAGCACATTACCCTTAACTATGTTGGGGCCTCTAACATGTGGTCAAACTTATCCTTCTCTATCAAGAAAAGGCCAGTTTGCCAAAAACAACCACTTAAAGGGAAAACTGTACCCCACGAGTCTAAGCAAGAACTGCTGCAAGAGTTTGAAATCCTCTTGAGAAAATTTTTCATCCACTAGCTGCCTGCCTTTGTGGCCAGACAAACTGGGTTCACAGCTTGGGGACACTCCCCTTCCTAGGGAAAAATCCTGATGATAGCAACCCTGAGTAACATAGGTAACAATTCTAGAACAGAGCTGACACACAACTGTTTAGGGCCAAGATGTGCCTCAGAAACACTTGCATCAAACAATCCCATTAATTTATGCCCCCAACAAAAGCAAAGAACTTGTCCCTCAACAGGAAGATCAGACCTCAGAAAAAAAAATGAGAAGGGCAGTTTTTATAATGCATTTTACCATGACCTCATTTGTCCATACTTTACACAGGATAAGAGAAAGCCGAAGGCCAACATAGCCTAAAGCAGGTCATTTACAAGAACATCCTTTAGGCAGATGTGAACCATTGCATTACACAAGTTCAATTCACTCCTTAAATCATGCTTCAATGTCTCAAAAAAATATAAAAAGATTACTTTGGAGTTGGGCACAGTACAGCTATCAGTCACTAGAACTGTTCTTTTTTGAAGTACCACTATAAGACACAAGCTTCATAAAAATGAAAGACTTACAGATTAAGTCAGTAAAAGGCTGAAATAGCCTGACAGCAGGAGAGAAAGGGGAAGTCAGATTTTCCTGTTGTATTTTTCTGTAGTAGTGCAACGAAGACACATGAAAAGTTAAATGAAGGGTGAGGGTACTTCTACATTGGACAGGGATATCTCACTGTCAATTTGTTATTGGTCACTGTGTACATGTTTTATAACACACAAGTGCTGCAGGCTTTTTAATCAGATATGCTCACACTTCTCATACAGGCACTGCAATCACCTCACTGAAGAGTAGACACCAGAAAGAAACACCATTACAGATACCAAATTGCAAATTGTAATACATCAGAAAATGAGACCACAGGATTAAGTTTCTTTACAAGTAGGTATTACATGCCCTTTTTTTCTGTCAAATTTAAAGTTTTAGAATTATAAGAAGCATCCCTAATGAAAATTCACTTACTTTCACAGGCTAAAGTTTAATTGGGAAATGAAGGCCATCTTCAAAAAAGTCCTCCTAAACTACATAAACCAGAAATTCGATCTTCCAGTATTTCCTCAAAAATTGATGAGCCAAGCTACCTGCACTTACTTTCATTCCCAAGCTTTTTGAAGAGCAGTTTAGTGCTTTTGCTTAAGAAATGGAAAAGGAGGGGGGAAATAGCATTTGGAAGTTGCATTCACTTCAGAGATTAAAACTAAGACTTATTCCTCCTTTTTATCATTAAGGGGTTATAGCTATGCCTTTAGCATAGTACAAAGTAACTAAACACATCCTTGCACTGAAAAACAAATGTCAAAGGTAAGTTTCGTATTTCCAGGAATAAGAGGTACTGGAAAGTTATCTTCAAAAGGTGGCTTCTTAGACAAGCATCTTTGCAGACTCCCTTCAGTCTTAAAGGGTTTCAGTCTTCTTCACTTTTGACATCAGCAGATGACTAATGATCTTTCAAGAATACTCTACACAAACCAGCAGCACCTTGCAGTAACACCTGGGGCCACTGGCAGTTTTACAGCCAAGCTTCGCCCTCAATTAATCATAATAGTAAATGTTGACTCTATCACCTGCTTTGGATCTTCATATCACCTTCTGTCACTTCTATTGGGCATTTAAACACTTAGGTAAGACTTACCTTTTCCTCTAGAGGTTTGAGTTTGGTTTTTTTAATTAGCACAATAGCACAATGTTACTATAATATAAACAATAGATTAACTTGACGCAAAGTATTAGCTCAGTCTTGCTTTGGTGAAGAGCCAGCTTGGTGGACAAAAAATAATGACTTCTATTTAATAGTCTTTGGAATTAATTGGTCAGGCACAATTTACAATACACGAATATTGTTAATATGACAGCTACTCTGAGATCATTACAAAACCTTTTCTGCAAACAAACCAAACGCCTCAAGAAATTACATGGTCTTTCTTGGAAAAAGTGCACAGACAATACCTGTAAAATAAGATTTCCTAACCTCTGGTTTAACTTTTTTTTTAATCTCCATTTGACCTTGTGGTAAGAGATCAAAAGTGGGTGGCTTCACATCTGCACAGTTAGAAGCATGTGGAGAAATGATATCACAGACACTTTGTTTCCAGGAAGGCAGAAGAAGATATTATAATGCCTTAACATGTGTGATCCATGAATAAGCAGATTTACCTCTTTTACAGGTTCTTCATCTGGGGCAGCATCTTCCACCACAGGCTAGTGAACAGAGAGAAGAGAAGAAAAGTCATATAAATATATGTTATCATGAAAGGCAATTCTAAACCAGGATCTAGCAAAACCGTCAGTTTAGTTTTTGGCAGTTAAGTCACTTTCAGTTTATACAACTACAGCAGGCATGTTCAATTCTTGACACTTAGCATAGGAAAATTAACCTTTGAATCCACAGAGATCTGCTTTCACCAAGATATATAAAATGCTGAGAGGAGAAAGCAAGAGCACACTGGCACTATTACAATTGCTGAGGAATAGTTACAGACACATTTGCCATAGAATGAATAAAGAACAAAACAGGATTATTCATGAAAAAAACTAGGGAACTGGAACAGCATTTCTTGCTGAGAAGAAAGAATATACAGGACAAAATTTTCTAAACTTTTTTCCAATTCAATATTGTGCTCAGCTGAAATCTATTAAGTGATGAACCCTTTGGAAAATAGGTAGAAAGATTATATAGAGCTTGATCACACAGTCCTTCCTTAGCAAAACTATTCCCAAGGCTGTAATTCACTATCCCATCCATCCAGCTTGAGTGGGATCAATAACTTTGCCTACCCACCAAGAAATTCTAGACCCAGCAAATTTCCCCATTTTCTTGCTTACTTGTCAAACACAATTAATGACCTCCTGAGTCAACAGGTGAAGGAAGCAGGATTTCACTGTAATCTTCCCTTACACAAACATAATATAGAACATGCCCTCAGTGCACTCTTCCTTATCAAGTGATTGATTTACTATAAAATCTGTCTTTAATATCTGCAAGTCATTCACCTGAGTCATGCACAGGCACTTATAAATGCATCTGGTTTAAAAGGCTTTTTGGCATTAAGGAAGGGAAGGAGAAAGAGGTCCATATGCATCAAAGAATTAAACTGTCTCCCTTCTTGTCTACTAACTGTGAAAAGCTTTCGTGAAAAAAGAACAACTTGCAGACAATCATGAAAACATTTTATCCCACACAGACTCAGAGACCATGACAGCTCCTTTGAATCAGTCCAACCACAAGTGTTTAAGATGCATTCAGCTCATTAAAGAGTAAATGTTTCTACTGCTCAAAAGCATCTTCATGGAGAGGAGCCCACAAGAAATGAAATTAATTTCTATGTACTTTACTAGATTTGAGCAAACAGTACTTTAGGAATTCTATCTACAGCATAATCTAAAATGGTTCTAAATTATAGCATGTCTTTAATGTGCTTAGAGAGAGCAATAAATAGAGTTAATAAATGGTGCTTTATCTGTTGTTCTCATCTAAACCGCAGGAGTTTATGCCTGCAATTCCTTAACCGTCTAACATTTTGTAAGTGAAATCTCTGCAAGAGTAATAGAGCAGTGTACCTCTTTCAAACAGGAAACAAACAAAAAAGTGCCAACATAACCTACAAACACAAATCTCTGATTAACTAGCATTGCAGTGGGGCAGTCACACTTGGTAAGGAGATCCACATAGTTTCTTCTGGAAGAAAAATCTAAATAGTCCACAAAAGAGGTGACAACACAAAGATATTCCTAGCAATGTACATTGGGATTTAGTGTGGGACTTACCCTATGAGCTATGGAAGTTTTTCCCAGAATTTGACAGCAGAAAGAGCAATCTGAGCAATGACTGATGTGCTTTCTGTCTGGGCCAGAAACAAAAACACTGGACACACAAAAACTGATTTTAGGAATAAGGGAAGAAAGAAGAAAGAGAAAAAGCACATATATGCATTTTGAATACTGCAGTCAATGGAAAGGCAGACTTGGAGGGGGAGCACAATTTCTCTAATGTTCAGCAGAAAACTGTTCACCGTAAGTATAGTTACACAAGTCTTTGCATTGTCAAAGTGATTTAACAAGGTGTCAGGTGACTTTTCAAACAAAATCAGGAATGATACACTGTTTTTCCCCAGCTATAATCTGTTGATTAGTACTCATTTTCTTCATCACACAACGGGGAACAAGTGTCAGCATTCAGAAGTGAATTACATGATTTAAGTATCTGCAAGCCCCTCAACTTATTCTTCACCCAGGGACTCCAGAGTAAGCTGTGCTGTGATAATACTTCACAGTATCACTTCTGCTGTATTGTTTGCATGTATAAGCTAACACCTTGCATGAAACCTTTTTGACAGTTCAGCAACTCCTTTTTTGAGACAAGTGCTTTGTGTTCCCCATAACCTGTCTGGTTGAGATACACTCCCCCCTGTCCCTCTCACCAAACCCCTTTTACAGTACTCTTCAGTCGAAGAACAGGGTGGGGTGTTAAACAAACCTCACACATCTTGCAAGTTGCACTCATCTATTTCCACCACCTGTTACAAACATGCATCTTGTGTTGCAAAGAATTTACCTGAAATACTTTGTTTTTATTGCACTACTCAAGAGATGCAGAAATACTCAGGAATCCACTTGTCCCATTACTGTACAAAAATGATAGAATAAACTGAGATGGAAGCTACCCACGAGAACCACTGAGTCCAGCTCCTGTCTCTGCACAGGACAACCCCAAGAATCACACCATGTCCCTGAGAGACCTGCCAATACACTTCTTGAATTTGAATGTTACCTTTCTTGACACAAGGTAATCTTAAATTGCAGGTAATAAAAACGCTAGAAGACAAATACCGAGTACATAGAACACAGCAGCCAGGTAGCTATCACAGCATTGGGTTTTTAGTATGATCTTGAAAGCATAGTCTTGTGGTTAGAGCTAACAGGCAAATGGGTAATCAGAACCCAAGTGGTGTCTACGGACTTATGCAAGCCTCAAACTGCAGATCACAGGCTCGTATTTAAACGTGAAGTATGGGTCCGACCCAGCCCGCTTTGCAAGTTTCCATCTGCTGTACACGCTCTTTCCTTCTCAGCCGCCCCAGTCCCCCGGGGCAGGTTCCGAGCCGAGCCCGGTGCCGGGCGGGAGGACGGGACAGGACCGCCGAGACACCAGGCACCGCTTGTGGGGCAACAGGTCCCCGAGCCTTGCCTCGCTGCCCGCTCTCAGCAGGGAGCGGGCAGAGCGAGGGGTTCTCATCACACCCTATTTCGCGAGGTTTGGGGCAGCACCGAGGTGGCTCCCCCGGCGGGAAAGGGGGCCAGGCAGCAGAGGTGCTGCCGCACGCCTTGCCCAGCCGCTGCCGCTCACCTCTGTCTCCATGGGCTCCACCTCTATCCCTTTCCATAGCTCCAGCAAGTGGGCGATCGGCATGCTGGGCGATGCTTTCCAGAGGACGGGATCACGCAGAAGAAGGACCGCGCGTCGGCCGTCGATGCAAGCGGCAAAGGAGAGAGGAAGGTGTCAGCGGGCGACGGGACACCCTGCGCTTCCCAGCCCGGGACCCTCCGCCCACCCGCCCGGCAATATGGCTCCCCGCCTGCCCGCCGCACCCCAGGGCAGACCGCGAAAGGGGCGCGGCCACTCTGCAGGCGCGGAGGCAGGATAAGGCAGCGGCCGCCGCTCCGCAGCCGGCGAGGGGTCCCCGCCGTCCCGTCCCTCTCGGCCGCCGCCGCCTTCGTCTTGGCTCGCTTTGAAGCCAGCGGGAAAGTTGAGCCCGAGGATGCTGCGGCCGCGGCGGGCGCTGCCATGGCAACGGGAGCGCAGCCCCCAGTGCCCGCACCGCCCGGCTGAGCCCCCCGAGGAACACCGGCTGGGGGCCCGGAGGGGAGAGAGGCACCGCGGCTGGATGGGGCTGGAGGAGGCAGGAGGAAAATCGGGCAGCTTTTATCCACAATTCAAAACGCTGGCGTCTTGACAGAAAGCGCAGCTACCAGAAGGCTATCTGAGGTTTACCAAGCCCGATATTATTCCAGTCTTAAAAAGAATTATCTTACTTATCACCTCCTTTATTATTTTATCTTTGAACTATGAAGCCTGTAGTAAAGTCTGTCTATTCAGATGCCATTTCCTCCTCCTGAACTCACAGCCTACTACAACCTTACTATATAACAAGCACGACACATTGCACCACATATCCAGCTGCAGCAACCATCATTTATGTAGATGTCGGTTTGAATTCTTCTCAGATTGAGGTGAAAACATGCATGGTAACTTTTTCAGGCAACTTTACTGTCATGGTCCAAAAGGCATTACTGTTAAATAAGTCCCTGCTCTTTAAAGAGCTATTTTGGAACAAATAATCAATACACAAAGTGCATTTTTCTTCTATTCCATGTTCAGAAAGCCACAGCTTATTTCCATAAGCAGTGCTGTACAAATTCAGAACAAGTTTTAGTGAACAATGAAAATTATTCTGCCAGTCTACAAAGGAACATTCGAGCAATGTTCCTTCCTCCAGTCCCATCTCAGCTCCCCCAAACTCTTATTTAACGTGAATAAGCTACCCTGTAAGACCAAGTACCAAACAGGCTTTGGAGAATCAAATTCACTAACCATAATAAAGGAGGGGAACCAGACCTTTACTAGAGACACAAATAGAACCATGCATTCAGATACTGCTGCAAGAACTCAGTCTTTTAATTCTATGCTAGACTATGAACACTTTCCTTGACATCTGTGACAACACTAAAGTAATAACTCATAATACCAATCATGCAGCTTTATCTGCTTTGCAGATTGAGCAATTAAATATCTCAATTAGTGCCTTTACTCATGGCTCACCAAAAAAGTGTAGTGGGAGTGATGTCAATCACATAACAGTCACGTAACTGAACTCAGAAGCTACAGTACCTGGATGTTATATACTCCCTGGCACTTGTATTCTGTCCCTGATTCTTCCCCTGCAACAACATGAGACATAGTTACTACCTTCAACTTGATGTACAGATTCTCTGAAACAGCCTCATAGTGCCAACAGCAGTGAGGACAGAGCCAGGACCAAGTGCAACAAATTCAGAGCACAAATCACACTTTTTGACAAAGCCCAGGGACTTCTATGAAATAGACACATAGTCACAGAGAAGATACAATAATTTGCAATCTGCTTGTATCACATGTCATCTTGATTTTTAGATCTGTTTAGCTCTGATTTACAGGACTGTATTTAAGTCTTTGAGATACAAATTTTGGATGCCCCAGGTTGAAAGCAAGAGCAAAGTGTCTGTGGCAGCAGTGAACTGGGGAAGTGGGACTTGTCAAGGTAATCCTAATGGACGCAAGTCCAAGGCTTGGGATCATTGCACCTGCAGTCAAGTTAAAAATACATGTAATGCAGATCTAATGTTTTTACCACTTTTCCAAGAACTTGACTTAATTCTTGAGGCATACAGTTACCATGCTTCCTTAAGTAAGTATTAATCCATTACCAAACTGGAATATCAAAAGTCACCAATATATTTCCAGGTCTGTTTGTTCAGTTTAAATAGTGTAAATTAAAAACAGAACACCTAGTCATGAGATCCTGTTATTGCTTTAGCATATATACCTCTGTTACAAACATGATGCATCTGTCCTGCAGTAGACTCACCACACTCTTTCAGGACCAAGATATGAATTGTGCCCAAATTAGATGCTTAGGTTTATTGGACTAACCAAAACATGCATTTTATATTCCATTTAACCCTACCTAATGAAAAGTAGAAATTTTCAATCTCAGCTCAAAAGAAATAGTGTGGGTTTTGGTAATTCCTTACACCCCCCCCCCCTTTATTTTGCTGCATTTACTCAAAAATAATCCCACTGAACTCTCAAAAATTATGTTTGTCTAGAGATTTTGCAAGAACAGGGCTTCCATTAATAAGGATACCTGATTTGCTTCATGATTTGAGTACTCTGCCATAAGCTACATTTTTAAGAAAAAGCATCTTTGCTTCAGATTCCTCAGTATTTGGCAAACTAAGCTCCTCATAATAGAAACAAGCATATTTGTTGTAATTAAGCAAAATCTGAAACAAAAGATTCATCATCCTAAAAATAATCATGTCACTACAAAGTGACCAGCCATTTTCATTACAGTAACATCAACTGGACAATCAGGACTGACATTCTTTTTTATGAATAAAGTAGCAGAAAAAGCCTTACTTCACAATCCCCGCTACAAGCCACTTAAAGACATTGCATCAGAAAAAGACTCAATATCGCAAAATCAGAAATAGTCCACTTTCAAAAACACCACATTAGGAGCCGAATAAAAAATTAAAAAGTAAAGGGAGGGTGGCATGCAGCAGAGGCAAAAAACACAAGGGAGCAGACAGAAGTTCAAAGCAATTGGTCTCTGAGGAACACACAAGAATTCTGACAAGATTTACAGATTTTTTTTCCCTAAGAAAAGATTAGTTAACCACTTTCACAAATTAGCTGAAGTAATATAGGCAGGTATGTTAACTAGGAAAAGAATTGCAAGAGGATTAGTTCAACTTGCATCAAGAATATTAAAGAATTTTTATCTACTTCATAACAAAGCACTGGAGTGCTTACATGGTTATTTTTAATCCATTTTCACCTGTCTCCTGAGCAGTAGCTAATGGTTGCAATGGTTGTTGCCAGATACAGAGTGGGGGATTAGACACATCAATAGTCTGCTGAGTTGTGATGACTCTTACTCTAGCAGGAGATAATCAGGTACAGAAGAAAATTTAAAAACATGGTGCATAAATTACATTTTAAAATACATTAACAACTTACACATTCACTGCTTTGTGAAAAAGGAAAGTACTATTTCCCCATTTGATGCAGAAAAAGGAAAAGGCACAAAGAAATACTATTTTCTCTCAGTAGCTCAACACACTTATAGGTTCATGACTTGACTGTTCACTTTAATGCAATCACCTCACACCAAAACTCATGAATTCACCTGCACACACATCTTTGCTCAAAGCTTCAGCTGGATAACTTCCTGCTTGGCCAATGGCCAAAAGGTGTAATACTGACACAAAAGTCAGCAAAAAATCCTCTGTCCTTCAAGGGCATTCCCAAGGTCCCAACTCTGTATTTTAATGCCTCTTGCTGATTGCCACACTGCAAAAATTATCTATTATTAAGCCACACTGCCAGACTAGCACCATCTGCCCAGCTTCCCCACCCTGTTTTCTAAATTTCAATCAAGTCTTCACTCAAGTGAAGCCTCCCTCCCTGCACGTAACCTTTTGGGGCAAGGCTGACACTTACTTGTCTGTTCAGCTGCAGCACTACAAAAACAAAACTTAAGCTTCATATGTAGCATCAGCCAGGCAAACAAGAGCTACACAGAACATTTCCTTAAAGGATGGAATCCCCCCCGGTACCAGCACTGAGAAGAGATCAGGTCTCTGAAGTGTCAATAGTATTGGTGAAAGGGTGAGGATAAAAAAAACCTGCTAGCAGCAAAGTAGTAACACTCACTTGTCCCTTTCAGATGCTGCACTAGAGAGCACCTATTCATTTGAGTGCATCGTCTATCAGATGCCATTTTTGGCTGCTAAAGGACTCCTGGAAGGCCTTTGAATGAATGCTCAAGTACAAAAAGCCCAACCACTGATCATGCCTTAACCTCCAAAGTAATTAGACTACATAATGTATGTTGAACTTCCCCCAAGTGTTACTTAAGAGAAGAACAGAATAAGATCAGAGCATTGGCAACATTTCCTGCAGACTACTTCAGCTTCCTAAGGCACAAAAAAAGGAATTTCTTTAGTCCTTGCCAATGGTTCCAGCTGCATACTGCAGCCAAAGATGATGAACCTCCTGGGGCAGAAAGAACTCTGCCCTGTGGCATCTAACACACAGATTTCAAACAAGCAGCCAACTTTTAATCCCTTTATTTTGTTGAATACTTGTACCTATAGAATAAGCACATGCATATTGTCCCCCACAACATACAGGCAGAATTGGGAGGAACATAATAATTTATGTTGGAAAAGAACTCTGAGGTCAAGTCCAACATTTGACTGAATGCCAACTTATCAACTAGACCATGACACTAAGTGACATGACCAGTCTTTTCTTAAAAACCTCCAGGGACAATGACTCTACCACCTCCCTGGGCAGTCCATTCTCATGTTTAATCACCCTTTCTGTGTGAAGAAATTCCTCTTCATGTCCAAAACACAGAAAGAACTAGGCACACTAAAAGAACACTTCAAAATACATCAGTTGACAGTAAATGTTGGTATAAACAGAGGGAAACCACCATAGAAATCATGCTGATAGAGACCCTTCAGCTAAAGGATTGTTCAACCCTGTGATGAAGAAAACACTGATGGCAACATGCAGTGGCAGAAGACAACACATTCACAGAAACTCAACAGCAAGTGGATAGGTTTGAGCACATCTCAGACCACCATCATCGTGTGTAGATTCATCAACAGCCTCTCTAATTTACCATAAAATGCAGCCTTATGGTAGAGAAGTAGAAAGCATGATCGCAGGCCCATACTAGCCTCAATCTGTCACTGCACCATCCCAAATATGGAAGAAACATTCTGTGCACGACTAGCTTCCTATAATTTATGCAATCAAACATATTAGATGGACAAAATCTGTAGTGAATGGGTACATGTCAAATGCTAGAAGTAACCAGCAAATGTTGGGCAAGTTTTAAACTGCACAGGATCCATGCATCATTCATGAAGAAAAGTCTAATTTGCCTATACTTCTTTGGTTTTATACTAAAGCTTATACCAAAAGCTGCTTTTCCTGTTTGAAAGCAAGTAAACAAACAAAATCCCCCACATTACTTTTTCTCCATGAGGGCAGATGTTGCAATGCTTTATACTCAATACTAAAATGACCATATTTCTTCAGCAGAAGATGTCTTTGTTCAGTGCCTCAGCATTAACTACTACAAGCTCAGCACTTGAATGTTTTACCACCACTTGTGCAGAACCTGGAGACAGGCAAAATGCAATACCGACATGCTGATAATTGTGCCAGGAACAGGGGAAATGTTGTTTACTCGAATGGAAGAGGTCTCCCTAATGATGTTAAAGTAATTTACTTAGTTTAGTTTTGTGAAGTACATGCCTGAAAAATACAAGAGGAAACAGTGGTAGATAAGGCATTCAGTACAAAAGTAGGGTACACCTGTCTCCTGCAAAGCTCATAACTTAATGTTTTCAAATCAAAACTGTCTGCTGAGTCCCCTGAAATACAAAATGCTCAAAGCTAGAGAGAAAGTTGGCTTAATTCTTAACTTTTGTGACACTCTGGCTTCACCATTTGTCTTTAATGAGGAGGTCTAAACTGACCATTAAAATCAATATGCTTAGAAAGCAACTATAGTAATTAGACTCCTTCAGTTTAAAGGGTGCAGCAGAGAGCTATTACAAGCCAGGCTGATGTCTCTACAGAACAGGGATGAAGGCTATTAGGAGCTGTAAAAAAAAAAAAAAAAAACAACCACAAAAAAACCACAACAAAACAAAAAACTTTTCACATTTGTTAGTTATCCGCATTAAGGCTGCAGGTACTTGGCATATCCTACATGAACCAGCTACTAATATTACTGAATAGTTAAATACAGGAAGAATTTCCTGGGAAAACAGAAAATCTAGTTCACATATGTTCAGTAGACTAACTTTCTTCAGTACAGCCCTTGACTTAGCTGATGTCCACAGGAGGGCTAACTGGTTACCACAGCAGGGGCCCCACTGTGTTCCTTCACTGAGCCATCCATGTAATTGAGGTACAATATTGGGTCTGGCTTCATAGCTGGTGTGCCTTGGGGCTGATGAGCCAGTGCAGAAGACTGAAGGCAGCACCAAATGGCACCACATCAGCCAAGCTCTACACCCCACTTGTGTGCCACCTACACTAAACCAGGTGGTGACTGGTTTTTCCACAAGCCATTTAAATACCCTCGTCATGTTTGCACTGCAAGCCTGCACAGCTAGCTGATTTACTGCCAGTTTGCCCAATATCCAAAGCTTGTTAGTTTCCTTGCCATTTGCAGAGCTCAGCTGCCAAACACAGGGTAGCCTTACCTGCTACATTCTGTACCTAAAAAAAAAATGAAGGGACAGTTGTGGCAAAGATTCTGACCCTCAAAAGCATTCAGTCAAATAATCTTACACGATTCCCTGTAAGGATATTGCCCATTAAAATGATAATTCTGCATTACACTCTAGTAAAGACCAATTACAGATGTTCAATAAATATTAGCTGTAGTAAAAGCTTTTCTGCTACACAAGGCTACAGTCAATTTTGTGACTTCAAATTTTCATCTCACAAGCACAGAAGAGGCTGCTTTCCCCAAAATACACTATATAGTTCTTCAAGGAGCACTCACACTGCACTACAGCAGAAATACTAAGGACACACTCCCATCTCTGCCCTATTCTTACTGCAGCAGCAGCACCTTGGCTGACAAAGAGGGTTCCATTTGCCTGCTGCATGCAGCCACTTGTCACACGTTGGAGAGCTCAACACAACAGCTCCAGTCAGGCTGGATCAAGGCTTTTCAGCAGCTGCAGCACAGCTTGAACATCTACTGCAGACAAAATGAGTGGATGAGAAGGGAAGACGATAGTCACACTGCCCTCAGTTCAGAGTAAGGAAAACTAATTTGAAGGCAATAAAGCAATTCAAGTGGTGGGGGAGAATGTTTGAGCCTTCACTTACCCTGCCTGCCACGCTCACTGCATTCAGAGACACCACCACTCCTCTCCTCCCCAAGAACTAAGGGAAAACTCAGCCTTGTCCCCTCAATGCTGTAGCCCTGGGGCACATGGCAAGGCCCCTGGGGCACAAGGGAGAGAGATGGTAGCTGCAACCTACATCCTCCAACTGCTTAAACAGTTCCTAAGAGAAGAAGAACAGCGTTGCTACCTCAATCAGACCATAGAAAAAGGATCAATTTTGGGCAGAAACACTAAGAGGATGATAAAGTAACAAGGCTATATCTCCCTACACTGGATGTGGCTGCACTGAAAGATGGTAAGGGCACCTATCTTACTCCAGCATACACAGAGGAAATTGTCCCCAGGAAATTAACTTAAGTCTTCATACTTTCACTGATAGAACAGGCTACTTTGACACAGGTCAATGTTTCTGTCAGTAGTTACATTTAGCAGTACAAGCAAATCAATCTAATGACATAATGAGGTTATTATTTTAGATGTAGAACAACATTATTCTGGTGACAGAACACTCAGGAAATTAAAAAAAATTTACAACTAAAACCTTACTTCCTTAATTTTCTTTCTGTAACATAGACTAATCAACATTGTGGTAGCAGAGAAGGTAAGATTGCCTAGAAATATAGAAGACTGTAAGCAATACTTCAAGCATAAATCAACAAGAGTAACATTAATGTGACATAAGATTACACATCAAGTAATAAAAAAATCTCACAGTAACTTACACCATGACTGTGACACAGACACTTTAGGTGACTGAGGACCAAAGCACTAGTTCACTTGTGGGCATATTAAGTTAGATCCTGCTAAAAATGCACTCTGTTTAAACACATCAAATAACAGAATTTCAGCATTCCTAAAAGATCTATTTTTCAATCAATTTTTTTTAGGGAAAAAAAACCAAAGCATCAAGAAAATGAACTTTCTAAATTACATTTATATAGAACATGTTATAGTCCCTAGCTGTCCACTTTCCTTTCAGTATGTCTACTCAGACAAAAGACATTCATCAAACCTGCACACAACACATGAGCTTTCAGCAATTGCAAGGATATTTGAAGAAACAGTGCAGAAACAAAGCACATCCATTGAAAAGATTCACAGAGAACCCTTCTGTCAAAGCCACACCCTTGAAGAGAAGAAAGGACTAGAACATCAGAAGGTTTTGCTTATAATTTATTTTGGAGGTTTGTGCATGCTGCTTGGTTTTCACTCAGTAAATCATGATCTCACCCACTAAGAACAGGAGTGAATGCAGCACTAACTGAAGTCATAGTGACATACTTCAGATTCATAAATTCTTCTACAAGGGATCTAACCTACAGTCTGGAAAATAATAAAGTCTATTCAATGTAAACAGCACCAATCCTCTAGTATTATAGGAGCTTGGCAGCATCAAGTGTCCTCAGTTTCAAAGGGAGTTATTACCGGTCCAACAGAACAAACATTGAAATCAATAAAGACCACAGAAAGCATGCCCACAAAATAAATAGGAAATCAAGACTTTCTAATCCCAAACCAAATACGCAGTATGATTTATTCTCCTTCAACCAATTTTCAGTTGTCTTTCTAAAGATGCCCTTAGCTTGTAGGCGAGAAAGCAAGAGCTTCTAAACACTGCAGATGTTACATATCCCCTTCTGGTAAAAAAAAAGAAGAAACCCAAACTCAAAAATGAGTGAATTTCTCCAGTGTTTTGAATTTTAAACAGACTAAAGTAACATTTTTTGTAGGTTTGGAGTTTTTTTCAGCATCTTATATGCTGCATTTCCATTACTTTTTCCAAATGAATACCACAGTAGCAGCCAATTTTTGCAGGCAAGTCCATGATATGACTGAGATACAGACTTGCATATCTGAGCTCAAAAAACAGGCAATGCTTGAAGGTGATAGATGCCTAGCTTTCATCTATCAACTGTGCAATTCCAGGAAGAGTTCTCTCTCAGCACCACAGTTGCTATTAGCAAAGGCAAAGACAGTGGGGAGACCTAAGGGCAGAAAGCCATGGAGCAGAGCTAAAATCCTGTCACGCCATGATATTAAATAGAAAGCCAGGTTACACAGCTCAACTGTATACCACCCCCACATAACTCATGTTTCATGTTTCTTCAGGGAAAAAAAGAAAAAAGGCCCAAAAAAGCAGCTTCATGGGCAAGTTAAAATTATGCTGCACAAGGGACCAAACCATTTGCCACTTCCAGTACCCACTAGCAGGGAGATACCAGCTGCAGCATAGTGTCTATTTCCAAAATAGACATTAGAGATCAAGTGATTTCTTCCACAGCAATATCACCAAGAAGAGTTACATGCCCAAATCAGAATTCCTACCAACTGGTGGGACAGAAACACACAAGGCTGGGATAGAGTGCCCACAGGTTATGCCTGTTATGCCACACAGCCAGTCTCCCACTCCACAAAGCACAGCAGGAGGGCCCAAACAGAAACAGCAAGCCAGCTCCTACAGGGCATACATTTTCCACAATGTTTGCTGCTTTTTCAGGATGAGTAAGTCAGGCTGGTAGCACATACCTTCCTGCCTCCGGGTGCCCTTCTTCTCCCTCTCAAGGAGCAGCAGGGAAATGATGCCACTCAAAGCCACCTTCTCACATCAAGGTGCAGCAGTACTGTAGCCCAAGGAGCCCACAGGGATGGTTCCATATCCAGTCTCCAGACAACATTTATTCCCCAGAGCACTGTAATACCACCCCAAACTGGAACAGCACAAACCACAGAAGACACCACAGCCAGAACAGCAGGCAGAAAGAATTCCTACCGACCTAACCTGCATTAATTTATAGCCCCTCTTTCACATAATGAAGGACACCTGCATGAGGGCCACCTAGATTAGAGCCACCTGCTCCCAGGCTTTAGAGGGAAAAAACAGTCCTGGTGTTACTGCTGGAAACATTTTTGCAGGAATATTTTTCTGACAAGGCTGTAGTCGTTGCTTCCCTTGACCCCTTGTTGTGGGTCACATCCTCCCTTTAAGCAAGGGCAGAGAGTGTTTGTAAGGGAGGAAACACAGAGTGCAAACAGCCATGTATTCTCATACCTGACCCATGTATGACAGGGCTGTCAGTCAAGTGTGCACTGGCTGCCTGTTATTTTGATTCAGATGTTTATGGAATTGTAGCAATTTACAGTTGCTGTTTTGCTGCTAGCAAGAATTACTGAGAGAAAGAGGGTACAATAAATCTCAGCTAGTAAAACAACCTGATGTTCTAAGATATGGATTTCCTGGGGTTTTTTTATCATCTGTTTGCTATCTTTCCACCTAGAGATTTTGAAAAGCTGTGGAACAAGTATAACACAACATTAGTTCCAAAATGAATATTTTTCTTGACTCTATTTAAAATTAAGCCTGCAGTAGAATTTTATATTTTGATTATGTTTGATGTCCCTTAATAAATTATGATTTCTGTGTTCTCCTTTGAGAACAGTTATGTCCTTAACTTGTTTTTGTATTTCTCAAAAAAAATTTAATGCACAATTTGTGAAGGAAGGCATAAAAAGCAAAAGCTTGCCAAACTTGGTGTATGAGTACTGACCAATAAAAGCTTACTTGTATTAGAAAAAAAAATGCAATTGTTCTGCAAGGATAGCAGAATTTCTTATCGTAAGTTACCTTTAAAGCAACTTCAAAAAATGTTTCAAGGCCTCATGCGGTTTCAAGGCCTCATGCACAGGTGACCAAATAAGCCTGACCACCAGCTCACCAAAGGCTTAACAAAACAAGACAAAAAACAGACCAGAGTGGTAGCACTTCTGTAGCAGTACTCTGTAGCCGGAGAATGCAGATGGCAACCACAGGCAAACCACAGCTCTTAGCTTTGTGCGAATGAGCCACAATTTGCCCTACAAAGAGCAGAATTCTTCAAGAGCAGTCATGCTCCTAGATTTCAAAACAAAGCTCCCTTGGCCTCATTAGAGCCTTTCAAACAGACATGTGGTATGCAGGCTTTGAGCTGCTGTTACCCACTAGACTTGCAATTTGCTTTTCAAGCTTTAGCAAATTTTTATAAAACTAAGGTCACAGCAAAAAGAACAAAAACAAAAGATTCAAGTTTAGCTGGATTGCCGAGTCTCCCAGTTAATTCAAATCTGGAACAGGGTGGTAAAATTCCCTCACAGTGTTTTCATCTATCCTCAATAATCAGGAAAACAAAATGGAAGGGCTAATTCCTCCCTTGTTTCCCAATTTCATTTAACATATCCATGTTTATTCTCTCAAAGGTCTAGTATTTCCCCACTCTTAAGCTTCATTATGCCTATCTGTGTCTCCAGGGTTCAATTAATTCCTACACAGAATGATTGCCTTCAGCTGATTTTCTGAGGCTAAAGTCGAGAATTAACTCTAAATGTCCAGCTGTTCATTTAACCTGGACCATGCTATAAATGCCACTGGTAAGGACTTTAGGGCCTTCATAATGCTAACAAAAGTCCTTATCGCAGGAACTCCATCAACTCTCTTTCCCCAGGAGCATCCCCTTGGCCTTCTCCAGCAGCAGACTGTGCTGATCTCTTTGGCACACAGCCTTTGACTGGAGCGAGCTCCAACTTTCTGTGCCTACAGGCTATGCACGTTGAACTGGCATCTTAAAGGCCATCACCCCATCCTGCTCTCACCCTCATGCTTCTCAGGTGGCTGCCTAGGCATGGGCTGTCTAATACCTCCTGTAGCAAGTGCACAACACCAAAACCATGGAGCCCATTGCTGTGGAAGTTTTCAATAAGATGAATTGAATCTCTTTCTGTCCTTCCAACTAGAAAGCATTTTTAAGTTTTCTGGAGTATCAAGGTCAGTGAAGAGAAACGGGATTCTAAACTATTTGGATTGCAGAATGACATCCCCTGTAAGATTAAAAAGAACCAAACTAATAAACACGCAGGAAGACAGGAAAATAGCGTTCACCTATAACTAAACAATTACAAAAAAATGAGTATCCAGATTAGTTGACATGTACCTCTTGCTGTATCTATAGAGCTTACTCACAGTATTTTTTAACCATACAGTATTCTTTTATATGAAAATGTTTTCTAGCAAGCAAACAGACAGCAGTACATTGCAGGATTTACATTTCCTTTTCAGTGCTGAAGATCTGCTGCCCTCTTTTTGCCCTGGAGACACTTTAACCCACACTTCCAACTCTCCACATCACCTGTCCTTAATTGCTGTTCTCTGGATGGAGAAACACCTCAGTCTTGCTGACAAAGCTGCCTAGCCTTTCACAAAACATCTGAAATTCTGCTGACATGTAGAGAAGAGGCAATTTGTGACTGTGTGTAGTGTCTCAGACATTCAGCAGATGAATAGGAGTCCCAAGCCCCAGTCCTGTCAGCAAAGAGCTTGTGCAAAGGGAAACAGCAATACAAACAGTTCATGCAGTCCAAATCAGGCTGTTCTGCCAGGTGAGGGACTCTCATAGGTGGTAGGAAATGTGAAACCTCTTGGACAAAAAAGGGAGCTAAACAAAGGATCCATACATTCTGAGTGAGTGTTTAGCCCCTTAATTAAAACCAAGGGTATTTGTGTTCCTTTTTCTCACATAATTTCCTTACATCCATCTTTATAAGGGCATTTTTACTTTTTGAAGTCATTGGGATCCCATGCTTTCACTTGGCATTAACTGAAGGATTTTTCCACCTCTCTGCATCAAAGGTGTTACTCTGTCTCAAACATCCTCAGATTTCTCACCAAAGTTGTCCCAATTTAAGCATCTGTTTAACTTTCCTAAACAATCTCAGAGGACAATATCATGGAGTACTACATCATAGTAAAAGTAGGATTAGATCCCATCTATCTTGGCTTTGAAAATGAGCTCAATGTTTAGATAAGATCACAGGATCAGAGTATATTGCAACTAAAAGGCTGTAAAATGGGGCTAACTGCCAGAAAGTAAGCAGGAATTTCCATCAAGGACTCTTCCATCCACTGTTCAATGCCAATCAAATGAAATTGCTATGTAAGACATCTTGGTCCAGTCTGAAATCACTGTCAATGAACTTAGGACTGGGGCTGCTTTTATACATGCACAACCTTTCCTAGACCTTTCCTAGTAGCATAAAGATACAAAAAGAGGGAAATGATGTTTGGGGATCCTCAAATGTTTTTGAATTTAATTACCTGAGGACTCTACAGACAGGGCTTGAAACCAAGGGTCAGAAGTTCCTTTATCAGATGTTTTACATTTTCAGTGTCAGACAGAAAAATAGCAAGGAAAATGCAGTTAGTTTTGATGACTTGCGTCATACAGACCCTAACACACTAATCAGAAAGCTTTTTATAATTTTCTTCTATATAGACAAGTCTGTGTCTTGCACAGGTTCCCTCAAATGCCGCAATATATTAGTATAAATAGTTTGTATCATTACAAAAAAAAATCAGATTTTATAAATAGTCTTATTACATTGTAGAAGTTTTCAACATAGGAATAGAGACTCATTATGTGCTGGGGGGACTGTTCTGATATATGAATCATTACTTCTAGACATCTCTAGGTACAGATTCATATTTTCTTAATGATCTTTCATGATAATTTCTTGAAAAAGAAATTCTACTAATGCATGAGAAACTCATGTTCTACTCCCTTCCTATTCTACCTGATATTCTGTGCCAACCATTGAAAAAAATAGGAAACCTTTTCTTTGCTGAGCTGCTTCAAGCCTTTTACTTTTGCCAAGACAATCATTAGCTCTTGTGGGTAACCTCCTGCTTGTGACAGACTCATGAAGTGACCTCAGGAGTTTCAATGCCCCACATTTAAGAACAGAGAAACAGAAGCCAAAGCTCTCTAGTAAACTAGTCCTGTATACAAAGAATTGTAGCTTTGCAGCTGAACAGGACTGGTTAAATGAACATACTTCAAATGTTACCATAGTTCGTGCACTTCTATAAAATCTGAAATTGCATTGACATATGCTTCATGCTAGCAACTAATATCTCCTACATATACCTTTTCTAGCCCATAAACCTGTAGGAGAAGACAATATCAGAGGGATCAGAATTACTTTGCAGATTGTACAGATCCAGTTATAAAATTCCTAGACAGTTTTTGTTCTGCTTAGATTAATTAATTAATTACATTGACACACTGAAGAGTGAAATCTAGCCCTTTTCCTTTTCTAAATAAAGGCACAACCTTTATTGTTTGGGTTTTGTTTTTTAGGTTTTTGTTTGTTTGTTTGTTTGTTTGTTTTGGTTTTTTTGTTTGTTTGTTTGATCATTTGTGTGGTTGTTGGTTTGTTGGTTTTTTTATTGGGGATGATTTTTTGGGATATAGGTTCATGTAAATTAGGCAAATAATGAGAATTTAAAGGAGGTCCATTTAACCTACAGCCTCCAGAAGTGTGGAACCTTCATTGTGCTGGGTATTTCCATCTTTCTGTTTCTTCTCCTCCAATTTCCTCCTTTATGATTGCTACTACAACAGCTGAGCTACAGTTAGCTTTATTTGTGTGGTTTTTTGCAGTGGTTTCCACAACAATTTTGCAGTGCTTAATATTTGGATAAGTGTTCTTGGGCATCTTGTTCAACAAAGTAGATACACATGGGGTTATTAAGTATCTGCAATTTATCCTCTGGTTTTAATATCATGATGATGGCTGACTTGTGTGTTGTCTAATGTGGAAAAATTTATATTTGTTGTAGCTACTTCAACAGTCAGTTTGTATAATCTCAACTTTTAAATTGTTCACAGAAAATAGTTTTATCTTAGAATTTTGCTAGGTTTCAAATCCCTAGGTTCCTACAACACATTTTAAAACTACTGTTTTAAATACTTTCTTTTACTGCTTCTACTAAAAGTATTCCTAAACATGTTTCTACTGCTTAAATGTCTTAAGTAACTGCTGGCTTAAATGTTCTAGAAATAATTATACATTTATCATTTCTACAGGTCACCAATAATAACCTGTGTGTAGCTCTGAATCTTCTTTCAGCTCAGTTAATTGGGGTTTGAAAAATGTTATTTTCTCATGTCAGGATATTCTGGTTTGAGTAATTACTGGTACAATTTCCAGTCTAATATCATGAACCTCATTATAAACAATAATAAAGCTTCACAGTAGCCTCCTGAAAGAAAAAAAAAAAATCATCCTTGTTGAGTGGCTGTGAGACAATATTATTTTCAAAGTGTCTTAATTACCTGTCTGTTATCACCAGAGAGGTAAAGGCTTACTTGAATAATTATGGTTTCTCAGTATCACTAGAACTAGAAAAATGTTTATGACCTCCTAAATAATTTGCAAAACATTCTTACAAGCTTTGCTACAATTTGCCTTCAGACATCACTGTGACACGGTTGACTACATAAAGCAATTTAAACTATTTCTGTGACTGTTATCTTGCAATACAACATGACCCAGTAGCTAAGTCACATAGCCAAAAAACCCCATAGGCAAACAGCTGCACTGATGTATATCTAATTACCACACCTCTCAGACAGCATCCTCCTAACAGTTTTAAAAGAGACAATTTTTCTCCTTTGTCTCCTGCTCTGCTTGATTCCATCCACAGAAATCTGTTCCTGATAAAACCATACAAATTCCACCATAGATGGCCAGTGGAGTCAAGTAACAGCTGTGGGTTTGGTCCAGCCTATTCATTCCAGTCATGCCTATTTCACTAAATAAACAAATAACTATTAAAATATTCTACAGTTTATTTCCTTCTTTCTCTCTTGATGCAATTGACTGGATAAATCCCTGTTTGTCTCCTACCTGTTTTCAAACCTCTGACACTCAGAGACCCAGAATCAGGAGTAAAGCATCCACCAGGAAGAGCAGTCCCTCCCAGTCTCAAAGCACTCTCCTGCCTCACAGTAGCTCTCAAAGTGCAGAATTTATTTCAAAGAAAACTTTAAACCTCTTGCAAAGTTCTAGGTAAAACGGCCCATATGTGCATCAGGCCTTGTAGCCAGAGGCTGCAGGGGGGATCTCAGTTTTTGGGAGAGCCTGATGAGACAGCTTATTCTGCTTGCTAAGGAGAAAAACTTTTCAATCCCGAATAACCCAATTCAAGCAGAAGGGAAATTTGCAGCAGTGTCTCCCACAGGGTAGCACTGTTTGTGAAGTTTAGGAGAGTTTTCTGAGGGGCCAATGTTCTTAGTTGGTGGGTACTTCATAGAAACACACCCTTTGGGACGACTGACAATGCAGCTTTCCAGCAGCTCCAGCGTACAAGGCTTTCAAGGACAGCGATGATTCATTTCCACATGGACAATGCACGTTGTCTAGGGGAACTGAAAGTCTTATAAGAAGTGTTTCAAAATGCATGCTGGATTGCCTTAATGTTATGAATTAGTACATTTTGAACTCAGAGACATGGCATGTTATTTTCAGACTCTGTTTCTCCTGCAGTAATTTTATTTGTAAACCAGCACCTGTAGGAACAAAACATTATTATTTATAACTCTTATCTCTGTCACATAAACAAATCTTCTGCCAAATCCCTTATACTTCTGTGCAACAAACAGGGCAAATAATGCTGTAAATCTAATTTAAGCTAATACATGCAGCACTAAATGAGGTTCTGGTCATGGCTGATTTTACTTCTCTGTGTAATCTGCAGCAAATCACTCAGTCCTTTGGTTTATTTCCCTCTTCTGTAAAATCCAGAATAGGAAAGCTAATGTAAACAAGGCAGAATTTCAGAAGTACAAGTAGACCCAGAATTTCAGAACTGAATTGTCTGAAATGCTGATGTTTTGATCCAGATCCAGAATAAAACACAGCTCACACTGTGATACTTTTGTAACTGCAAATATCTTGGATGCATTAGGAATGCTTTCTGGGGGTTGCTGAAGTCTAGAAAAGGCTCACTGGGAAATAAAATTCAGACTTGTAGAAAATGGTTGGCTTGGGAAGTTATTCTTCCAAGATGGAAATTAAAATATAGCAAATAATCACAGTGTGGAAAACTGAGATTCAGAATTGTTCTGGATGAATCCTGGAACAAATTGGCTGTTTGGCCAACCTGGACAAGGCTAGCATGTCAACTGGACTGATGACCTTCTCTTCTGATCAAATCCCACTTTTCACTTGACAAACTGGAAAAGGTTTCTGAAAACTAAAAGGTTTCCCAGAAAAATCACAACTAACAGAATCTGGAACTGTTTATTTTCTCATATAAATGACACCAACACTACAATTTTCTCTATTTTATAAACTACCCTGAAATGCTTCTGAGAACAGGTCACATGGTAGCTAATTCCAGGAAATATAAAAAGTCCAGAATAAAGTTTGGTAATAAGCTGTTTGGTGCAGACAGGCTGCATCATGACATGCTCACTATCTCAAAGTCTTTATATCTAATTCTTTGTGCAGAATACAGAAAATTAAGACAAAACTGCTCCCTTCTTCCTATGGAAACATAACTGCTTTTCTAAGGCAAAACTACTTCATTAAGACAGTTTCCTCTGCAAACCTTTCTGCTCTGTTACTTGAATACAAATTCCAGTTGCCTTCTAATATCAGCGTCTCTTAATGAAACTGAAGTTGTCTGTGCCATTTCAGGAAATGTTCATGTAAATTATATCTTCAAAAAGAGTGATTACAAAACACAACATCTCAGTCTAGACATTAATAGTGCCAAATAACCTAGAAGAGAATCATGCTGTTACTGAAAGCTGGGAATTAAAACAGAAGCTTTACTGTAAGTCACTTGTGATGCAAAGGTTATTGATTAACAGAGTCTGACTGTGATTTGTTCAACTGATCATAAAAATTTACCTTAAAGCAACAGGACCCCTTAGTGCTATAGGTGGAGCCAATACCACTAGGCTCCTGTGCTGTTAAGAAATTAAGGGGTGAAAAAAATGTTTGAATGAAAAGAAAAAAAAGCAACCTCAGCCTGGTTTTGTTCTCTAAATGTAGTCATGACGCTACTTCCTATTTCATCTGAAATCCTTGGCTCAATAGAAGTGATTTTATTCTAATTTCTCTGCTACAAAGTATTAGTATTACCCCAATATTGATAATTGGCTTTTGGCAGCTTTATTACAGGTTAGTCAATCTTGTTAAAAAAAGATAAATATAGTACAAAGCTTACAGAGATGGGTGGAATGAAAGTCATTAAAAATTGCAATCATAAATAATTCAATCTGTGTGTTGTGTATTTAATGAAGTGTTCTTTGTATTACTTATGTTGCTGAGCTCTAAAGTACTGGAAAATTCCCAACATTTTCCAAGTTAAGCAAACATGACAAACTAAGCATACCAAATCTTACTATTTCTTCCTTTGTATTCCTTACTATTTCCTTTTTTTGTAGGGTTTTTTGTTCTGTTGTCCTAGTTCAGCAGGAGGGACCAGTTATCACTGTGTGGGGGTGATCAAAACTATGTATTCTACCCCTTCTATTCATTTCCCAAGGGCAATAGACCATTTGCAGCAGCTGCCCAAGCAGTCGTTAGCACCTTCACACCCAGCCTGAGGGGGTGTGGCTGCTAATGGGCC
>JAWWMP010000116.1:29974655-29991964 GCA_035047865.1 Dendrocincla tyrannina | reverse complement strand
GGGCAGCAGCAGCAGCAGCAGCAGCAGCAGCAGCAGGGGCAGGGGCGGCGGAGCGGCGATCGGCGCGGAACTGCGCCAGGCGCCGCTCCACGGCCGCCGACATGGCCCGGCCGCGCCTGCGCAGGGCCCGGGGCGGGGGCGAGGGAGGCCCAAGGGGAGGGAGCGGGGCTGGAGCGGGGCTGGGCTACCCGGGGCACCTCCTGGGCAACCTGGAGCTGCCAGGGCCCTCCTGGCCCTCCTGTGTGGGTGGCAGAGCCAGCCGACTGGCTCTGGCTCTTCACCAGAGCCTTCCTCTTGTGTTTTGATTTCACTGAAGCAGTTAGGTCGGAAAAGACCTCGAGTCCAACCTGTGGCCAAGCCGCCACCGTGTCAACCAGGCCATGGCATTAAGTGCCACATCGAGCCGTTCCCTAAGCGCCTCCAGGGATGGTGACCGCCACCTGCCTGGGCAGCCCGTTCCAATGTCTAGTCACACTTCCTGTGAATAAATTCCTTCTAATGCCCAACCTGAACCTCCCCTGGTGCAGCTTGGGGCTGTGCCCTCTTGTCCTGTCACTTGTTACCTGGGAGAAGATGCCACCCCCCACCTGGCTACAGCCACCTCTCAGGGAGGTGTGGAGTGATAAGGTCACCCCTGAGCCTCCTCTTCTCCAGGCTGAACAACCTTAGTGACTGATGCTGGCAGCAGAATTAAGAGGAGAACAAAGCATGGGGTGACCAAAGCCTGGGGAAAGTGAACAAAGTGGTCACAGCCGGGCTGACCAGCAACATTTGCATTGGTTTTAGAAGAGTGTTGAGCAGCCTGGGCAAGGGCAGCATGGAGGAGGAGGAGGAGGAGGAAGAGGAGGGGGAGGAGGAAGGCACCACAGTGGACACAGCTGCTTACCATGGTTGTGAGGAGTCAGGGCTGCGGAGAAAACCATGTGCTGGGCTCCTTCCAACACATGCCCACGGGCCTTGCCAGCATCCATCTCGCCCTCTCTTTAAATAAAAAAATAAGATTGGGAAAACCGGCTCAATCACATCATGTTTCAGCTATCAGCACTGCCAAGAAATAAAAATTTATTTACAGGATCTGTGTCTTAGCCTCAGGAGTAAAATATTTATCACTCTGCAGCAGTAATAGTCAGCAATGAGACATCATTTCATCCTGCAGTGCTGTTTCCAGTTACTTATAGCCCTCTCAGAAGTGACCTTTGGGGCTGAATGTCTCATGCATGTGTCAGCTCAGAAGTGATTATGAGAAGTCTAATAAAAATCAATTTGGGTGTTCTTAAGTTATCTTAATGTGGAAAAAATTGTGTTTTTTCCCAGCTAAATAATTTTTCAAATGCCTATTTTATGCTCAGTTACAAAATTATTTTCTTCTAACCTTCTGACTTTGCAAAAAGTACTGCAATGAATGACATTTTTCTCCTTATTTGTGGAAATTTGATTTTGAAATAACAGTCAAAAATGTTTCAGGATAGCCCTCACAGGACATTATTTTATTTTGATTTTTTTTTCTTCCTTGTGTTCTACTGTTTATTGAAACAGCTCTTTGTTCTGTACACATCATTAGTCAAACTAATAGTTATACCTGAGCTTAAGACCTTCTTTGCAAGCTGCACCCAGTGATTCCCATGCTGACACATTTGATTCAAAATTTATTGGTTTTACTATGTATTTGCTATTATGCATCCAAATAGCTATTTTGTGGCCGTGTTAGGCTACCTATATTGCCGTGTATTGTTAGGAAACATAAAATAGTGCCATGAATCATGCCTTTGAGGCCTAAGAGCGCTCCAGGACCCTCATCTGTAAATGAGTGTTACACTGTAGACAAATATCAAAACAAATTTGTACCCATAAAGTCTTAAGTTCCTTCCATATATCTTGTTTTAAACAAACAGCTTAATTGAACAGGCAGTTTTGTTTGTTTGTTTGTTTGTTTAACAAACCATATGGACAATTTGTTCCCTGCTCCAGTGCCTACAAAGGTCCTTGGCAGTTCACCAAGCCTAATCTTTGGATCCTCAGCCTGTGGCTGGGAGGGCAGAGGGGACACGGAGAGTCTGAAGAACACTTCTATGGGACTCGAATCACTTCATGCCTTTTTCACTATTTATGAGAAAAACAAATTCAATATAGTGAGTTTGTATGTGTGAGACTATGAGCCAAGGCTTTCTCCCCTTTAGTGCAGCCAATGATTAATCAAAAGTGTTGGCTGCTATTGCTAGATCTCTAGAGCAGCATTCTTGATAAGGAAAATCCTGGAACTGCCCATCAACTTTTAGGCAGCAGCATTAGGATCAATTTTAAAACTTAACAATTTCTTTTTAATGTGTTTCATACTAAATCGTGATACAAAGAAGCTCACATGCATATTTCTCTCTGCCAAGAAGAAAACCTTTGTTCTTTAGAAATTTCCACTTCAGCAATTTTGAAACCTCTTCCTTTATCCCAACTCTCAACTTTTCAATATATATTAGTATTTATGATACTGAAGAATCTGCATTCTGCTCATAGCCAATTATCACCAGCTTAGGGGACTAAGGTTCCAAGACATTAGGAGCTTTGTCTATGGCATTCTATCATCAAGTGAACTGAAGGAGGTGAAATGGCTGCTGAAAGATTGGACAAAACAAGAAGGCTGTCAAAGCCATGCCAAGGTGTGGTCGATTTTATGTTTTTGGGGTGGTGACTGCAGAGTTTTTCTCAATTAGTTTTCAAGTATCTCCAATCCTTCATGCCTCCTGAGGAAGAAAGAGAACTGAAAACTAATTAAATGAAGTATTTTTACATTACAGCTGACATTGGAAATATTTGTGGCAAAATACCAACCCAGCTGAGTTAACCTAAACATTGATGGCTGCAGTCAGATTCTGTGGCACCCTTCGCATGTACCACATTAGCCACCTGTCACCATGCCTCGGTGTCAGCCGCCTCTTTATTCAATAGTTCAGGCTCAGGTGGTTTAGAGTGTTGCTGCTTACTTCCTATACAGCTGCAGATATCTGTTTGTGTATGCCAGATTTTTCAGTAATCAAGTCACATTAATTCTCTTGATGAATTAATCTAATTCATTGTCAGGAGCTCTCTCCTTCGTGAGATAAGCGTTCACTCTTGCACTGACTTGCTAAGTGCCATAAATGCAGACAGAAGGGCAACCCATTATTAATATAACGACCTGGCTTAATTAGTTCAATGGAGCTGAGGGAGCATTAGCTCTAGTTGTTGAGGTCTTGCAGAACATGTATAAAATAGACTGAAGTGCACAGATTCATATTTGCCTAATTCCATAGAGAGCGTCATGTATATCCATTTACTAATCAGTTGTAAACTACAAACAAGAGCAGCTTCCTTTGTAAAAGATGGTCATTAATTTTCCTTCATAAAATAGCAGCATCAGGGTACTTTGTCCTGAGACATAAAGAATTCTCTTTCTGTCTTTTTATTGAACAAGTTTGAGTTCTGAATTGCAAATGTTCACATCCGTGTGGTTTTGAAATGTGTACATTTGAATATTTAGAATGTGTGCTAAAAATATCTGAGTTACTAGCACTTATGTTCCTACTTTATATACTGAAATGCTCTATATTTTAAACACAGTTAAAATTGGGCAAAGCAGAGTTATTAATGTTTCTGTCACAACTTTGAAATGTTCCTTATCATTTCATGGGAAATTTCCATTTGAGGAAAAGAAGAGAGTGAAAATGCCTCACTAGTGCAATGCCAGCTGTAAATGTCAGGTATTTAGTGAAATCATTGTAACAGAGAAGGGAGATGAGCTATTTTATTGCATATAGAAGGTAATATCCAATGAACACTCTATGTGGGATGGTTTTGCTGTATTCATAACCTTCCAAAGTTATTCCAAAGTTGAGGTTTTGAAAACAGTTCTAAAATTTTAGAATTTCAGAATATTGCCTTTTTATTTTTACCATATAGCTAGTGTGGGAAAAGAGGCATTTGTCACTTGGCATTCCTTATAACTGGAGTAAAAGGAAACCTGATCTGTCTCTCCTGTCTGTCAGTGTTATGTTTGGTTTAATCAATCTACTCTTCTCAAAACTTTTTTTGAAAAAAATACTTTGTAAATTAATTATCAAAGTACTTTTGTGGAAGTACTTTTTCTGAAAATACAGGAGGCTCTTTGGGCTTGGAGTGATTAGTTTTATTCTAGGTTTGTATAGCACTTAACCACAACATTCTGTAACTCAATGCTATAATAGCATTTCCCCAGACAGAAAAATGAAGTAAAGAGAATGTCAGAGAAGATCTTAAAACCAGTTGTAGATTGGAGTTCTGCTTCCACATCTATTTTCTTCAAATCCACTGGAGTTTATAGAAAATTCTATATGCTAGAAGTTGAATAAAGAGTCAGGAAGACAGAAGTGGACAACATTACCCACTTACACACATACACACTCAGTCTTCAAAAGTCTTTTGTTAGGAGCTTTAATGCACACATTGGCTGCCAGTTTTATATAGCCACTTCCACAAAACCACAAAGGGCATCACAACATTGACTGCTTTCATTTTCAGAGAAGCAGAATGCCCGAAAAGGTGTTGCAGCAACGCCTTCAAGCCTCTGCCCTCTATGATAGGGCAAAGTGTCATCTGGAAACACTAAACTATCATCACAATTGGTAGTGTGCATTCCAGCCAGCTGGTTGGAACCTCAGGCTCTTGCTGATAAATGTATTTTTCCTATAAATGGTTCAAATAAGGGTGACTTCATCTGCACTTTTGAGTTTGATATACTAGGCATAAGGGCTTGGTGCTATTTCTTAATTTCCACAAATTATTCAGCAGACTGCAAGATGAAGGAGGGAAACATCATGACATTCCTATTTCTCCTTTACAAGAAAGAAATGAGTTTACCTAAAACAAAACAGTTGAATATGTATATCGTCACATAATCCACAGGACAGAAGTCCAAACTACTACTTCTGGCAAGCTGTTGGATTGTATGAAAACATTATCTGTTTACTCTTTTTGGCAAATTATCATCATCATCATCATCACCTTTTAGCCCCACCACCTATGCTAGATTTTGGAATATTTATGATGTTTACCACCAGAAGTGAAACTGCTCAGTCAGATCACAGCTAAAGGTTAGGAGTAAAGCCTTCCCTAATACTTTCAAAAATAGGAATAATCTAGGCAGTCCATCAAGAGAATGGGCCTTTCAGCGTGGCCTTGGAAAACTCTTTTCCAAATTGGTATTTAAACATATTATATACCAAATACTTCATTCCAAACTCTGCTACAGAATTGTTCGAATAGCTGATTATCATTGCAACAGAAGCTTTGAGCTCTAAGCTGCCTTCAGTAATGCACAAAGGTTGTGTAGGGGCCCACCAGTGAAAGTTAGTGGATGGCACACAAAAATAAGAAACAGGTACACCAGTAATAAACTTGATCTCTACATTCTTCTTTTAGTTATGGAAGGAATTTTTATGGTTTTGTGGAGCCTGGGAGGAAGGCAGGAGCAGAAGGATTTATATTCCACCAACTCAATGAGTCAGGGCTGGTGCATCATCAGAATCAGCTCAATGGTCAAGCTGGGATACATCATACAGAGTGGGGGCATCACCACAAGTACAAAGTTCCCTAAGCACTCATTCATTTTCTAATGGACATGGTGATAATTTTTAATGCTCTGAGTTGAATCCAGAGCTATCAGATACCTCAACTATCTACCAGAGCAATTTACCACCCCCAGGGATGAGTGCTCTGAGAATCACAAATTAATTTTATAGAAAATAGAGTATGAGGGTGCTTTGCTCAGTTAATATGACAACAATTCTGTAGACACAGAAGCATCTAAGAAAGCTTTCTGAAAAAAGAATGCCTAATCCCCAGGGCAAAGATTTTGTGTGTGGCTGTCCAAGTCCCTCACCCATGTTTAGGTGACTGCACCTTCCATTTATCTTGCATCTAATAGCTGTCATTTTGGATGGAGTCACAGTCCAGACTGCAACTGATCTGTGTGTAAGGGTCTAATTAAATTTCAGCCCTGCTCTAGTACATACTGTTTTGGATCTTAACCCCCAAATGATGACTTTTAATTCCTTAAGAAAATACCAACAAATTTATCTTCGTGATTGTAAAGAAAACACAGGAACCCAAGAGGATACAACTAGAGTGAAAGGTGCAATAGTGGTACAGAACTCTTTAGTAATCAGAGTTCTTTCCTTTTTCAGCTAAATTTAATAGTTCACAGACAGAGTATTTTTCATGCCAATATTTATTTTAATAAATGGAATAAAGATCTGGATGAAAAATTTATATAAAGCAAAATGAGAAAAGAGAAGCAAGATGCTAGAAAGCCTTGAATGCACAAAAGGCTTGCAGAAAGACAGCCTTTGCTAACTGCTGAGAGCTAGTAAAAGGCAACTTGCCCTACTGAAACAGATAAATAATTCTTCGATTTAAACACAGTGCTGACCCTGACTTGCAAAAAAATCTATTCAGTACTCCAGAATCCAATACATAATGCAGAAGCTTACCTCTGACATCCTCCAAAAATGGAAAATCCTGTCTTCCACTAGCTACCGCTTTGTCTTGAAGTTATTTCCATAGCTTGGGTCTGACTGGGCGCCCAGCAAAAACACACATCTAACACAACATCAAGCAGTAACTTGGCAGAGCCTCCTCTTGTTTGAGACCAATATCTCAGATGTAAAGCCAGTAAGCTGGGACTAGATGAATATGTGGGTAGGAGAGAAGAACAAGGGAATTTATGTGAGAATAACAGAGGTGAGGCCAGAGTGGGTCTGAAAGAAACAGAGGTCAAGCCAGACCCTCAGTTTTCCTGAAGTGATGAGACCTTGTGATGTGAAAACCTGACCCCATTGAAATCAGTGGGAACTTTCCCAGGACTACAATGGGGTTGGGATTACATCTCCTGATGGACTGAACTGAGCTCATACCTTGTTATCATCTGCTTGATGAGACCTTTGGGCCTCATACAAAATAACTTCACATTACTTCCCTGAAAAATAAACTGACACAACAACAAAATTTTTGCAATTTCTTTTTTACCATGACAAGTCTAGTCAATTTATTCTATTTATTACACTGTAAGAATGCCCCACAGATCTTGTACCTTATGCATTTTAAAATAACATAAATTACATGAGGAGGACAGTTAAGACCTAAACAAGATTATCTTCTTATATACTGGATTGTAAACACAACCTGGAATGGGGCTGAATCTCTAAATTTATGACAAATAAAGTTCAGATCTGGGTCCGGCTGATTCTAGTGAAATAAAATAATGTGAAGGGTTTATCCTGCCTCTGGTGGGTTTAGAATCCGTGGGCTGTGTTTTGGCATTTTTGTGCTGATCCTGAGGGACGCAGCATTGCAGCAAGTTCAGCATGTAACCTCCTGCCAGGGTTCTCTCTTCAGGCGAACTTGACCAGGGTGTCAGTATTTGACTTGACTGGGACCTCATAGGTCATGCTTTGAGCAATCAAGCTATGAAAGGAAGAGAGGGAAAAACAAGCCCATGAAAACCATGCTTTGTATGTACTGGTTAAGTAGATATTTCAGATGGCAGAAAAGACAGAGGATGATTTCTAGATCATTTGTTTATCTTAGACGGCAGGAAAGGATGCAATATATTCTTTTGTCATCTCTTCCAAGGAGTGACTAAGTGGCTGTTGTAGGCAGGACATTGCAAACCTTTAGCAGTATTATCCTGCATTTCTGTTTGAGCAGTCCAGTAAGGACAACAGTATGTAGCAGACAAATTATGAAATCATGAGAGAGAAATATTTACAGAATAAGAAGTCTGACATTTATGTTTGTAGAGAAAACATAAACAGACAGCAAGAAAATTCTTTACATTTTAGTTTTGTACAACCAAAGTGCTTGTGGTACAGCTGTCATATTTTGAAGCTGCGTTTTGGCCTTAAATGCATACCAGTATATATTTTCTTCCTACATTCGTGGATTCTCTTATGATACTGTGAGCCGAAGGAGAAATGATAGCACCCTCTGCTGTCATTTTAGATGATTACCTTGAAGGTTCCTGTGTTAATGTTATTAGTTTTATCTTGCCTGGGAAAAAAAGCTGACAATTTTTAGTTTGTAATTTTTATTTCATGTTAGGAAGATTGTGATGGCCTTGTGACTTATTTCTTTTTGTTTGTTTGTTTTGGGATTTTTTTGTGGGTTTATTTGTTGTTTTGTTCCTGCTTCCCTTCTGTGATGGACGTATGTTTGTGGTTCTGGGTTATGTAAGTTCTAAAATAAATGTAAAATCACAGAGACTTTATGTATTTATGGAAGTGGACTTACTTGCTGTAGTCCTGACCTGATAGGTCTGAAGTTGTGTTTAATTCCCTCACATGCATGAGCAGAGTGAAATATATTTGATTTATAGTATTGTGATTTACACAGAAGCATCTGTGTCTGCAAACTGTGGGATACAGAAAATGGAGCTCTGGACCACCAACAAGAAAATCCTTTACAAACTTCTTGTGATATATTAAGCAAAAGATGGATCAAGTCTTCCTGTATATTGTAATGCCTATCTCATTAACTGGATTTCAGAGTTCTATTTCAGGTTTTCCAACTACTGCTATTTCTTTCTAGAGAAAATTTAGTATTTTGTCTTTTTTTTTTTTTTTTTTTTAAAGCTCAATATTAACATTTTAAGTTGAAGTGCTAGGAAAGATTCTGCTGTATTCATTAAAAGAAGTTTTTTTGCTGGCAGTGGCTTTACAACATTGAGTAGTACTCATTCATGTTCTTGAACGAAAGTGATTTCAGGAGAGAATGAATACTGATAATGTACGTGAAATAATAGAATTTTCACTGAGCGAAATTAGCAAACACATAATCATCCCAGCATTGCTTTTGCTTCATGTTGTTGCACACATTTGTTAACATGCAGTAAAACAACAAAACCAGTGGGGAATCAACAGGACAGAACTGAGCAGGTTCTCAGCAGGCATCTGCTGGTACATAAAAGTCACTAGCGCTACATACCATGCATTAGCAAGTGTCTGGTGGGTACTGGACTAATACTAAGTCTCATATGGTTGACTCAATTCAGCACCTATGTTTATTTCTGGGAAAAATTCCTGGGAGATTGACCAAAATGGTATCTACTCTACAGTTTTATTTACTATGCAGCTGCCATATATCCAGACCTATCACTATTTGTATCTGTCTTTAGTTGCCCTTTTAGCACCTCAGCCTCACTTCACAAGTGAGTTGATTGCCTTTCCTGTTGTCCTGTGTTTCCTTATTCTCCAGTCTTGGCTGGTTTGCAGGAAAATGAAATGAATGTTTGCCAGTCAGAGCCTTGGTCCTCCTGTCCCCTCCTCAGGATTGAGCAGGGCCATGAGGCTTCCAAGGCCGCTTCCACCTAGCAGGGCTTAGGTGCTTAATTATAAAGTTCTGTTACTGCTTCATTGTACTTGCAATTTTGGTGTATACATCAAGTCTAAGATAAAAATATTCTCTCCTTTTGATAGATGGTAAACTCCTTAGGCCAAAGCCACCTTTCAAAGCATATAAATCAAATTTCTTGATACACACTTTTGTGGTCTTCAGACAAGTTGCTGTGGTATTTTCCTATTACTGACTGACATCTCTTCATATGAGGCACTCAGGTCATGGTCCAGGACATTCAACAAAGGCTCCTTTGATCTCTTGATGAAACCCAGTGCAGGGTTAGAAGACTGCTGTGGTCTTTTCTTCAATATAAACAGTGCAGGGGACCATGTGGGATCTTGGGCAGTTTTAAGCATGCATTGTCCCTAAACAGGCAAGCACAAGCAAGTATCCAGCATCAAGGAGCACCAAATGAAGGAGCTGTAGCACCATGGCAGGCAGATCTCAGATGACGGAATGGCACAGCTCTGTCTTGGGCCTGTTTAAATTGCACCATGAACTAAAAGTAAGCCCAGCAGGGTCAGGGCCCAGGAAAAGCAAATCGAAATCAGGGGAAATTTCTGTACACAGTTCTGCACGTTCCTTCCCTGTTCCTGACATCCCCCTCTCTGCAAGTCTGTTTTCTCACACCTGTTTATGTCCACTAGGTGGTAGCAAAAAGGCGATTTTGGGAGAGGAAAGGTTTGCAGGGCTTCTCTTCGTCCTGGTGTCTGTACCCTTCTTCACGGGTATCTGCAGGGTACACCTGGAGTCAGGCTGCTTCTGGGGATGGACAGATGGGGGAAAACCTTGAGGAGCTTCAGTTGTGTAGACCCTAAGCTATGAGCTTGCTAAAGAGTACATGCTTCTCGAACTTCAGGAAGATGTAAGGAAGGCAAGAAAATAGTAAGTAGGGAGTTGTTGAGGACTTTCTCCTTGCAAGCATACGCAAAACCTGCAAAGAAATGTTCTGGTGCGTTGCTGTCCCACCCCCCCCCCTCCAACCCTCTCCCCTTGTTATATGCATGAAGGTTTCCATGTTCATCTCACTTCATCAGGATATGCTACATACAATAAAGCCATCCCTAAGTAAAGTGCTAGAGGTCAAATTGAGGGGCAAAGCAAGGGCAGTTCATGTCATGCTGATGACAATATTGCTTCATTTAAAATTACCTGCCATTAATAAATTAACTAAACTATCAGTTTGGATGAATATTAAGGTAAAAGCCTGAAGCCACAAACATGGATCTCCTTCTGCTCAACACCTGTAACACAACTAGCACACCAGAGCATAGTAAAAACACATGAAGCTTCTGATCTCGTAGAAGTTTCGCTTTTCTGTATAGGACCAAATTCAGTATGTTTTAAATGAAAGATGAGATTATTTTTGGCTAAAAAAAAGGCAAAAGAAATTCCACAAAATAATTAGATCATTTACATGGGGAAGGGAAGGGGCAAAAGAAATTCCACAAAATAAATAAATAGATCATTTACATGGGGAAGGAAAAGGGAAAGGGAGAGGGAAAGGGAAAGGAAATAAACCAAGAAAAATCTCTTATTCAAATCCCTGCTGTGCTTGATTCAAGGCAAGCCTTGATTTCAATGGACAGCTTGACAAGAGACTGTGACCTCCACATTACTTCTACTGGGTCATCTCATGGGACACAGTAATGCAGTCTGTGTCTACCCAGCCTCTGCTTCTTTGCAGGTCTCTTTTGGCATGTTAATTTGAATTACCACACTACAGGAAACATCTTCTGCTGAAACATTCTTGCAATATATTTGGCTAACAAAAAAAGCATCTTTTATTCGGAAAATTGCTCCAGGAACTCCTGATCGTCTTTGTTCAATGGAGCAGGAGGGCCATGATTTCAGAGTTAAAAAAGCAAGCTCAGCAAACTGCCTGACCTCTTGTGCCCATAAAGCTTCCCTGCTACTGGTGGAGCCTAATAGAAAGGGTGACAGAAGAACTGTATAGTCATTTGGTACCAACCAAGAAGCACTGGGAAAGATGCAGTTTGTTTCTGTTCTCCAGCTCCTCAGCATTTAAGCTGCAACAGTTCAGATTTCTTTGGAGAAATCCTCACCAGATTGCAATTTAATTGAGTTCTTATTGCTCTGCAAGAGAAAAGCAAAACAAGGAAAAGGAAAAAAAACCCCAAAAGAAACAGAACAAAACCATAACTCTTTATTAAAAGTGAATTGATTCAAGAGCAAAAAATTCAGAAAATGTCCCGTGTCAAACAGGATCAGTTATATTAGCTTTTCATTTCTGCAGGCTTGATTCAGAGGCTAGGTAATCAATAATCCACATATTTTCATGATCTGAACAACATCCTAGAAGAAATACTTTCACAAGGATAAAATGTTCAGCAATTTCTTTGGCATATTATAAAGAAAGCCTTTCTTGAATGTCAGACAGTCCTCTACTGCTTTTCTTTTTGCCACTGTCTTCCCCCCGCCCCAACAATATTGAAAACAAAACAAAACAGAAGAAAACAAAACAAAAGAAAAGAAAACAAAAGCTACAGTTTTTTTGACCATTGCTTCATTTCATATCCTTTTCACAGGACAAGTTTACACTGGAACCCAATCCCTGTGGCACTTCCATTTCCTCATATAAATTGTTACTTGTCACAGTTCCTGCATTTAAGTTATAACTCAGCCTTGCTTCATTTTTAGATTTCACTGTAAAAAGAATGCCTTAAATCAAGGTGAATACATTTCTGTTACTATGGTGGACTTCACAAAGGCTTTTCCTGATGTCAGATCTGTTCCAGCCTCTTGACAAATACCATTGCTTTTGTAGATGATTTTTCCCACTAACAGGATATGTAGCCTTTCACCTCTAAGATGCTGTTTTGAATCCTGCCCTTCTCTATTGCCAAACAAGTGTCAAAGAGCAGCAATTTAGATTGCAAGACTTGAAGGATCTTGATCTAATTTCCAAGGGAAAGATATTCAGAAGGCATAGAAAGAGTCCATTTGGCCATGCTCACCTAAGAGTTAATTCTCAAAAACTAAAGTTAGACCAGCTCAGTTATGAAATAAAGTGGACATTTTCAGTAAGTTATGCAATTAAGTATCTTACAGATTTAGCAGACTTCAGGGTCAGGGAGAGGGTATTCAGTGACCAGAAGCTCACGCTGTACATGTAATTCCATGCTAATGGAATCTTTAATACATTTACCTCCTGCCAGCAAGAAGGGTGTAGTGACCACAGCATCCCCTGCTCATTTAGGGACTGTTTGCCTCTGTGCTGATGCCTACCAGTGCTTTCTCCAAACCAGGGTTGGCATGCAAGCAGGAAAAAACAAGTTCCCTTTTTGCATGCCTGAACCTTACATATCCCATGGTTAAACAGAGTATTCTGTTACCATGTTCTTCATTGATGATGGTCCAGGAGCGGCAGTAGCAATAAACGGTCTTGCCCTGTTCAGTTTCATTAACCTTTGACTTTTGTGACTATGAGCTTTGCAACCACAAGTGTCATCTGATTTTCTGCTGCCAGATGCATGAGTTAATCATGCAGAGTTTTATTTATAAATGTAATATCACCTTGTTTATTTGAGCCTCAGAGCTCTTGGGTAAGGACAGAGCCTGGACAAATGGGGGGTTGCTGGGTCTGAGCATAAAATTCAGCATTTTCTGAACACACTGTGCTGCATTAGTAAGAGTAAGTAAACATCCTAAAGAAAGGAGAGACATAAGGAGAAGACGCAGAACCAGGACTAAAATTAAATCCAAGGGCTTTATACACACACACATACATGCATGCACACAGTCACATAAAATAAAATTAAATAAACCAAAACCAACAAGCAAACAAACAAAACCAAAACCCCCCAAACCCCCAAACAAACAACATCCCCCTCCCCAAAACTCATACACACCATGCATGATTCATGCTCACAGGGGAGAAAGGGCTGCCCTGACCAATATATTGGGATAATACAGATATTGTATATGGCTCTTGCCAGTCCTCCTGTTGTTGCTTCCCATCTTTGCCTTTTTGGGGGAGTAAGGAAGGATGCCAGGTGCCCTGGGGCCTCTCTGCTGAGCCTTTATATTCTTCTGTCAGTTGCAGTGGGAAGGCAGTATTCAGGAATCTTCCATTTTTTTGATCTACAAAACAGTCTTTTTGATTCTGACAGGTTTCTCCCTTTTCTTCCTGGTGCATGCTGAGGTGAAGAAACTGGTCTGTTTCCCAGCACTATCTAGCACATCCTTGAACAACTTCCCCTTGGCTTAGGCAGTCTCTAACAGACGTTTTGTCCCTGACATAATTTATAAATGTCCTACTTTGATTTTACAATCTTCAGCCCTTTTTTGTCACATCTTTTGTTGCCTTCCTGGCATTTCTGGTTTTGTTGACCCTTTCCCAGCATTTCGCTATTTCTTTGGCTGTGTGATGTTGTGTTTATTCTGCTGATTTATAATTTTTTGCTGTGTCTTTATCTATTCCACACCCCAACCTTGTGATAACTGACCATTTTTTGCTCATCAGGTACTTCTTAGTAAGAAATTTTTTCAAGTCCCTAAAAGTTACTTATCTTTCCCACTCCAAGCCTGTGTGATTCTGTTCAATACTCAGTGAAGTCCATAGCACTCCATCAAAGGGTCAATGAAAGTCACATTTGTGCATATCAGGACAGCATTTGCCAACCAAAGCTTAAGTTTTATTGTGTGTTACTTTGCAAAACCTTAAAAACAGAAATATAAAAAGAAGTGAAGATTTTCCCCACTCCACACTTCTCGCTAAAGCAGAGATGTTTATTACCTGAATGATGCAGGTTTTGTCTTGTATCTGCTGTTCCTGATCCCCCCAGATAAGTGTTTCTGGGGGGATCAGGGCATGTGAAGTCAGTGAGTGTTTTTCTGGCACTCTCAGGGCCCCGACTTCAAGCATTCACCTATCTGCAAACCTGAGTTTGGTTGTTTTTCAAAAATTTGGAAGGTAAGTAAAACAATATGCATTTGGATAGATACCTGCATATAATCATTCAATCACAGAGCTGGATCAAGAGCTTCAACGCCTTGTTCTGTATTCTAACAACAGCTTGCTGTGGAATACTGGAAACACAAAAGGTTGCTACACTAACACAAAGCTCTGGAATTGAAAGATGCTATGAAAAGGCACAGAAGATTATTTAGTACCCCTTTATCCTAGGTGATACTGCTCTTCATGCAGGGAATGAATTTAATACAAAACATGAGCCTGAATGTCCTCAGTAGACAAGGAGGACTTTCATGAAAGAGAGACAAAAAAGTCTTGAAATTCATCTGCAGGTGAAGTTATTTGATATTCCTTACTTTTATTTGCTATTGCATTAGATAAATTCTTCACTCTAAGCAACATAACATTCATGGGTTTGCTCTTTAATCTAAAACAAACAAACAAGGAGGTGGCTTGCCTGAGTTGTTTAGGAAGTTAAATTATATGTCATAATTATGAGTACAATAGCGGCTCCAGTGTTTTTCAGCCCTGGATGCCATTTTATGTTACTGAGCACCAGTTACAGCAAGTGATCAAGGTCAAGAGGATAGATAAATAAACCTTAACAGTTTGTTGGAAAATGTTATAAAATCAATGGCAAGGACCTGAGGCTGCTGTTTCTTACTCTGTCTGGTAACTGCCTGAAGATAAACCTTTGTTTTTATGCTCCGAGCCCTGGGGAAAAAGTTTGCAATACTTTTATATTACTTTACCTGCAGATGTACTTTATTGAGGTCACATATTAAATTTTCATCAAAATTCTGTGCGGGAGTTTGTACTCCTCTTTGTACAACACCAACAACTCCACAGCTGCATGCTTACTGGTCACAGTCACAGGCTAAGCGACTCAAATAAAAGATTTCATGTTTTGTTCACTTTCTCTCCTGTTACAATTTATCTATTTAAAATTGTCAGTATTGAAACATGAAATGCATTGAAACAAATGGAAAAATTAAAACTGGTGTAAGGGTACAGTCACAGCAATGTCTGTAAGTAGAGCCTGCAAGCTGATGGTCTAGTCTCTCCACAAAAGAAACACAAAAGAGTTTGTAATTGCCAGGGCATGCATATACACTCTTGTTTCTTCCTATCCAACTTTTAGTAAATGTTTTTTAGTAAATGATTAACAAATCATCCCACTGAAGAAGAATACAGATTCATTTAAACCAATTCACAGGGCTTGTTTCTGGTTATAACATGCATAAAGTATTTTAAAAGAATTATCACAAGTTATTAGGTTTTGCAGGGCCATGATGATACTTTTTACGTTACCTGATAGCAAGTTAGTAGGTCATGTTTGCAATTATTGCATTTCATATGTTTAGTGATTTCTGTAGAAGTCATTTAACAGACTCATTAAAACTCAGACTTTGTTAATAGAAACCTTTTAATCTGAAAACAGAAGTGTAATGGATTTTGACGTAGTGTCGCGCCTGCAGTAATAGCAAACAATGTGGGAATGTACAGAAACCTGGATGAAGTTGTTCTTATCTCCCCCTACCTATGGTTTATATTTAGAAACAAAAAAGTCATGATCATGGCCATTGTTGTAATTCTGCATGTTTGAACATGTGCTCAAAGCTCAAGTTTACCTAAAAGAAGTCAGCCTGAGGTCAAACATTCCCCTTGCAGGGAACTGGAAACACCAAGAACTTTGGACTCTGTGAGTTTGAGTTTCTGCTGTATTGCTTGGTGTGCTACCTCTATGGCATGGGAGTAGGAAAGAAGGCAAGGATTACATGAGGGTTTCACGGGTGGCTCCTGCTGGTCTGGAGCAGAGAGAGGCAAAGAAGTGAGTTTAGAAGTCTTTTTTTTCTGAGGCCTGCTTTGAGGTGTCCAAGTGAGAAGGGTAGATGAACAGGGACAAGAATTGTCCCTATTTTAATCACAGTCCCTCCTGAGCTAGGCGTCCACGCAGCCTTGATCATCCTTCTAACCTATCCTTCTTCTGACTCAGATGTCTTATCCCTCAACTCCCTGTACTGCAGAGACCTACCAAGAGTTCAAATTATCTGTGTTCTTCTCCATTTGCCCTCATCATCTCCTTTTCTTTCAGCTTTCCCCCAATCCCAAATCGCTATGCACCACTCCTGTTTCAAATACCCCATTTCCCCTTTTCTCGAATGTCCCAAAAGTCAACCACAGTGCCCTCTGCCTCTCCCATTCAAGAGCATCTCCTCATTAAACCCTCTCCTGTTTCAAATTCATAGTCCTGACCCCACAACCCACTCTAGAGCCTGTTGCCACCATCTTCTCATTCCTCCCCTTAACCCCAGTTCTCTGTTCTGCTCCCAGATTCTCTTCCAGCTCACCCTCACACCATATACACACTTCCCCTTATCTGCAACGCTTTTTCCACCTTGCCTCAGATCACCAAATCTATTGTGGCTTTTTAGTTCTACCTGCTCAGCTTAGGTGATATTCCCATTTTCCATACTCTTTCCCTATAGCTGGGTGGTCAGCTAAAGTCTGCCTCTTCCCTGGCTGTCCTTGCAGGATAAAAGCAAAGAGTCAGAGCTCCTCCTTTTTGCAGGATTTCAAAAATTCAGATGTCAATTACCAGATGTCAATAAGAACAAAACAGTTTTCAAGATAAAATAGCAATGTGTGGAAAAGGATGTAAGACAGTCATATTTATCAGTAAAAGTCTCTGCAGGCCAGGTATCTGTCAAAGAGAAGGGAACTTGCCTAGAGGAAGAAGTAGAGCAGAAAACATTAGCCAGCTCAGCATTCCCCAAAGCAAATCCCTGGAAAGGTAGAAGGGGTCAGAGCAGTATGTCTCCCATTTCCTTCAAGTTGGCATTACACTTCTGTTCTCCAAGACATCTGGAGAAACACAGTCCAAGCTGTCCTATGTGCATCATATCTAAGCTCCATCTCTGAAGAGAAAGAAATGGGGCCCTGGTCCCCAAAGCCCTTGGAAACAGAGTGAGTC
>JAWWMP010000116.1:29867112-29974555 GCA_035047865.1 Dendrocincla tyrannina | reverse complement strand
CCCTTGGAAACAGCGTGAGTCAAGCCATGGGGGACCTAACTGAACCAACAGGGAAAATTTCTGGTTTGGATTTTGAGAATTTTGCAACACAGGCCATAAAAATTTCCCCAGAGCTATGTATGAACAACTGCACTGGAGTAGCCTAGTGCTAGTTGTAGGACATTATAATGGTAACTGGAGAATTCTTTCATGTATATTGTTGCAAAATGGTACTGAGCAACATTTATGAGTGTATTCTTGAACATTCTTTCACACTGAAAGTGACTAATCCTGTGCAGATTTAGCCAAACTTTCTCAGAATACCAGGCAGTGCCGAGGAGCAAAGCAGTTGGACCATTGCACTATCATGTAGCTGTTAGTAAGAACACCTGGCACAGGGAAAAAAATAGTAAAAAAATCCCCTTCTGCTTCAGTAGAATTTCTTGAAAATATAAAATTCTTTCCTTAGATAACAAAGGGTCTCTTCATTTAAGAAGGGTCATTCCTACTGAAAACAGGCATCCAGATTCTGAAGAAGAAACCAAACAGCCAAATGATCAATATATTGTAATGAGTACTATGCTAACAAACTTACATGTTTACAGCAAATGGGGCATACTTGAATGCTCCAGATTCTTTCTCATAGTTGTCACTTGCACAGACACTACCCTCCTCCTTATTGTACATGAGATTTGTAGATCCTGCTGAAATACTCGTTTTAAACCAACAAACAGTATTTCCTTACATGCCAAGAAAAACAGGAATTTTAACATCTTAAGCCTTCCCTAGAGATGGCAGGATTCCCTTGGTTTCTGTGTTACTCCACAAAGTTGCATGTTATGCCAGTGTGATGGAGGGACATCTCCTCTGGTTTTTTCCACTAACTTCACAGTGAGGAGTTCTTTGTCCACAGACTCCTACCAAAAGGCTTCTTGTTTCCTGACTTTGTTCATCATTCATTCCAGAATGCACCAGATAGGACAGTTTTGTGCAGGGTGGGGAAAAAATGTAATTGCATTTGCCCAGACTCCTGTGGCAAACAGCAGGCTTGAAAGGAGGAAGCATGGCAGGTTAAGGCTAGTTGGGTCTCCCTCAACTTTGGTCCTACTTCAGAAACCCATTTCTTTCTACCAGTCAAAAGCTTCTGATCCTTATCTGCTCACCTCTCCATTTAGTCTCTGGTTTCCCTCTGCCACCAAGATCTGTGTGTGGGCTACTTCTTGTGAAGGACAAATGTTCAGCTCAGCAGCCAACCTTCTGCAATCAGGGCACTGCTCCTCTGCTCAACTGAGACTCAGAAAAAGCTGGGGACCTTCTACCCTTGGTGCTTGGCTCCTCTTGCCCCCGGTTCATCTCCTATCACACAGTGCCATGCTGGCCTGCCAAGTATTCCACTTAGGTAACACTTGGCATTTCCAGCCCCAGGGCCTCAGCACTGACGCAATTTCCAAAATTATTTTTTAAAAAGCCACAAATATTTTGAATTCCTAGCAACTGAGAAACCCCAAAAGCAAGAAAGCAGCATTCTTCTGCCAGGGAGGGCTGCAGTGGGGAGCAGAATGGTGGATTGAGCACTGTTTCATTTTTCTATTCCCTCCTCTTTTTTCAAAACTTTCTGGTAATGCAAGGTCAAGGGAGAGGGGAGGAAAATAAAGAGACAAAAACTAGGTGGGGGAAATAAATTTTGGAATCCTTTTTCCAGGAGTAGAAGTGGAAAAGATCACATGAAGCAATGGTGGTACCTCTCTCTTCCCTAGCTTTCAACCTCCATAAAAGCTGTGTATTAATACAGGTGAGAGAGGGATGCTATTCTTTTTTCCCCTTCTTCCTTCATTAAAAATAAATAAACAGGGGCATAGTTAATGGTTAATGCTGCTGAGTTCATGGAACAAACAGTTCTCTTTTCCCATCTTGCCTGTAGTTTAATTATGAACTTAGGCTGCCTTCAGGCTACAAAGGGCAAGAAATCAGGAAATACATATATCCAGAAATGCAGCCAGTGTTTGATGTCTCTGAGCTAAAATTAAATAAAATAATAAAATTGAAGTGGAGAATAAAAGCAATATGCAAACCATGGGGCTTAGAGTCAAATGGAGAAAAAGCAAAAGACCAGTTCTGAGAAAGCTGAGAAACTAGCAACATGAAGGACTTCCAAATTCAGCAGTAATACTAGAAAGCTGTTCCTGTGAAGGTTGTTAGTAAATGATCTTCAAAGTAGTCACAGATTAAAAAATAAATGAACAAACTATGGCTGCTGTAAGTGTGTCCTCTAGGTTTGCCAGCACTGAACAAGCAAGGTAGGAGAAGAAAAATCAAGACCCCAGGGTCTGGAATCAGAACAATGACTGAGAAACCCAGAAACCCTATAGGGATGCAGAGAAGCCAGAGATGCAGACAAGCCACAGAATGGGAAGCATCCCCACAGACTTCCAAAATACACAGGTAACTTCAGGATTGCCTTGGAGTATACAGTGCTCTGAAACACTGAACACCAAAGATCAGTATTTGTCCATCAGGAAGGTGAAAACAGTGATGAAGGACCACATCAGATAAGGATACCTATGGTCAGTCTGACACACAACAGTGCCACAGGTATTCACTGGATGACTTCCCAGACACAGGAAGTAGGCTTCAACTCCTGATGCTTCAGGAAGGATGGCTTTCAGACATGTTCTATGTTGGAAGAGGACAGTTCATACAAATGCCTACCAGAAGGGGAAGAAGGATTTGGAGCTTTAGCACAAATAAACCAACTAGTCCCAAAAATGTTTTCTTCAAGTGTGATCCACATTTTTGTGCAGCTCAAAGCAAGTCAGTACTACTCTCTTAGCATCACAGCAAAACGCATGAGATCAAGGAATTGATCTAATGTTCGCTAAGCATCATGAATCAGGCTTGGCTTTGGATACAATAAAAAAAAGGATGGCTGTTGTATTTATAAGGAATAGGAGACACACAAGCTAGCTGACTTCACAGAGCATATAAGGTCACTATTATTTGAAACAGCCATAAAACATGATGAATGGCATAGGTATGCTCAAAATTAATGATGCAAAATTAATAATTACAAGTACCTGATCTGAAAAGGAAATCAGCTTTTCAAAAGTCATGTAGGTAGGTAGTCAGGCCAGTTTCTAGGAGAAACTCCAGGGAATGTCTCCCATAGTTTAGCACTAAAAGAATAGTGCACGCTAACATCAGACACATCAAGAGATGAACAGGATGTAGATTCTGACGGCACAACACATACATACTGAAGAATGTGAAAATATCTAGCTGGGGCAGATTAAAAGATACTGTAATTTTAATCAGTGTGTAGAACTCAGACAGCTGTCTTCCTGATTGGTGCCTTTCGCTGTATCATCTAGTGAAACCACTAGCATATGAGCTTTCTAAAACAGCTGAGGGGTAGGTGAATGCTATAGGAAGGACACTGTTTTGAAAAGGGAAAACGATAAGCAACCAACCACGCCAAAAACCCAAAAGAAAAAAAAATCCAAATAGATGCTTTTCACTTTTACATCTTTAATATATAATGATGATAATTAAATTTAGATATTAGCATGCAGATTACAGGCAGTAATATTTACTTATATATCCAAAAATCCAACTATCCTGACGTCAAAAGAGTCCTCAAGAGAAAAGAAAAAAAGAGCAACTTGTGGCACAACACCTCATGAACTTTGATATGTTGATATACATTTAAAATTAAGATTGAAGAAGGAAATAAAAAAGCCTCTAGTGACGTTGAAAGATTACTCTTTGTTATTAGAATAACCATGGACTTTGAAACAGAAGCCAGAGTGGATTATTCAAGCCCAAATGGACATCTATATTTTAGAAAAGAAGAACTTTTCTTAGACACTATTGTGAAACAAGATGGAGATAATCTTTCTTTAGGTTTTGGAACCATTAGCACAGATAATCAGTCAGATCATGAGTGGGATGAATTAATTTTGGAAAAAAAGTGTATTAATGCATGGTCTCAGGACAGCGTATTGTTAATCTAATGATACACCTGTTATGTTACAAATTGCAATGCCCTATTAAACAAAATCAGTAATTACAGTCTTTTCCCTAGATGACTAGTGAGATTGTCACAAAAATTGTTATGATTTACATACATTTTGATTAATTTATTTTTTTTACTAGACTACCAACCTCTTCTCTATGAACGATCTGACCACTAGTTGGCATTGTTACTTCACTCAAATAAACAGCCTTTAAAAGAGGTGTTTAGCTACAAATCCCGACCTCTACATTTTTGAGCTCCAAGTTTCATTTTGCAACATCTGGAAATAGTGTTGAGTGAAAAAAAGAGAAGCAAGTAATATATGACTGGTATATTATTTCCCCCTCCCCAGCCGATGTATCTCTTTCAGCAAGTCTTTAGTTCTGCCTTGAGTTCTGAAGGAGAGATGAAGCAATATAAAGTGTATTCATGGGCAGAAGAAACCCAAACCAAACCATAGCCATAGTCATGTAGTCATGTGTACTTAAGTGGTACAGTCAAGGCTGTGAGTGTAGACCCAGTAGTATGGAAGCTTAAATAACAGAAACAAAACCACTGAATGCAAACATGAAATACAAGAACCTTTTACCCCTTGAACTGCTCCTCTGTTACACCAGTGCTATTAGCGGTGCCTTGTGCTCTGTTCTACCAGCTCTGAGCTGCTGGTAATAAAGCAAGTGACAGCTTTTCTGCATGGAGGTTCTGTCACTGATAAATAATATAAATGAGAGAATAAATAAATAAATGAAAGGAAGGGTGTTTTCCTCATCTTCCCAGAAAGAGCAGGGTGATACCTTTGTGAGCTGGACTGAGAAGAGGCCAAAGAGGCCTTTAGGGCAGAATCTGCCTGTGCTACTGAACCCCTAGTCCATTCACTCTGGGGCTGCTTTAGCACACACGGGGGTTTGTGGAATTCCTCCTGTCTGTGCTACCCATATTTCTGTCATGCAAGACAGGGGAGCACCTCTGAGGTTCAGCAACACAAGTTGGTTCTGGAGGTCCCTGCAGACAGGCAAGTAGAAATGAGAACAGGTTGTCTCCCTCTGTCCCGTCAGTGGGAGGAGAGCAGATTTTCAGCTTTCAGAGTCTAACTTCTGGGGCTGGTATTGAGACAGTTAATGGTTTGCTTTAACTGTAAATTAAACTTCCTTTCAAATAAACTTAACATTACAGTTACACAGAAGTAAGCTTTCAAAAATACCCACTTCTCAAAGGAAAATGAACACAACCAGAAAGAGCTGCTTTAGAACAATAAGAAAGATGTAATCTCTTCAATACTGCAAATCCCGGCTCATATACAAACCACAGACTGACACTGCTAGCACACTAACTACAGTGAGTCACAGTAAGGTTCTCAAATTAAATCCTCCTCTACACTACTGACACACTTTAGGGCCTTAGGTATGTCTCCTCAACAGGCCTGAGCTCTAAAATACACATAACACTTACCCAGCATTAGAGAAATTAATTCATTAGCAACTGCAAAGTGCTAGGTAAATGTTTACAACAATTAAGAACAAGTAGGATGTTTTTGTCACAAAAAACCCCAACAAAAACCCAAACCAAAACAGAATTAAAGCCGCACCAACACAAACAGTGGAAAATAAAAGCAAAAACTTCCTTCAATTCTAGTGAATGTTTGAAAGCCAAAACAACAACAAAAAGCAATCAATCAACCAGAGTGTAGTTCTGAGTAACTTGAGTAGCTTGACATCAACTCTTTCAGAACACACAGTAGGGCTGATATGTAAGAAAATTTAAACAGATTTTGCAACTGCTTTGCATATAGGACTTTCTAAAGTCTCATGATAGAAAGCAGCTGATCCCACAGTATCCAAGATATCCCTTGTTGATCTAGATTTAATTAATTAAACCACTTACAAGATTATGCTATGCCACAAGGCAATCTGTGGATGATCACAGAAGCTATAGCAAACCATCCCCAAATTTTCCATGATCAAGTATCTTAGCAACTGTTTTCTTTTGAAGAAGTTGTACGTTAGAAGCTCTTGATGGGTTGGAGTGAGCAGATGTAATGCTGTTTCAGACACCAGTGTATGCAGTCTAATCTCCCTCCTCTTAGTGAGAAGCAACTGAAGTATGCGTGATGGCTCCTAGTTTATAACACAGACTGGAGTCTGATATCCAATTGTGCTCACTATCGAAATCTATATAAATGCTGTCCACTTTATTTAGCACTAAAAGCTTCCATCCTTTGAAGATAAACAGGTTAATAAGCCTTAAAATCATTAATGAAGTAAGGCTTGAGGGATATCTTTCTGAGCAGCATAAACATTGGCTCAGCTAACATCTCATGCCATCAACAAAGAAAGATCACTAGCAGACCCAGGCCAAGATGCTGTGGGAAATAAGTGGAAGGCAATAACAGCTGGAAATATTTGGCACATGCAATAAAGTTTTGAAACCCTTTGGATACTGAGTTTCCAAGCCTTTTTTTTTTTCTTTTTTTTTTTTCCTAACCACAAAATATTTCATTAGCACTCGTGTGAGAAAAAAAGTCAGCAGCATCCAGGTGTGGTATGACACTGTTACTTTCCATGAGATGATACAAACATCCCCCTCCTTCCTTCCTCTTCCACTCCAATTATCTGTTTGTGCAGAATGTTATATGTCCTGGGTAGAAATACGTATGTGTATACATTACAATTAGAAATCCTCTTTACTCGGGGAACTTTGCTAACTAAATGGGCTTTATACAATAGTGCTGTACACCTGTCCAGCTTTGCATTTCCAAATGATTTCCAAATATGACAGGGAGTTTTAGCCACATTTGAGGGGTGGATTGAGGAGGTCCCAAATTCCTGCAGTGCTGTAGGACATTTGCATGGTGATAGAAGATACCAGTGAATTTCCCTGGGGAGGGAAAGGCTGCAGCAGGGAATCAGCAGCTCCCTGCTGAGTTGGGTCAGGCAGGACACTGCTCAGAACTAGGCATGACACACACTACTTTTGCCCATGCAAAGGCTAGAGGAAGATGAGAGTGAGTATGCAGGGGGCAGAAAGGCAGGAAACAGTGAAAGAGAAAAAGCCTACTGGTGGAAGCCCCACAAAAGATGCAATTGTTAAATCTGGAGAGGTTGATAACTTTTTTTTTTAATTTTGTATTTTATTTTGACTGGCAGAAAGTTTGGATGTAGGATGCAAGATGTGGAGGAATTATATTTCTGCAGCTCAGAAGAAAAATAGTTTCTTCCTACTGCAGTGGTTTCTAACTATTTAGACATCTTACTCAATCGGAGAGAACCTGCTTATCCACTGGTCAGTGTGATGGGGGATGAGAAAAGTAAAGACATAAATAGTCGTGTACTGTGGTACAGGAGTCCCAGTCACTGCATGGACCTGGCTGTGCTCACTCCACAAATATAAACAGGAAAGATTATTCCTGTCCTAAAAAGAAAAATCAAAAACATAAATATTTTTCCCATCTGCCCTCAAATAGTGAAACCCAAACTAACCACCCTCTTTAAGGGTGATTATAGCCTTGCTGGATTCTGTGCACAATAACAATGGTTTGAGTTTGTTAAAGGTCACTAGGAAAATTACAGCAACGAGACCTTGTAGCTGGCAGTGTGTTTTTCTTCCTCAGCTTAAAGCATGCACTGTAGCTGGCTCTACAGCAAGTGCTTTTAAACAGCTATCTACAGAATTAAAAAAAGGAATTAATTATACACTACTGAGCAAAATAAACTGATAGATAAGGGTATCACTGCTACTCTCTGAAACTTCATTGCTATTTCACCTGTGCAAAAGCCATGAGAGAAAAAAAGTAGGTAGCACTGCTTCTTGGCTGTGCAACATAAGGAGGAAGATCTCTTCCACTGTCATTTCTCTTACATACAGAGCTCTGCCACAACCCAGAGGCACAAGGAATATTTAAGGAATACAGAGAGTGCTTCTCTCCTTTGATAATTTTTTTAATGCACCGGAAAGGAGGACTAACAGAGGCAAAATAAACTTGGATTCAGTCAGTACAGGAGGACAAGTACTCAGTTGTAGTCCAGGCCTTTGCTTGAGTAAACAGCAATGTGTCCAGTGAAATGTTCAAAACAAAAAAATAATGAGCCTTTAAAGACACAAACTGTCTGGATAAACAGAGGCTGGGGGGACACTATTTGATTACTAACACCTTTTGAGGGAAAAAGAAATCAGCAGCTCTCTCTTTAGCAGGAATGGAGAACTGGGATATAGGTTTCCCAGTTCAAGGGTTCCTGCAGTCCCAGGAAATCGTGCAACAGATGTCCTGGTGCCCACTCGCCACACAATGCCTGCCCAATATTGATAACCAAATATGGACCTAAGAAACAGTTCAGACGAAACAGCTGTAGACAAAAGACAACAAAAGACAGAGACTGAAGGCACTGCCGCTGTGCTGGATCCCTGCAATAAGCAAGAAAACTCTTAAACAAAGTTTGTTAAATAGTTGAGAGGGACAAATCTCTGCTGATTCCTACAAGAAAGGGGCAGAAGCCCTAGCACAGGATTATAAAAAATAAATACAGGGCAAGCAGTGATCTGGTTTCCTTTTGAACCTAGCAGATACACATGGATTCTTATCTTCAGGAGTTCTCCAAATTAGTTACACAATCCCTTCCATTGGTCTTATCAAGCTCAATCTCCTAACAATTTAAACTCCTCAGTCCTTCCTGTCCTGTTTGGAGCTTCTCTCTATGAGTGCTCAGGAACATTTCGGTTTCCAGCCTAAATTAACTAGATAACAAACACTTGATCTGGCATTAATATTATCCTTTTATATAAGATTTTTCCCTCCCTGATACATAATCCTCCAATCCATTTACAAATAATTGTCCTATCCCCTTTTAAGCATCTGCCAACCAGGCTAGAAAAATCAAGGTATTTTATCTCTTTCTAAGGAATAACAGGGAAATGTTTAATCCATCTCATTCTTCTAACCAACATACTAATCCTCATCAGTACCCATTTGAATTCACATTAAGCTTTGTTAAATCTGGGTGAGCTCAACCATACGTAAAACTTCATCATTGTCACATACAATGGCTTGGATAACTCTGCAAAACCACTTGCTTAGCGTGCCCTAGAAGTACATTATGCATTTTACTTCTGCTTCACACTGGTTGCTCATAGACACACAGAAATTTGTTTAACCATCATATTCTTCTCTTTCTTTCTTCTATGTTTGTATGTCCTTCAAAGACCCCACAGCAAGTACAAGCAAGACAGCTCACTTCAGAAATGGCTGCTACGCTGCTTCTGCCACACCGCAGGGCTCGTGGCACATGGTGTGTTCTGTGCCACTTTCTTAAGTCAAGTGGCAGGATTAGCACACTAGGCAAATGGATTATTGTGCAAGATTTAGGTTTTGCAGAAATACAATACTCCCCTGCAATAAGGAATCAACTTTCTCAGTATTCCTACATCAACAGATACTTGTAGTTACATGCAAATTGAGAAGCAAAAATTCACATAGCTTTGTATGCAAAATAACCAGCAAGGAATAACTTTTGCATTCAGATAAGTGAGATTCTCCCCCTGCAGTACTGTGTCCAGTTGTGGAGCTCTTGGCATAGGAAAGGCATATTGTTGGACTGAGTCCAAAGCGGGGCCATGGAGATGATCAGAGGGATGGAGCACCTGAAGAGCAGGAGAACCAGTAACACTGGATGCCATAGGAGTTTACAGAAATGGACAATGTCTATGGACATTTTCAGAAAAGAAGTATGCAATGGCCAAAGGCAACACAAGTGAATGACAATTCACAAGTGAATGACCAAGAAACAGCAAAGAACTCATTGTATTGAAAACTGGCCTTCCACCACAAAGCTCACAGCCATGACTAATATTACAGATGTAAGAATGAGATTAATTGCACAATTTTTTAAAAATTGTGGTATACCTGAGATTGAAGTTACATGTTTCCTGTAAAACAGTTTAATTAGTCAAATACCTTCAAATACATGCACACGCTCACAATGGTCTCAAGGAAAAATAGAAATTTTTGGCCTTCAGCAGGTCAAGCACATATCAAAGAATTATGAAGTAACATTACCTTAGAGTCGTGAAGAGCCAGAGCTCAGATTTTAGTTTCTTCTTAAATTTGAATTATGGTCTGCTTCTAGATAGCATGGCATCACAGGGGAAAGTAGTAAAATAGGATTGCTCTTGAGTGAACTCAGACACGCAGCAATCTGTGAACTGCAGACAAGCGACTGTGAGTAGCTCTCTGTTATAACTTTGTCACAAGTTGGTTTGGTTATGGCACAGACTGTAAGATTACCAATCTAGGAACCCAGGAAGGCAGGAGGTCTTCTTGGACACCTGGCTTGTGAGAGGAGTGTACTGCAATTGCACCCTACTACCTGTCCTGTTAATTAGCTGAAGAGAAGGCTTTTATGCTACCCTGCCCCTACACAAACTTTATACCAACTACTCATTTCCTCTCTTTCTGACATTTGCTTTTATTTACAAATTACGTAAACAAAGCACCTCTGAGCACTCAAGAAAGCACTTCCTTTGCTCATGATGCCAAGCCTCCTTCTAACTGAGCCCTGAGAGCTCCTTCTCTCTCTTGGCTTCATGCTTTAAATAAATCTGTGTGATGTTTGTGCACACTGTCCTTGGCTGCTGCTCTCCCAGACCCACACTTCCATAGGAAGATCATCATCTTTGGATTTTATTTGGCTCCTCATAAACTCTGCCTACACAGCTCACAAAGTCGTTGAGATTTCTATGAGGCCTACACTTCGACCAGCAATGATTGTTATTTTATCTATGCCAGAAAAGAGACAACTTTCTTACATTTCTTGTGAAAGTTTCAGCAAACTCTTCTACCACTGCTTTTTCCACAGACTGTACACACCCTCCCCCAGGGCACAGACGTTTCTGATGACTGACTATAAGACAAGGCAGAGGACTATTGCTTTTTCACCTTTTGTCACTGCTGTGTTTATTCTCTGTACAGGAGTCAGAAGGACAATCTTGGTCACGGGCCTGAATCTAGAGCCAAGGCAAGCACTGTGTTCCCTTTCCTTTGAAAAAGGAGCATCTGGCCTTGCACCAGGCACCAGAACTACTAAGAGCAATGGAGTTAGGCAGAGCTGACTTAATCCTCTCCCAGCCCCCCACACGCTCACTAAAAACCTTGGGAAAGCTCAAATCCAAGCTTGATCTCTAGGTACAATATGCGTCAAGGCCACAAAGTGCAAGCTTGCAACCAAAGGTGCTTTGAATACACAACAGATTTCCCAGATGGGAATTTCCTCCATTATTATTTTTAATTTTCCATTTCCTAACATTCAAATTCCAAAGAATACATCCAAGCATACTCAGCTTTGAAGAAAGCAGTTAAGCAAGGACTAAACTAAGAAAGAACACTTGGCCTTCTACAACACAGCCATTACATTAACTCCTCTGAGAGCTGGTCTTTTGAATCCGAACACAGTTTGTTTTTTTAAAGTCACTAGCGATTACCAGAGGAAGAAAATAATTGTTGGGAAAAGCCTGGCTAATTCGCTGACCAACATAACATTTAACTCCATTCCAAGCTTTCTGCGACATGATACGCTGCAAGATGATGGCATGGTGTACTCTGAGGGTCAGCTTCAAGGGCCAGGAAAAAAACAGTCACCCAGAACTCGAGTTCACGTGAAAAGCACAAAATTCCATTTTGGAATGGAATGAAAAAGGCACACAGCATTAGGTTTGAACTCTAGCAATATAAAAATATTTACTTTTATGTATAAACTAATTCTATGGACAAGTTTGAATAAGAAATATCTCTTCAGGATGTTCTGTGGGCTTCAGCACCAAACCCCCCCCTAGTTTTTTAGAGCAGAATTTTTAAAAGAAATCTAGTCAAGATACCCTAAAAATATGCAGATAAAATCCTTGACTATCGCAGCATCCTGTTTTCTTTCTTTCATTACCACAAAACATCATGTAGGAAAAAATGGAGAAAAGAAAACCTCTTACAGGACCCTTCCAGATCAAGCTGTATGCATCAACTGCAGAATCACAGATCTTCTTCTAAGCCAACGTTGCTCCAGCTGAACACTTTTTACCATCTGCAGTGGGATCAAAAAGGTATAACAAAGGGGCAATGGCCAATATAATGCAAGCAAGCTTATTGTAATTTGAGGGTTTGCCAGTGAAAGCTGTTTTTTTCTGAAAGAACAAACACATTAGCATCACCCTCTTCAGCTGCAATCCCTCTTCACTAGAGAGGGAGGTATAAGTAATGAGACTAAGTGTAAGTGTTGACAGCACTGCCAATGCCCAGGAAAACAGGCTATGCTCTTCTAAACCCACAAATGCAGAAAGAAGCCCCATAACTTTTGACAAATGCAAAAACGTTACATGAAAACAAAAACTCAGCTGTTCTCTGAACATTTCACCAAAGTAAAATATGCTTATAAGCAGAAAAGTTGATCTGTAGTCAGAAGATGTTATAATCTTTTCAGTAGCTGGATGCTTCTTCAATCCCTGTGCTACATTTAATCAAATTTACTGACCCTGTTTTACAAAATGGTCAGGGAGCCAAAAGAGGTTCTTATCCACCCTCTGTGCCTCTGCCAGCATAACAGTGATTGCTGCTTCCTTAGGTATTACAAAATATGCTGGTAAGAAGAAGCCCTCTTGCTCCATAAGAAAGAAAAACATAGGTGAATTTGCCCTGAAATAGTATTAGGGAGGAAAAAGCATTTCCTCCTCTTTTCAGTGTTTCTAGTTGTTGTAATTTTATTACAGTGCAATTTATTTTAAATATTAAAAAATGCCATTCTCATGGTGAAGTGAAACTGAAATCCTGAAAAGTTCCTCTGATCTTGGCCCATCAGGGAAAGCAGTTTGAAATGTCTGCTTCTACTAAATGTTTTGTTTGGGTAACTTCCACTAGGGATTAAGTCTTAATGCTTTATTTCCATTAGAATGTCCTTTGAACAGGATTTTATAAAAGCTTAAATGAAATGAGAAAACACTTCTGTCAGAACTTGTCCATAGCAGTGTTTCTTCAGGACTTTATTAGCCTGGGATTGAATGAACTGTATTGTATCAGCTGACAATCAGTAAATAAAAGTCTGGGTAATTACGGGTTTTTCAGTTCAGTGACCGTTTCACAGCAACTCCAGCAAGGAAGCTTTGTAAGCAAGAATGTGATCCATTCACTAAGAGGCAGTCAGAAAAGGACACGTTTGCTTGCTGATAGGTATATATCACCTCAGATTACAGTCAGCTGAAAAATGTAGCAGATTTTGTAGTCTATGGCTCAAGTTTTTTTCACATTTAGACAAGCCTGTACCCAGGTCATGTCTGTAATTTCCCTGAGTTTAAAAGCAAAACTAAACTTCAAGCTGGATCAACAAAAGAACTGTCTGGTCTCTGAATCCAGCAGAGAATCAAAAGGCATTTAAAAGGCATTCTTTCAAAAGAAAATCCTCCTCCTTTAGCAATTCATTTTATGGATGAATAAATTAAAAAAAGTAATGAAACTGACAGTAGGCAAGTGTGAGTCTTTATCCCATATACTTTAAGTTATAATTCAATCTCTTGGTGTGAAGGATTGGTATAAATCATGCAGTATGAAGTGTATTAGCTCTCCAAACTTTTGTTCATGTTATTTATTATGTCTCTTCTTGTATCACTTTTTCTTTCCACAGCGGTCTATAAAGAAGTACAGCAATATTTCTGTGGCTGCAGTGGGCCTTAAGAAAGTTCTTATACACGGCATTTCCCTGCAGGATGCTCCACCTGTTTTTCAGCATATGAATGTGACAACCAAAGCAGTAATCCCTGGAGGAGCGAATAGTGTCAGGAGAAATATGTTGCTGGAGTACATGTGCTTTCTGACAGCAATGAAGATGTTAATCATGACAGCACCAGAGATTATGACTCCATGGTTACAGCCCTGAAAATTTGTCCTACAATAAAAACGTCTCTATATTTCTTCTTACATTTCTAGCAGGAGAAAAGCTACTCCCCTGATTTACAGTAAATTACAGTTCCAGGCAAAAACTTCACCAGAAGAGAAACATTTCTGACCATCCACTTTTATCTATACACAAGATACAATCAGTTTCTGTTGCAGAAAGTCTTCAGCACATTCAGTTATATTTTCATTCAAGGTTAACTAATATCCTTCACCCCTCCCCACCACAAAACCTGGACTTGCTCTGAAGCTGCAGTGTTGCTCTGGAACATGATGGTGATTTTCCACTATCCCTACAACACACAGTCCTTGATGTTTCTCAGGTGTCTTGGCTACATGGATCAGGATTTTCTAACCAGACAGTCCATTTCTCCATGATGTACCACATTTAAATCTCTGCCCTCCTCAGAGAAAGTCACATCTGAAAACAAATCCTACCTGTTCGCTTAATTTTTTTCAAGAAAGCTAGTTTTTAATAAGTTACTAAAATAGCACCCCTTCCCTCACTAGTATTGCTTTTCTTTCATATTCATCTGAAGTCCTCTCAAAAATCACTTCTCTTTGCTTTTGGTTACATGTGGGAGGCAAAAGGAAAGTATTTTATAGAGCATGATAAAACAAAAGAGGGCCAACTGTCATCAAGCAGAAGATCTCACCATATAGCTTCCTCCTCCCCATACTTCCCTTTCTCTTCCCCCACCAGCCTGCAGCAGCCTCCAGAAATGCAACTTGCTCTTAAGGAAGCAAACCAAACCCCCTCCATTTCAGCTGTTTTTTCCCATCCCATCCTTACACCATTATCACTTTCCAGCCCCATTTCCTTCTCTCCTCCAGCACAGCTTCCCTGCTGGACCATGAAATGTTACTACCAGCTGCACCCTTTCTTGCTATCTTCCTGATCATAAGCAAAGGTGGAAGAAGTTAAAACAAGTGTCAGCCTAAAGACTGTCCTCACAGCATGACTTGCAGTTACATAGGTGGCTTTGGTTATCATTGCCTTCTACCTGTACTGTTTATGTCCATTCCAAGCATCTGCAAAACAGCATCCAGCAGTTCCTGAGGGAGCTGGCTGTGCAGTACACTGGTGCCATCAACTGAACCCTGTTCAGAGACATACCAGCCTGGGTTTCCTAGGAATCCTTCTGTCTTCCGAAAACCAACATGCAGCGTCTCCTCTGGACAAGGGCAAGAGCTTTACCTAGAGCTTATTTAAATTTCAAATCCATTCCATTTTCTATTTTACTTTATTTATCTTCATCAGGCACAGTCAGGTTCAGAGGGAGACTTCTTGCTGTGACTCCCATGCAGGGAAAGTGTTTGCCAAAACCAGAACTCAGAAGTTCTGTTGGAATCTGTCTGGAAAGGGTTTTTCTCATAATTGCAGAGGTCTTGCATCCTCCCACCATTTTTTTCCACTCTGATGTTCCCAAATCTGCCTTAAACTTTGGTAGACTTTGTTTGAACAAGCAGATGTGGCTTCTCTAACCATCCGGTAAGGCCTCAGGAGCTAGGGAGGGAGACACCTGACTACCATCCTCATATGGTTGGTTTTTTTAATTTGACTGAGGGGCTCATGGAATCTGAGTTTATCAGGATATGTCCACAGTCAAAACCATTTTAACTGTTCTGAGTTCAGAGCCACAATCTCAAGACATGGTTTATTTGTTTATTAAACAGCATTATGATATCCTGGGAAACTTTTTAAGTTGCTTATATGCTATGAAGTGACATCACTGAAATGAAACAGCGGGTCACAGTGTCACAGCTGGAAACCTTGAATCCATCATAACAGGATCTTCAAGTTTCCAATTCCAAAGCTCTGGAGTGCTCAAGTATTTCTTCCCCCTAAGGATATTAGCTTAGGATTCTCCTTTCCGTGGATCATTGAATAGGAATTGGTGCTAAGCTACTGATAAGGTATTTCTAGAAAATCTAGCTGTGAGGGCACTGTGTGTGGAAAAGCACAGTGTCCAAAGCTGAGGTACAGTCCTGTCCAGCCCTGAAGGGAGGGTTACATGGCTGTATTCCATGCCATGAGGTCCCTACAAGCTTCAGAACTGTATGAAATACAGCTGAATGGTCCAAGTTTGATAACAGATAAACACAGGCTTAGGTGAGGGAATAGATTTATGATACATGCATTAATTGTGCATGGCAGAGCAGGAGCCAAACAAGAGAAGACAATCTATGGGAAAAAAATGTCTGTCAAGGCAGAGGATGCACACAAAGGCATGGAAGAAGTCCCTTATCAAGAACCATCTTATATTCAGCTTTTCCTATTTGACCATCAGAATTCAGTGTTCTTGCATCTCTATGAGGTTACAGACAACAAACGTGGTAGAAGAATAATGTTGACATAATTTGGATAGACCTAAGGACTCAAACCTTCACATTTATTTGATGGTGGGTAAATTTGAAAACAATGTAGGCAATTTCTCCAAATGTTTCTGTATGAAGTCATCTGCAGGGAAGGACGTTTAGACTGTCTAACATCAGTTGTCTAAATAGTCTCTTCTCTAGTGAGAGTGCTAATGGGGCCATATTTCTGTTAATACATCCACCGGAAAAGTAGCATTTAGCTCATGTGGAAACACAAATCCAGTAGGATTTTTATGTTCACTCCTTGAAGGTGAAAAATTCCACTTTTTCTCACCAACCACAAAACTCTTTGTTTTTTCTCCAAGCCTTTTAGTGACTGCAGTTCACTTCTGAGATTAATATTTTCTTGAAACTCACTTAGATATATCTGTAGAGGGAAAAAAAAATAAGTCATAAGCCTTACCAACCAACTAAACCAAATAAAAAAAAAACATTTAGAAAAATCTTCCAAAGATAAACAGAATTTCCAGCATGGCTTAATGGCCTGGCAAGGATTAATCAGCCCAATAAGAAAGGTTATTAACCATTTTTAAACTGCAAAAACTGCCTGAGGAATTTCAATACGATCTGGAGGAAGTAAAGTTAAGTAGTGAGTATTCTTGCCCACACATATAGAATAAAAACGATTATTTCTTAAAGGTAAAAACCACATGAATAATTATTTTAGTGCCTGGAAAATTAGTAGTTACCTCATACAATATCAAGTAAGTCTGATAGAGTTGTCTATCCATTTTCAGTAGCCCCTTGTAATTTTTTTAGCCCTATAGGTTATGTCCCAGTAAAACAAAGAGGGGCAGATGGTGGAAATTGAAGGTGTTCCTCCAAAGGAGGACAAGAAGCATGAAGCAGCAAGGTGGCTCACCTGAGAAATTTTGTACAGAAGGGAAGAATGAAGTCAGATTATTACAACATTAGTGACTGAGACAGAAAACAGTGATCTCTGATCTGTCGGTATCTGAAACACTGGCACACAGACTTGATATGGACCATCAGAAAATTTTGCCTATAAAAGACTCCAGAAGGAAAACCAATTAAACACTCCATTTCTCACTACATAAGTGTAAAATTATTGAACAAAGATTGATATGCTTCCTGAAAAATGGGGGAGATATTTTCATCAAGAACTGCACAGCATTCTACCTCTCTAAAAGCTATTATGAGAATATCAAATAAAATCTCTTCCCAACATTTCATGCTCTTTCATATAACACATTTTAAGAGAAACAAACAAGTTTTTTGGGACAGTGATGAGCCTCTGAACAGTCCTTCTTTTCATCAGGATCCAAACTAGGTTTGAAAAGCTGCTTGAGACATGCCTAACTATTTCTGTTCCACAGCAACACAGTCATGGAAAGTTTTCCATGTACCACGGCAAGGCCACAGAGCAAACAGTTTATCACTAGAGCATCTGAGCTTGAATGATAAAAAACAAACAGAGAGTAATATATGGCAAAACCTTGAAAGCAGAATTTTGGACTCTAATTACCTGGTCAGAAGCTCTTTTGAATACGTTGTGTGAGCTAATAAATTTCTTGTTAGAGAACAAGAACAAGTCTACTTTGTCTGGACACTAATCTTGGGTGTATAGCAGATTGTTATTAGTGCTTTTTCCCCCTGGAATTTTGTTTCTCCGCACAGATTTAAAAGAATAGGCCTTTTTCTCTTCTTTCAAGGTAGTAGCATGTAATATAGCTGCTCCTACTTTTTGCCCATATGTGGGGTGAATGGCAACTGGCTTAATTTTCACTTATGCTTTGATTTCCCTTGGCTTTCCAGCAAGAAGAGCCTGTAGAAGGCCTCCCACTAAGCTGGCATTGAGGCTCTACAGTATTTTCACCTTTCTTATCCTTCTGTGCAGATTTTAGTGGGGAGCCATTAGGCACATGCCCTGTATCTTTGGGAGCTGGTGGAAGGAAGCGCAGAGTAATTCACAGGCAGAAGATGATGGGGCTTCCTGTGGTTCAGAGATGTTACTGGTGGGTCTGGCAGGCAGCCGTGTTCAGAAGTAGATGGGCAAGTTCAAGTTCAGTGGTTCTTGCTGTGACATATCTCACAGCTGAGGACCTGCAAAGCCTACAATTGCCACTGGTGCACCTTTGCTGGGCAGATACCACAGAACCAATGTGGGAACATTCCTAAAGAGCTGTGGCTTGGCTGCTCCAAAGACATAATGATTTAAAAATAAGAAAATGAATTATGAGGATCAGGACATGGGGTTTCTCTAATTTTTACACTAGCCCAGAGGAAATCACAGAAAGCAAAGATGACTTGCCCCTCTTGGTTATCCACTGTAAAGACATATTGAGTCTAGAGTACCACACAGTTGGAAGCAACCTTTGAAGGTCATCGAGTCCAACTTCATTGCAGTGACCAGGGACATCTAGAGCAGGTTGCTCAGAGCCCCAGCCAGCCTGACCTTGAATGTTTCCAGGGATGGGGCATCTACCATCTCTCTCAGAAACCTGTTCCAGTGTTTTACCACCCTCATTGTAAAAAACTTTCTCAAAAATCCTTTTTGTTTGACTTCTGTAAAAAACCAATGGCGTCTTGTCTTTATGCATCTCATTAAAGTCTACTCATATCTTTCCCTTTTTTTATTATGTACACCAATCTCAGTGAAATACCAAGGGAAGGTCCCCTTGACCATTCTGTGATCATGTTATTATAAATGTAAGATTTCTTCAAAAGAACAGATGTGCCAAACCAGCCCAAGGATGCTGAGCTGAATGGAAAGTACACACTGATCAACTATTACTATTTCTGATGGAGAGGAAACTGAGAGGTGGCATTTCCATGACATTTTGTTCTTCTAAAGCCAAGAACTGTTCTATAACCTTTGGAAGTGCCTTGAAATTGTTAATCTTACACCAGAAGTAAATTGAGAGATTTGGAAAAGATGCGATGACTTATTCTCATTCCACAGTATCACCCATAAATAACAGTTAGCAGTGAATTTTATTAATAAATAAATCCTCATGATGACTATGAGAAAAAACTGATCATAACAAAAGAATTTACAGCTTAAGAGCAGGGTGACATAGCAACTCCACAGAAGGTTACCTTGCTCTGTCTTGTTGTAATAGGCAAATGTGCTTAGTTGAAAGTTTATTTTAAAAACCATACTCGTATTCCAAAAATCAGCTAAGAATAGTAGTCTACAAATATGAGGTGTTTCCATGTCATCCATTAGCCAGAGCTGCCAGAACAATACTGTGTAAGAATCAGGGAAATAAAACATTTTTACCAATTTCTACCCTGCACTGGGTCATTTTTCACCATCCATTGAAAGTTGCTAACAGAGATGTGGCCTGGGGTACAGACTGGTTGGACTTGAACAGAAAGCAAGCAGGAAGAAGAAATGCCGTATTCAAGGAGGAAACAGTGAAAAGACTCAAAATACAGCTGAAATGTTCAGAACAAGAGATGAAAATAATTTCAGCTTTTTCTGGCAGGAGTCCAGTTTGTCTCTTTTAAAAATGGGTGCGTAGTCTTCTGAAGCAGCTGCCTTCACCATCTGGGATGCACAGACATGTGCATATACCTTATTTATCAGGCATCACAAAATACTCCAATTCTGTATAGCTCTTCACTCTTGGAAAAGTGCAAGAGCGTTACCTGTCCAACATTTACTAATATTTTGTCTAATACAGTTTGAGAATGTACCAAGTCATTTTAAAAAGTAACAAGAGCCATCATAAGAAGAACTCAGTGCATTTGGTAAATGACCGTGTTGCTTCTACTAATGGAAAAGATCTGTTGTGGAGGAGGGGGATAAAGGCCAAAAAACCATATTCAAATCAAAACAAAAAAAAAACAATCCACCCCCTGCCCAAAGCCTCTCCAAAAAGAAGATAAACTCTACAAGACCATAAAACCCAAATAAAATTTAAAAATTCATTTACCTGCAGCCTGTGGGAACTACAGGTCATTTAAACTGTGGTTAGGTTTGAGATATATGCAGATTCCATTTATCCTCTTTAGCTTGTTTTATTCTCAAGCTACATTTTATTATCACAGGTATTGCATAGTTGTTACCACGCAGAAAATAAAGTCAGGATTATTGGAATGACTTTATACAGCTGTTTCACTCTACAATCATGTGCTTCCATGCCTCTGCAGAGACATGTAGTTTATCACAGTGGGCAAAATAATTTTAAAATTCCTGCTAATGAAATGCAAATCCTACACTGTGATTTCCCTTCATCTAAGTCCCTCAAAAAATAGAGAGTTACATAAAATTGCTTTCATCTTGCAGAATCAGAGAAGGTAATGAGACAGCTACAAGAGAAAGATATTCAATCACAATTTAATTGCAGATGCTGCATAATTCTCACAGCAGTCCAGCCCACCTGCATCTGGTCAACATCACATTGTTTTAGAAAAACTTGTAGCAGTCCGTGCACCTCTCACTAGAGCCTCATCAGATTCCAGTAAAAGTAAAAACAAACAAACAGTCGACCTTCCCTCAGATAGATACACTGAAATATTTCTCCTGTATTAACCTGACATCACAACACAGAGCATCCATTTCTCTTCAACGTTTTCCAAACAAGTCTATACATTTATCCATGCTCATGCATATAATATGTAGTAATTTTCACTAACATCTGATTTAAATGTGATATTAACTTCTGGAGACTTCTTTAAAATGCAGACTAGGAAATCTTTCTGTCATTTAGCGGTTGCTGCGTTTAAAGAATCTTCCCTCTGGGAATTTGCTGTGGTCAGAAGACTTCATCATAAATGCACTGTGCTACATTTGCTGTAAAAACAAAAAGTCAGTGCCTTCTCCATTTCCTATTCAAGAATCATGGTTTATGATGTTTTAATTAATCTCCTCTTAGCTTGGCAATTTCAGAAGTGATTTGAACATATTTTCAGTGCTTTATTACCACAACTTAAAGCTGTGTTCATTGGTACCGGGGCCTGTTTGCCCATTGCATATTCCTAGGTGGGTTCATGTCTGAATGCATCATACACCAGCTCATTTTCTTCCTAAAGATGGTCCCATAACACAGAGATATTTAAAATTTTGAAATAGCATGAAAGGACCAGAGACTGCATTACTCTCATCATAAGATCCTGGAAGGTCCAAGTAAAACAAAGGCAACTCAAGATGTACAATGAAATAAAAGCCAGTGTTCAAAACTAACAAGACAGCTCTGATATTTTCAAAGGATGATTTAAAGAAAAATTTACAGTGGCAACAAGGATGTAAGAATGCCCAGCACAGGCAAACCTCAAGAAAATATAAGACAGATAAGGATGAGAAACAACAAAAAAATGTAATGCAACTCTACAGTCTGATAGCAGAATTTCTGAAGGGCTAGATGAAATCTATCACTTTTTTAGTCTCCCAAGAATCAGAAATATTTGGCAGATGCTTGAAACAGGAAACAAATAAGTTTTATTTGAGGCCTCAAACATTACTTATAAAAATATCAGCTCATAGTAATCTACCATGAAAACCTAGTACTATCACATCAGTAAAATGTATATTTTAAGACACAGCTTTAGAATTTCAGAGTTGCCTGAACCATCTACATCTCTGTCTTCTCATATATATATTTGTGTATGTGTGTGTAGGTATATATGTATCCATAAAGCAATTTATTTGTCTTTAAAATACATTTCTCATAAGTCAAAACACTTTCCTCATTGCACTAAATTGTTTGGTTTAAACATTGATCTCTAGGGCACTGATAGACAGTATTTTTGTGGGTTTGGGAAAGCTGAAAATATTTGCATTCTAAAAATCCCATAGTGCAGAAAAACAATGTTTCAGCAATCAAAAAATTGGCTTGTTCTCTGAGCATGATTCACTGTAGCTAAGCCCCCAAAGAAGCAGTGCTAGTGAATGATCACCAGTAGTAGTATATTCTAGAAAGAGTGAAAACAAGCCCTGAAAACATAAATAGGTGCTGTTTAAGACAAGCTGTACAAGGTACCATTCACAGACAGGCAAGCCAGCATTGTACCATAGTTCAGTTGTAGATTAGTTTTCCTCCTGGCAAACAGATGCTTTTCTATTAGATGTTCTCAGCCAAAGCAACAAATACTGAATTGGAGCCTGATATGAAAAGTCAACTGTTTTTGGCCAAGTGAAATCTCTTCTGGGGACCCCATCCTAAGAGCACCCTGCCCTATTAGCTCCCACTGGCTGTGGAGGGAATGGCAGACCCCTTCTGCGTGGGGTTGCACAGCCAGCTGTGAGATGAGGCTTCCCCCATAACATTTACCACCTTTGCCAGTCACTGACCAGGGAGGCATTTTTGGCAGCAGTTTTGCTCACCATGTCAGGACTGGCTAATCAAATGCTCAGCATTTGAATGAATCCCAGCTCTCTACCTCCTTATGGCCCAGACTCAGTGCAGCTCAGTGCAACCTCAGCAACAGCGATTGATATACAGCAGTGCAAGAACACAGCACCTGAAGCTTCTTACTGTAAACCATATCCCAAGAAACACACTATGCACATTTAGTAGCCATATAAGGAACAACCCTGGCACTGATCTGATGTTCTCATTTAAGTCTCCCTCACCTCATGCTGCTGAAGCACAGCTTCTGCCTGCACAGACTCACACAGACTTTTGGGTTGCACAACCCTGTGTCTGAAAGCAGGAGTAGATGAACCCAGTAACTTAATGACCAATTCTACAATCCACAATCTACAGCAAAACAAAACAATAGAGCTAGCCCTCACATCTGTGCTTGGTTCTCAGCTCTGATACCTTTTTGCCAGACACCTTCAAAGTCAGAGGGTTCATGGTGACAGCTGTCTTCTCTGCATCCTTCAACTGGACTAACTCCATTGCTCTCCAGTCCTCACCAGGACATGCCTCAGAAGCATCTGCGGTACGAGTACTCCTGTCATCACTGATCCCCCCATCACAGCAGAATGGCTTCAAATTGAGACCAGTTTATGCTGAAAATGCCTTTATGCAATTTCTCCTGTTCCAACCTGTCCAAACAGGTCCTGAAGAGCTCATTTCTCTGCTTGATTTTTATAGAAGAGCAGAGCTAGTTTTGTAAAAACCAGACTCAAGCAGGATGAATCCTACCTAGCCTGCACTGCATCTGTAGGAAAGCATGGGTTATAGATATAACTGGTTCTTCCAAGGAAATACTGCTATTTTTTGTTCTCAAAGTCCATACTGGGACAGAGGGAGTGCCCCTGCAAGGGGCAGCAGAAGTGCCTGCCATGTTTTAAGTGCACAATCAGCAGAAGTCAAAGTACACATCACAACTGAGCCCATGAAGCTTTCTAGCTTCAGGTATCAGATATCCAGCCTTAGGCCAGACAGTAAAAGACCATGTTAGCTCTGGCATCTCATGATCAATCACTACTGGAAATTATCAAACCGGCAATGGCAACACATCTCAAAGGGGCAGCCCAGGAAAGGTGAGAGTTGCTCAGTGGAGAACAGCGGTACTTATATCTTCATCCATTCAAAGGATTTGTGTTGGCACAGACATGGTTTAACTCCCAGGGAAAATTAAATTCTCTTCCTCAGAAACACTTCACAGAGACCTGAGCCTCTATGCTACTCTCAGGGTGAATATTGCTGAGAATGACAGGAATGAATGAATCCTGGCCACAAAGTCAAGAATATAAAAGTGTGTTTCTGCCTATTTCACAGGAAAGGCATATTTGCAACTCTACATACATTTTTAAAGAAGCAGCCAAAGGGTTTTTATCTTCTGTATGAGAGACAGACAAAGAAGAACTTGTTTATTTAAACTGCAAAATTTTATAGATGGTCTGAAATTTGGGGGAAGCATTTTAATCAGCTGAATCTTGAGCTGCTTCAGGGCTGGGAAAATACTTTATCTTCCATGTTTGATCTGAGTGGCTTTATAAAAGGACAGGAAGAACCAATTTTGCAATGCATCCAGACAATCTTGTTTGTGAGCGTCTCAGCATCACAAAACAACTTTACTTTCCCAAGCTATCGTTCCCATTGACCAGTCTCTATACTCATCTGTTTATAAACCTAGTTGCCCGTTTTCTCTTCAGAGTCAGATCTTGCCAAACTGTGGTAAAGCTACTCCATGCTTTTGTGTGCTCCAAAAGATGCTCCTTTTACTTCCAGTCGACCTTACTTGACCACCTATATGCTCCTGTTCTGTCTCTCACAAAGTCACAGAGTGCTTGTGAGCTAAGCTACATCTTAGGTTGAGATGTCTGCTTCTAAGACCTGAAATCCTTCATGTATTTGTATTGTCTTAATGAACTATTCCCAGCAATATCTGTAAGATTGGTTTTGTTATTTGTTCCATCCATCATATTTTTATGCTTTTCTTTCAACTCTCCACATCGTCTCAAATTTGACAACCTTATGCACAGTTTCAGTGTGTAACATCATCAATAAAGTAAATCGTCAAATGAAAGAAAACCTCAGCTATATTATTAAATTGTAGCAGAAAGCAAAGTAGCACATGTTTCTTTAACTGTAGTTAATGCCTTACAATATTAGATACTTTTAGCAATTCAAGAGATAGGTACCATGTCTTCCTTTGAATTTACCAGCAGATACTAAAAAATAAAAGCATCTCATCTGTGCACAGGGGAAGGGATTTATTTTTGATCTCCATTCATATTTTCTTCTTTGTGTCCTCGTATTTTCTGAGACTTACAATCCAAAAAAAAACCCTGTATGTCTTCTCTGCCTCTGCCAAAACTTGAGACATATATGATTGGGGCATGTATTTAGAATAATTCAGATGTTACTTTCAGTTTATTTATCTACTGGAACTAAATGTGACTGCCAGCTAGCAATCTTCTCTTTTGTGTGTTCATTGTGGGAGATTTCATAAGCCATGTACACTTGAGATGATATAGCTTTACTAGGTGAAAAGAAACCTGAGAGGGGAAAGCTCTTCACAGCCTTTTATTGCAGGTTCCTTTGTGCATTTGTGTTCCCTTCCAAAAGGCTGAAATCGTGGCAATGAAGAAGTGAGAAGGCATCTCTTGACAAAGCCTTCACACTCTCACCTTCAGGTCCTTTCAAAATAGCTAATTCTGAGATCACACTGAGAGCTTTCCCCGTGCTGCAGTCAAAGGAATGTATTAAGATGAGTTAAAATGCTGGGAAGGGCCTCCTTTGAAGGAAATGCTGGGATATCTGTTGTATAGATTTGGTGAAAATTAAAGAAGACACTCAATTTGTGTAGCTACCAGAAAAGTTCGGGCCAGAGGATGTTGCTTTGACTTAATATCAGAAAATATAAAGAAAATAAAAATATGTAGGATGCTGCTCACCAGGCAATACAATTTTTGGATCCATTTTCCTTCACACTATTTTTTCTTTGACAGCACCTCTGGTCCCTGCCCCTCTGATACTAACCTGTGTGTGGTGGGCATGTTTAAGCTCCCCCCACAAGTGATGTTTATGGCTTTCAGACTAGCCACTTATTCTACCCAGCCCACAAAACTAACAAAACAGATTGTGACATCATAAAACCTTACCTCAAAACCCACACCCACTCATCCAGGGAAAAACTGATACTCGGTTTTTAAAGCAATGCTTCTCCTCTGTCCACACCATGAGGGTAGAACTTGTGGTTCAATCTATATTTGTGTGTAAATTTATTCATTAAACTTCTTTGCAACAACTTTTATGAAAATGCAGGATTGATCAGAGACACCAGATGGATTTGCCTCAGACCCAGAATGCCTCTGCAGTATCAGAGCCACCACAGTCCTATCTGCTATTGGAGAGTGTCCTCTGGAGGGAAATGCATGGAGCAATGGAACACGCTATTAGAAATTTTGTAGACTTGATAGTACAGAATGGAATGCACATGCCTTTGGCCACCTTGATTACCATGTCATTCAGAATGTGTAATAATGGACTGCTTCCCACCGTGTATTAAATGCTATTAAATAATTAACAATATTTTTCTCAGCTTACTTACAGAGTCATCAAATATGCTGAGTTGGAAGAAACTCACAAGGATCACCCAAGTCCAGCTCCTGGCCCTGCACAGGACAGCCCCAAGAGTCACACCATGTGCCTAAGAGTATTGTCCAAATGCTTCTTGAACTCAGGCAGGCTTGGGGCTGCGAACACTTCCCTGGGGAGACTGTTCCAGTGCCCAACCACCCTCTTTTTTTTTTTCTGGTTTTGTTTTGAAAATTCAGCTTTACAATCCTTTAGTAACAATAACCTGTGTCATGGTATCCAAAGGAAACTGTCCACAGGAATTGAATAAGTTGCTTTCTCCCTACCTCTCCCTCCTTTTACTCCCATCCTACCCACACATTTCCAAACCCCACAATTTTGGCTTTTTTTAAAATAATTGTTTACTGTTCTGTGGTTGGATGGTGCCATTTCCAAGGCTGTAAGCTGACCTGGCCTATTACCAACATTCCTAATGCTGCTGCTGCTGCATGGGGAAAAATTATTTCCCACAAACCACCTACACGCACAAAAATTCCCTTTGGAGAAGAAGCAAAGCATTGAATTGGAAAAGGATAAAGGTCAAACCCATAGCACATAATTGCTCAGAAAAAAAACATTTGAGGTTTTGTGGTGTAAAAGTGACATGAGTTTTTTATCAAACAATAGTACATTGATGCTGTCATAGCTTTAAAGATTATTCCACTTCTTGACTCAGCACTCAAAAATGGCCAGAAAAGTAACTTCTAAAGGAATGAGCAAGTTCAGTGATAAGTTATGTAGTAGTGGGTGAAAATCGTTTGAGCAATCTGAGACACACAATGTCCCAACCACAAGACTGCCACCAAATGTTATTTCATGTCACCCTGTGACTCACTTAAGAGACAGCTGTGAAAACCATGAAATTCTCATTCCTCTTCTTCCCCATGAAGATTGGATCCATTTACTGACAAGATGGCACAGGAGCTAATGCTAAGTGGTTAATATCATCAAATTATTATGGAAGTATAAACTAATGCTAACTTCCTCTGTTCAAAGTCTTTGTAATCAAAGTTTTAATTTGAGTCTCATTACAACTACAGTTGTTCCATGAGTAGAAGAGACTGAGCACACCAGGCATTTCAAGCTTTCTGTATGTGGAACAATGCAATATTCAGTATGAGTGCCCAGTTTCCAAAATGTGCTGTATTTCACACCTCGTTCTTCTGCAATGGAAAGAGGAACAGGGCGGGGATTTTACAGGTTGCTTTTTTCTTTTTTTTTTTCTTTTTTTTTTCCTTTTTTTTTTTTTAAATGGAATGAAACTGACAGTATTTCAACAGAGAAGAAAGCCCCTGCAGAAATGTGGGAGTGTACACAATATCAGGCACCAATATCCAGGCAATTGAATTCTCAAGGGTGGACATGATGCTAGATGCTGAGCCAGCTCATCCTGAGGGACACTGGTCTCACCAAAAGCTGGTATATGACAAAATAATTTGCATCACAGTGAGAGAAATTGCTCTGGCAGGTAATGAAATCAGATAAAACTCTCTACAAATAAGAACAGCTGCAAATGCTGTCTATGATGAGAACAGGGCAGGAAATTCACTGGACTGGGGGCTTTACATGCTATTTTTGAAGACTTGCAAATTGCACTGAAATGTGCATGAGGAGAGCAGGTAAACACCAAATGAAAGAAGTGTTCTTTATGTCTGGTCTAGACAAGAACTGAGGCCAAAGTCAACACAGAGAGGTAGCTTTAGTCATAAAACCTCTCAGTCAGTCTTGATGGTTTGGGTTTTTTAGCTCCGTCCTTAGTAATGTTGTAATTATGTGTAACAAAGAAAGATTTAGTACAGTTTGCTTAAATATTAACTACTAACCACAGACTTTGCATAAATATTCTACTGCTATATGCCAATGAATAACACATGTCCCCTCTTCTGAAAGGGCATCACATTTGTCCCTCCTCAGTAGCATACAGAAAGTCATGATTACTTGGCTGGTAGGAAGAATTTCTTTACACTGCGAGTAGGGAGGGAACCAGAAAATTATGGTTATATGATAGGCTAAAATATACCACAGTGGACAAAATTAATGAAAAAGAAAACACAATATCTGGAACAAGAGCATTGAAATCTCAGAGGAAAAAACCTGCTTGCAGACTGTATACAGTGCATTGAAAACAATGAAGCCTCCATAGAAAGGAGATATATATCATCTAAACCTCTTTGGGAAAGAAAAACTTATACATTTCAAATCTTTACTGATAGTCCAAAGGAGACATTTGAAACAAGGAGAAATGTTTGTGCTACACTATTATCTTTGCCGTTGTCAAACTGCAGTAAGGACATTTCCCATGGAGAGTTTATCCCTTCCCATGCTTTTGAAACATGAAAGAACATAATTGAAATGGCCTAATTTTTTATATTACCTGGTTTGGGATTGCTTGAGTGCCCATTTAAGGTTCCAGTTCAGAGTCCCTTTCTCTCCATCGAAATATAGCCCTGGTGAGTCAGAAGCTGTAATGAACACAGAGAATCTGCTCAGCCCAGGACCAGATCAGCTGCCACCCACTGTCCTAACATCATTTGCTGTCTAACCCCAGGTACTGAGAGCAAGGGCAACATTTGTGTTACCAGCATTAAACACTGACAAGCTTTATGGAAATTAAAACAACCCTCCCAGAGTTACCATCACTTACACAAGAATGAGTAGGTGAGTGGGTCCACGGGGAGACAAGGGAATAGATATCACAAAACAGCTTTGTTGGTCTTTCCTTGGGCTGCCTCTTTTGTGGAACATAAAGCTGCCTGAACCTGAAGTAAAGTAGCCTAAAGACCACCACATTATGGTGGCTAATCATAGTTATAGAATGCAATTAATGAGTGTTATTAACGGCTGCATTCATTATATAACCACATTATTGCATGCTTGGGTTTTCCCTTACGTCCTTGTTGTTTCAATACCATGACTAATCAGAGAAAAATTCTTAGCTTATTTTTCAACTACTTTGTGGTCTCTCTCATTTTATAGATGTAGTGTAAGACAGGAAGAAGACAGCAGGGAAACAGTTCAGACCCTACTACTGTATGTAGGCCTGAAAGCCAAATCTTCAGACCTTTCTGCATCCAGCATCACTCACTGATGGGAACCCTTGTGCTAAATGTTTGGCCCTGATCTCATTCATTGGGTGTGTGCTATCAACTCTTGTCAGCTACCAGGACTGAAGTGGCCTAAATATTTCCTCCCAGCCTTTGCACAAAGTCTGGGTGTAGTGTTTCTAAAAGTAAGAGCATATGAGTGCAGGATATGATGCACTCTTCCTCACACAGGATTTGATTCAGACCCCCTTACCCAAACAGCACACTGAGCAAATACTACTTCTCCTGAGTCAGATTCATAGTAATTAGCCCCCTCCTGGACTGTGGTGCTCATCAGCTGGTGTTGCTCCTCCCTTCATTCTCACCAACTTTGTGGCAATTTGCAGTGTTCACAAGGCTGGGCTGGGAGCACGAAGGGCAGAGCACACACAGCTTGGCACAGACGTGGGCTTTCCCATCTAGAGAAGACAGTTGTTTGGACACTTCAGAGGCTGAGAACAGCACTTGTAAAACATTCCCGGATCTCTGATTTTTGTTTAAAATCATGCCATTGGACGTTTTCCATTCCAAGATTTCCCCAGTAGTGAGCATCTTGAATCGGGTCAATGCACCATGTAATCTCATGTCTTCAGAGCTGTCAGCTGGATCACTGAGTCTCCCCCACAAACACGTGCTCTTGAGAAGATGATTAGTGTGTGCGTAAGATGCCTGTGAAGCTGGGAGTCACTGTTGACTGGGGGAAACAGACCTCAGATCCGCAAAGTTTTGAGAAAAGGTGCCTGGGTTTTTTTGTGTGATTTGAACTAATTTCACAAACAAGGTGATTAAAGACAGAATTTGAGGTTTTTGAAAAAAATGTCAAAAAATGGCAAATGTTCAGAACTGAAACACAGGAGAATATCTTGGAATCACAGAAGTTTAAATCTATAAGGACCTCAAGATATCACCTGCAGCTTGTTTGATCTGGATAGGAATAGCTGGACCTAAATGTTCCCTGGTATATATCTCAGCTGTTTGAAAAACTTCCAGTATTGGAGTCTCCAAAATGGGCTATGTAGCTTATTCCTGAACTCAGAAAGTTTTTTGAGTACTGGAGATGGTTGCTGATCTCTTCACTTTATGTCGTGCTTGTACTGGACATGCAGAGCAATTCATGACGATCACCTTTTCAACAGCTTTTTTTATGTTTGAAATCTGTTATCAGACAACCCGATGTCTTTCATCTGGGCTAAATGTATTCCTTCAAATACACTCTCCTTCCACTCAGCTCTCATCATCCATCTTGATCATTGTAATTTGAGATACCAGTAGTGAATTGTGGTTTCTTTGTTGAAAGATTTTGAAGGCCTATGCCACCAGGGATGCACTTTTACATTGTCTTAATTTTGTGAAAATTTGAGGCACTGAAATTTTGGAACATTCATGTTCATAGACAAGGAAAACTTTCCCCTCTAACAGAAGATTCCAGCTTCTTTATAACATTATAGTTACTTGCATTACTTCAAGTTTAAAATGCTTTTCTGCCCAAAAAGATAGACAACTATTCATGCTAATAGGCTCAGATAATATTTGTGTCCAGCAACATGTGAATTCATTGAATTTCCCTTCAGTTCCATTTGCTCAACACAGCAAAATTCAATGAAGATATATCACAGAATAATGTTTCGAACATTTAAGATGTGTAAGCTGTACGTCAGTGGACTGGGTGTTTCTGTGATGTTTATTTGTGGTTGTGTCATTGAATTGCTGTCCACAGCAGGAATGATTCCTTGATTTTGCGTACTGCTATCTAACACTCCGTGAAGCAGGATTAATGATACAGCATGTTGCAAATATTTGCTAATGATTATGAGTTGGGTTTTTTTTGTCCTTGTTCTTACGCAGTGTTTGGGCATCTGTCAATCAAAAAATGCTGTGCAACTGTTTGGCAACACTGGTAACCATCCTTCTCTGCAGAAAGATCTATTGGCATTCTCAGCTGTAGATTTTGTTTAACATGGTGATCAAAAGGCACATTGTATTGCCACCAAAACCTGAGTCACCCTCCCCAAGGAACAATCACCCTTTTTTTCCATTTGGGTGGAGATAGTATATTTCTTACTAAGGCAGTGGTGATCTCAGTCCAAAATTTCTTGATAATACTTCCTAAGCTGAAGCAGGCTATTTTATATCGAGGTGACAGAGGAAAGAAAGCTTGTTGCATACATGCCAGTAAGCTTTTGTCATTGTGCTGCTGAGATCACAGCAGCAGCTTAGTGTCTGTTTTGTCCAAGCTCAGTTAATGAGGGACAGGGAAGGAGCATCACTATAGGTGGTGCTGTGAACTTTGCAAAAACATCTGGCAGATCCTGGCTGTAACAAAGAAATAGAAACATCTAATTTTTTTTATTTTTTTTTTCTGCCTGTGCATTGCCTCAGTTCTTCTGAAGAACCACTGGTTTTGACTTTTTAGGGCTAGGAAGGTGCAGCAGCATCAGGATACAGCAACATGCACACTGATGGTGACAGCACATGGTAGCAGAGGGAAATGGTTGGAGGCGGAAAGTGTTGAAGCTGCCTCTGTCATGTGCTAGGGGACAGGATTGGAGTGTGAGGAAGGTTGGTTATTCCTGTTCTAGAGGAGGCAAAAGGGAAGACTTTACAGACAAAGGCCACTTTCTTATGCTCCAAGATGAAAAGCAGAGGAAGGGCAGGGCTCAGAGCCAGGGTTGTGGAAAAACCCACTCCTGAGGATCTTCCCATTTCTTTCCCATTAGCCACCATAACCCTCACAGCAGTCAGGTCAGAGGGAGGAGGGAAGAGAAGAGCAACTGAAGGGAAGTGCAGGGGACATAGGGTGGCACGTCAGAAATTTGCTGCAATTGGTCAGTTGGGCTGGAACACGACAGAGCTCTGGAGAGTTACTCATAATACAAAGTTTCGAAATATGTACAACTCATGCTCAAAAAACGGCTTGTGTCTGAGGGTGGGGAATGTTTTCCTGAGCCCCTGATTGCGAGACGAATTGGAAAATGGGGGTGGTGGGGGGAGGAGGGGAGGCGGAATTGCTGCAGTAAACTGTTAAAAATAATTGCACTGAAGTTTGCTCAGGTAACACTTACTCTTGCTGCCTGCTTCCTAGGGACTGTACAGGGCAGGTACTTGATAGCACAGCTGGGGCCTGGGGGGGTGCAGAAAAGGCACAAGAGTGTGTCTGGACGGCTGAGTCTGAGCTCAGTAAGGATTTGGGGGATTTTATATAGGTTATTTTATTAATGAGAAAAACTGATAGTGAGTGCTTAAGTTGTTTGGTGGTTTTGGGGGGATTTTTTTGTAGACTGCATTCATAAAGATTATTAATTTATTTTAGTTGCATGGAGACTGTAGTAGCTAGATGATAATTGCCTTTAGCATATTATTTTTTTAATGTGAATTTTTTGCTCTTGTTTCCCAAATGTGTAAAAGTATGAATTTCCTTATATACAGATACACTTCTGTAGTATCTATGTCAAAAAATCATTACCTGGAGCAATGCCAGTAAATCCTTCTGATGTGCAGTATCAAATTGTTTTTTAAAAAATATTGGACCTTATGGCTGCTCCAAATTTTACCTATGCTAAACTGGGTACCAGTGCCACTGCTTTACCATCACTGACCTAGAGTGATCCTTTCAAAGGCACATCTGAATAGATACATTTGAATGATGCAAATAATTCAGCTGTGGCAATCCCTGCACAATTGTGGTGCTACTGACAGGAGCTAGTTACCTGGATTTCTCACAGTTGCAGGAGCTGAAGCAACAGAACAGTGTTTGAGCCTCATGGGAGGAAAGCTTCTTCCCAGTCTGTCTGCCTTTAAAAAGATCTTTCTTTGCCTCAGCCATGTATCAAGTCACACCGACCTGCTGCAGACAGATTTCCATAAATACAACCTACAAAAGGAAATGCTTGCTCCAGCTAACGCTGCAGGAAATTACAGGTCAATTAATTTATCATATTCATCAGTATAATATAGCACTGGGTGCACACACCATTCCTTTGATTATTCAGAGCATTGTTCTAAATCATTTAGTGCTGAGGACATGTTCCTGCAGATGGCAAGAAACAGCAAGTTCAGGCTAAACTGGGGAGTTATAATTTACTCTCACTCAGTTACACTGACAACTAGATGGAAGCCTAAGCCTTGGTACAGTGGCATGTAGTGCTCTCATCAGTTTAAAATTAACCTTCAGGTAATGTCTGCATTAAATGTACATCAGGAGCCAGTGAAGCTACCTCATCCAAAGTGGAGATGCAAACCTGATGGGTGTTTTTCTGCTTTTTGTCTCTGGCTCTCCCTTTTCCATTTCCTTCTGTCTTCACTGGAAACCTGACATCATCATTGTGCTGGGTACTTCTATGAGTCTGCTCTTCTGGAAGCAGAGGAAGCCTCTAAGTGTCACTTGAAGGTATTGGGAGCTGTCTGAAGAACAGCAGATTCTCTTCCCCTGGTGCTAGTGTTCCCTTCTCCCCAGAGCACTTCCAAGGATTTTCATTTGGTTTGAGTTTAGAGGCAAAGAAACTGTTGAATAATATCACAGCCAGACACATCCTTGAATACTTTTTTTGTGTTTGCAGAGCTTTACAGGGTGAACATTTTGCTGGGAAGAAGTTTCTGGTGTTTTTAATTTTTTTTCTCTGTATAGCCTTACAGATTTCCTTATATTACAAGCATTGGGTGAGGTTAAAAAAAAAATAAGAAAAACAATAGTTTTCACCTGTTTGCCAGTGAAGTTCAGATTTTGTTTCTCACACTGAGGCCCAGAGAGTTGTTGTCCTTGTCACATGCAGCACTTTATGACAGGAAAATGATGTTCCACTACCAAAAGTCATCAGCATAAAGATCCTGGTAGTGCAGTCACACTTGATAGGTACTTAAATCAGCTTTTTTTTTTAATGAATTAGACTCACTTTTGCAGCAAGATGTTTAGATTTGGGCACATATCAAATTGAAAGAGAAAACTGAGCTGCTGATCTATTTAAATGTGTATTTATTTACTGAACTAAGCCTACATTGGAGACAGCTGGTGAAACAATATTTCTATGCAAAAGTGTAATTTGGTTTATGAATTCTCTACACTTCCAAAACTTCAGTGTGCTGCAAAACTAGGTTGAAAACATGTGATAATATTGCAGAATTATCAAAAGGAGATAGAGCTGGAATGAGGACAGCTGCTTACTTAAGCAGTTGTGAAGGAAAGAGGTACAGCGTGGGATGAGGATGATAAACAAGTTAGTCGCTGCTTCTTCTTCCTAATATCCACCAAAATTTTATATTCACCACAAGGCACTAACACTCCTATAGCTGCTAACATGAGCAGAGTAGTTTAGAAAGCCGTTTTTCATGTAGCAAATACCAATGCGCCAGCTTGTGTTCAGGTTTCCCTTGCAATCACAGTGGCTGGAAACTAACATTTTAACAAATGAAGGCAGATCTGATTTTACTCCAAAGGTGAATGCCATAATTCAGGGTCACAGAAGTCATGCAGCATGCACAGATCTGACATGAGAAGCCTGGCTGATTCCTCTCCAGGCATTTTGGGAATTACTGCCTTCCTCATTGGGAAAGCTGAGCTCAGGATCTGGGAGGAGAGATGGACCACCACAGCAGTCACCCCACCATGAAATGCAAAGTATATCAGAAGAAAATGCACTTCTTTGCTATTCCTTTGCCTGCATCAAGAGTTTTGCAGCTGTAGTTATGCTGGTTTTCCCTTCTGCCTTTCTAGCTGAGATACAAAACAAATTTTTTTTCACATGAAATCAACTCTTGCTTTTAATTTCCATTCTGAATCTTGTGGGACTCTTTCCTGGAATATGTAGGGCTTGGGTTTCTTCCCCTAGACTAGAAGCTCAAGAAATTTCAGCTCCATTCTGAGTTAATTCTGACCTAAAATGTGATGTCAGCTCTCATACACTGAAGTGTGTTAAAAATATGAAAACACAGTGTGAATCATGAAGAACCGTATGACTCTGGTTCCAAGATTATGATTCTAGGTGGAAAAAATGAGAGTCAGTAAACTAAGGACTCAACATAACGTTCCATCTTTGATGCATTTGCAAGGTACCTTGAAAGGGGAGTAGAAATAACTAAATGCATCAGTTAATTAGAGTATGACAAGGAGATACAGTATAGTTTATTGCTATTGATAAAATAGCAATAGTATCAATAGCAATCAACAGTTTATTGCTGCAATAGAGTGTTTCTTGTTGAGCTTCCTGCAGGGAAAATGAATCTTTAATTGATGAACTTTAATCTGTAAAAATACCTGACTGTTCCTGTGCACACTGGAGTGGAACAAATAAAGGCAACTATGCTAGTTAAGGAGAAGATAAAGGACAAGATAAAAACCTTGTTTAGTCTAGTAAAATAAGGATGAATTAGTGGAGTGAGGATACAATTACTGTAAGTAAATACACTGGGCCATAACAGAAGGAAAGGAAGAGAATACTTAAGCTAAAGGATGTAAGCTTACTAAAAATAGGTAAGAACTGGTCAGGAATACATCTGTGCTGCAAATCTGATTTCCAGACCCCAGACAAAGGAGAATTTGGAACAGCCTTCTCCTAGGGCCAAAATCCCTTACTAATTTTGAAAGGAAACTGGATGTATTTTTGTAAACCATACCTGTGATGCCTATGGAATATGCCTGATTGTTCAGAAGATACTCTCTGCTCTGACATTTTCATTTTCAGCCCTTTCTTTTAGATGAAGCATGAAAAAAAAATTCAGAGAGTATGCAAGTCAGACCTTGGGATGTCTTTGCTGTAGAGTTCCAGGGCAGTGAGTGCACCTCATGGGCATCTGTCAGTGGGAATTGAAACCCGTCCTTTCTCAAACTCAGCATTTTTATCAGTCAAATGAAACAAAAATAGATTTTCAACAAGTGAAAAAAGTTATTTGTTTCTCCTCACACTGTATTTTAATTATTTGTTTCTCTTCATGCTGTATTTTATTCCCAAAGGAAAGAAGCCAGGAATGTACTCCCTTGGTAGGAAGGATAACAGGGAGAAACTTTATCGCTCTGGAAACGACCTCGCCGAGTTGCTCCAAGACAGTATAGTTTCGCATTTATCAATTGCAAAGATTAAGTTATTAATACTTTTTTGTAGCAGCATAAGCAATACCCCCTAATATGGCTAGGTAGCAACAAGCAAGAGGGAACAAAATACCTAATTTAATGGGTGTTGGTGAAGGGCAGAAGAGTAAAGGGGGCATCAGAACTGGAAAGCTTTTGCTACTTCAGACTGTTGAGGTAAACTGCCTCTTGTGCTTTTCTGCTGCCAGCATGACTCCTCAGGCTTCAGCCCCAGCGAGATTATTAGCCTGAACAAGGTATCCCTCTCAGCAGGATTAAGTCACAGTCTCCAAACATTCAGACATGACTCAAGCTTCGTAGAGGCACAAGTTTTATCTTTAAAAGGCCTTTGATTTGTTAAGTATGTGTGTGTCTAATCTGATAAAACTTTAAATGCTGTTTTACCAGTCTTTTGCATAAAAGATCAGTACAGATTAGGATATGCCTAATCCTTAGTGTGAAATTCTGACAACGCTGCAGGCAGTGAGAGCTCTTTGATGGACTTCAAGAGACCAGATACCTCTTTTGCTTTCATCTTGGGAACTCTTGCTACTGGTGAATGAAAGCCTCATTTGTGAATTACAGAAGAAAATTAGTTGTGTTCCTTTGTAATTGAAGAAATTAATGACCAAAGGTTCAATTTGAAAGAAATTGTTGCCTAATACAAAAATGGGGGGAAATGTAGTTTCTCAGTGATTATTAAAATTAAATGAAATTACCTAAGATGTCATTTCTTAGATCCTATGGGAGCAGGGTACATTTGGACTTTATTACAGGCAAGAAAACAAGCAATACAGGATATGTTTCTTTGATAAATAAGATGATGTTTTTATATGTTTATTTTTAATATGTCTATTGAACTACCTTGCCATGCAATTCATTGGCCAGTGGGCTGCCTCTCCCGTGAAAGCTCTGTTAATTAATTAATTAATGCAAGCTCACTGAAAGTCTCAGATCTTTTCTGTAGCCATCCTTGATGGTAATGTGAATATCCACATCCCAAAACAGTACTTCTCTACTCTTCAATGCTACAGAGAAAACAGTAACAAAAAAACATCTCCATGCAGCTGGATCTTGAGAGAAATATCTTCAGGACGAAAAGGGTGGGAGACCAGAAGCTGGAGATAAGGATCGACATGAAGTAAACAGCTGAGCACCTGCATTTGTTCACCAGTGGTAGTACGGGACATTTCTGAAGGTCTTCATTAGTAAGAGGAAGGTGTGGCCTTTGGGGTAACTGGATGGAGTATCTCAGATACTTATACCCTTCTTTTTAGTTCAGAGAAGTAATCACTTCTACAGGAGACAAAGGCTGTAATGGTTTGATTTTGGTAGTAAGTCAGTTCCACAAATTTCTTATGATCCACATGAAAACTAGTGACAGAGCTTTTGAAAGTTATGCCAAGATTTTGAGGAATATGATTTTTCCTGTGAGCCACCAGAGCGCTAGAGCATCCAAAGGCAAAGCCACATGGGAATGATGTTTGGGATGCTAAAACCTATTCCAAAACCCAGTATCTGTTACTACAAAGACTTATGAAGTTTCAAAGGAGGATGTGGGATGCAAAATATTTGCACTAGGCACTGGTAGGGTCTGGTGAACTCCTGGTCACATCTGTCTCAGACATAAATTTGGGTGGCAAGATTATTGGAAGGGTTTGTTACTGCAAATTCAGGTGTTGATAGATCAGATAGTTTCAAGATAAAGCTTGTATGGCAGTAAGTCATCAGCAGGACAAAGACAATCTCCCAGGCAGAGCAGAGGGAAAAAATTAGTTGATTTAGTGCTGGGGCAGGATCCAATGGCAACTTTGAGCCTCTCTCCCTTTGGCTCAAGGTGATATACCACCACAATGGCAGGTTCTGCTAGCAAAGAGCAAAGCAGAAAGCCTGTCTTGAATATCTTGTTGTCTTTGAGGTGTTGAGAGATGTCTATGTTTTTTTGAGCATCTGAGGTTGCAAAAAGCAGCAGAAGAAAAAAAGATGGAGGGGAATTCCATCTTAAATGTGGAGACTGGAGACTGATCAAAATGGATTACAGAAAAGCAGACTAGGAGCTATCTGAGAGAAACTGAGCAACTGCTAAGGAGAATAGAACACCAATGGCAGGGCTATACAGGTTTTCGCAAGGCAAAACATCTGATCTTGGCCGAGGGTATGCACGAATATCCACAGCGATGTGCACATTGACAATGTTCAAAGAATAATCCAAGTTTTCTCATTGATGTTTTAAGATATTAAATAAGTTATTTTGATAAACTTGATTTAAACATATACAATTAAAGTATAAATGGCATCACAAGTTTGAAATTATAGCTGCTATTTGGACATTTCTTCTCCAATTAAAGAATTGTTGTTCTTTATTTGCTTGTGCCATTGCTGGATGTTGTTATAATGTTATTATGGACATGGAAATTGAGGGAAGAGAGCAATTATTTTATGAAAATTATTACTTTTATATAGTTTCATATTTCTTTTCAATATTTCAAATTTTTTAAAAAATAATGACAGTGACAAACAATAGCTTATTTATCATTAGCCATCTAACTACTGCAAACTACATTATATTAACATGTCCTTCTGTAAGTGTTTTCTTCATGTATTTTGTCAAGAAACAGAATTTATTAAATTTTACTGCTAGGCTAATATGAAAGACCCCTCCAACGCTTACAAGACAGGAATGTGTTGCGGATGCCCTATGCCTGGCAGTGTTCAAGGCCAGGTTGGATGGGGCATTGAGCAACCTGGTCTAGCGTGAGGTGTCCCTGCCCATGGTGGGGTTGGAACTAAATAATCTTTAAGGTCCCTTCCAACTCAAATCATTCTATGCTTCTATGAATAGCTCACCCTGAATACTGAAACTGCAGTCTACGTTTTCAGAAGTGTTGGTGTGCTCACCCCATTTATCTAGCAATCTGTTGCCAAGCTGAAGTGTCCACATATCTTCAAGTGAATACAATTCTTTTTCTACTTTGCCCCAGATTTCTGCTTACTGTTGTGCAGCTACTGCACCCTTCCCTGAAGCTGGCTGGAAAGCAGGTTTCGGTGCAATGGTTAAAGCCTATGCTATATTCAAGCACTGTATGATCCTTCAGAATTAAAAGTGCCACCTAAGATTACTAGCCTGCTTACTCATCCACGGTAGCCATTCAAGTAGTTTTCTTAGACCTCTATTGCTCCTGAGCTTACAAACCAAGTGGAGTGCATTATATTTGGAAATGATGGAAAGAAACACCACAAAGATCAATTGGCAGATCTCCTTCTTATTTTCTAGACTGGCTTGTTCATAAATAATCTGCAATCAGATACCACTTCAATGTGACAGATTTTTCACTTGCAAACGTCAGAACAGAGTAAGCAGAAGGAGTTGCCATGCCCTGTCTCACCAGGACACTACTGCTCGAGGAGCTGTAGGAAGCTGCTCACGGCGTATTCACACAGGTTTGCTACCCATCCCACGAGCAAGGGCCCACCACTGATTACATGGAGTCTCTGGGTACCCGCTCCCAGAGACTAGCTGAAGAGGTGGAGCTGTTGCCTGGTGTGTTCCTGTGTTTCTACACGATGCCAGTAGAGGGCAAGGATGACTTTAGGCTTGATGTGAGAAATCACACAGGTTGCCCTGCAGAGCAGAAAAACTGCATGAGTTAAGGGAAAAGGCAAAAAATGAAGGGTAGTCTGGGAAAAAGAGGAGCCCCAGGACCGCTTTCTTTTCTCCTGCCTTGTGAGCACAAGCTTCCATGCAGCACAGCAAAGTGCTGTGAGCCAGGATGGTGAGCCCCACCCTGCAGCAGGAGCATTGCAGGACTCAAGCACTGGAGCAGGTGTGTCCTCAGTGGGACAGTGGTGCCCCTGCCTTGGTGAGGTGGTGGCAGCCCTCATCACGCCTAGGAAAGGGACAGGCCTGGCTGCTGCACCTGCTGTGAACAGAGGCTGCTCTGTGACACTGGTCCAACCCTCACTTCTTCATCAGCTGTCAGAAAACATGTACTAGCTGTTTTGTTTTCTTTTTTAGTTTGAATAAACTCATTTTCAGCCTTTTCTAATGGCTTTCTCAAATTTCTGAAAATATTTCTTAAAATATTTTCTTGTTGCTGTGACCACTCTCAGCTTACCCACAGCTTCCTTAAAATCTGATGATCTGAGCCCATGTTAGAGTCCGTATTAGCCCCACCATCCTAGAGAGTGGAGTAACACCTCCCATCTCTCATACATTCTAATTTTGCTCATATATCCCAGGATAACACTCAGCCTCTTGGAAGCCATCATATGCGTTTGGTGGGGGATCTTTTACATCTATCAGATCCTTTTATGCAGTAGTAATTCTGATCCTATTGCAGATATTTTATTTAATTTTAATTATCTTTAAAGTGTTTTGGATGACTTTCTTGAGGTGGGAGAATAGGATTTTAAGAATTTCCTGATATGGGCTTTATACTGGTACCTGTTTGTTTCTTTTCTCATGAATTCTGTTTGTAGTTTCTTTTTATTTTGATGCCCAGGGGTGTCTGCACTCAGGATTGCCAAAAATTAAAATTAAAATGAAAACGGGAACTAATTATTTCAACTTGATAATGGGAATATAAAATGACCATTAAATTAAACTTCAGAGAGTTGTGTGTTACGTGTAAGAAAAAGCCCTGCTAAGAGAGGTGGTGAAAACAGCACCAGTAGATCTCACTAAAGCTACTACTCACTCTCAGCACACAGTCATATGGGTTTGCTTCCTGCAAGGAGTAGTAGGTTAGGGAGGAAAGATGTCTGCTCACACTGCTTGGCCTTCCAAGGCAATAAATAGCATTGAACAGCTAAGATAAAATGAACCTTGCATTAGGGATTCTGTGAGGGAGACCTACCTAGATTCTGGTCTGATCCTAAGGGGAACAGTACCACTGTCTGTCCCTGCGAGAGAATGTAGAACAACAGGTCATGAGACACCTCATAGTTTGGAACAAAAGAGAATAAGGTTATCACTAGTAATTGCCAGATGCCCACCTGGAGAGTCTTCTTCACAAGAGAAGGTTATACGCTTCCCATGGACCATCTGCACGTCATTTTTTATTTAAATGTCGTATAATGCAGATATTTAGTATGAAGATAGAGACTTCACTCCTTGAGGATCACTGTGCTGATTCAGTGGAAGAGAGGAAACACCTCACTCTTTTGAGGTGATGACAATTTTTGCTTCTCCAAAGTCCCTTCCCAGCAGGTGGCATATGGCAGCACATGCCCTGCCCTCCTCTCCTGTGGTGTCCTGTTAAGGTAACAGGTCACTTTCCAGAGTCCCAGTGCACAGGCATGCTTCAGGGCCTGCAGTTCCAACAAGAAATACAGAAGAAAATGTTCTAAAGCTCTTGCATCCACCCAAACTCATGTTCTTACCCTTCCCAATTCAAATATTAGCCAGGCCTAAACAAGCCAAAGCAAAGGTTGTTTAGCAGGACATGTGTGTGTAGAAGAGTCTTCTTCATCCATAGTTAAGGGGGTTTCTTATCCTCCTTCATTTAGAGTACCTACTGTGTGATGCTCTGGAGTAAGCTCCATTGCCCTCCTTCTTTCCAAAGTTCTAGATGATGACTTCTAGTCCTGTTTCTCATTCCTAGGGTTTCATTTTTGTGCACAATTACTTTGGTGCTGCTAGACAACCCTGATACTTGAAGAAGACTCCTTTACCTTAGGTTGAGACTAACCAGCCAAGCGCTACACAAACTGTGTAAATATCTCTGATAATTCTGTCTGGGGCCAGTGGCAGCTGCTATTCATGGGCTGTTCTTCTGTGCCTGTAACAAACTGATTGCCCCTCTCTAAAATGTTCCCTTTACACTCCCTGGCAACATAACACACTAGAATTCAACTATGGCATGTAGTACCAGCTATATCCATGCTATGAGCTTGTGCTCTCATGCATTACTAGCTTTCTATAGAATCCCTTACAATCTCTTGGTGGGGGCTTCTGTGCAGATGTGGTGTGAGACCCCATTCTTGCTCCTGCCCTTTCACTGGCATTCTAAGGCCACTTACATTCAAGTGTTATGAAATACACAAACAGTTCCTGACACTGATCTATGATATTTTTAAAGTCACAGTTTTGGCATTTATTGGGAATAACTGTAACTGGCAAAGTAGCACATATGGATTTCTCTAGTGCTTAAAAAGATTGCACTGTGGGAGTTTTCTGTACCCTAAAGACTCGACATGTAGGCTGTCTATGTTATATTGGTTGCCATCTGGCTCCGAGTCCCACTCTTTGTTTTCAGTCTCCAGGCCATTATGTCTTTAGTAAATAATCAAACATATTTTGTTCTATTCAATTCCTTTTCTTCTGTTGAATTGTTGATTATGAGCCAAAGGTTTATTTAAACAGGTGATAATTTTGCTGCTTACTTGGTGCAACGAGGACGTGGTTTTAGGTCACATCTACAAGATGAATGTAGTCATGTCTAGAGGTCTGAACACACAGCAACAAAATAAACTGTTCCCAGTTCAGAGGCTGGAGCAGTAGGGACAACTGTGCTTACAAAGTGGGACTGGGGAGTGTAGGAGTGGCGGTAAAAGAGAACTGGAGTGGGAAGAAGGGAAGGAGGAATATGGAGCCAGAAATGGTGCAGCTACAATTCACAATAGGCATAGCCTGTTTTAAACCCTATTTTGAGCTCCAGCCTCACTAACAAGTCTCTGTGAGTATTTCAATAAACTTGGCTAGTCCACTTGGTGGCCTTCCAGCAAAGCTCTACCCTTGCCCTTACTGAACTGCATCTGTGCAAATCTTAATCCATGGCAGATATAAATAGCATGGCTGAAAGTGTGCAAAAGCTTGGCATTTTTCAACGCAGGAAGGCATGAGCACTCAGCTGGGTGCCCTGGTTGTTCTATCTCTGTCTCCTTTAGCTGAAGCAGTTCAGACTAACGCTCTGAGTGGGAGAAACCAAATCTATCTTCTGGCTGTCAGCCTGAAATGTCAAGAGGCTGCTGTGTCTTAAGACAAGCAAGAAGATGTAGAAGATAAGCCAGAAGAAATAGACAAAAGGGGTGGAAGCGGTATCCTTCCTTGAAAAATTAACTGGGTCGTTACTGCATAGGTCTGAGTGGAACGTGTCTTCGAAACCAGTCACAGTTCTCCCCATTCTGAGTCTTGTCGCTTTGAAGAATGCTGATTTTACAGTAAGTAGACTGATATCCTCAAAGTCTTTTCCTCCCTCTCTGTTCCAAAGGAAGCTAGGTTTATCCCAAGTGTTTCCAAAACCACATAGCACTTGAAGGCACAGTAACATGTGGGGTCAGAAGCTTTTAAATAAAAGCCAGTTAGAGCTTCAATCCATCTCCACCTTATTTTTTATTTTCATTGCAGTCTCTGAGAGAAGCCTGTCTCAAGCCTACACATTTCAAAAGGCTGCCAGTTCTTTCCTATTTTGCAGCTTTCAGCTGTTAAGCCTCCATAAGATTATACTTTGCATCTACTGATAAACATGATAGAATTAAAATCCCTCAGAGAGATCAATACCACTTCCCCAGAAAACTGCTTGAAATTATTTGCCAGAAAACTAATTTCCTCATGTTTCAGAGCAAATTTCCCCACAAATAACAGATTCCTTAGTTACTATAGTTTTGGGTCTCTGATTTCTTCTTGTTCTTGATACAAATTGGTATCTCTTGCCCTAAAAAATTTTCTTCTCAATGCAACACTACATCCCTTTAACTTTGCCTGAGTGACATGCTGAGGTTACCAGAGCTGAGGCTAAATGTCAGGCTCTGTCCTCAGCTTAGAGCAGCTGTAAAGGATGGAAAGCTTGCACCACAGAACTACAGAAAACCTGAAGGTTAAAGTCTAGAAATAGGTATTTGCTTTCCTTTCTTGCCTTTATCTGATTTTACATTTCAGAGTGTAGTCTGCTATTTTACATTACCAAATTTCACTTTCTGAAGAAATGTAGCACAAAAAAAATTTAAAGCCCGAGTCTTCTTTGTTGTATGAAAGACCCCCTTGCAAGCCTTTCTCACTTTAAGTCACCCATTTTCTATGACTGATAAAAAACTAACCACCACAAAACCAGTCAAAGTGTGCAGTGTCCCCCTTAGATGTCCAGGGCTTGTTTCTCACTCCTGTTTTTATATTCATTTCCTATTCTAATCTGCAATTAAAAAGCAGCCCAATTATCTTACTGCTTTTCCTTCCTTTCCAGCCGTGTCAAAGATGGAGTTGGCAGAAGTCCCAAGCTGAGAAGAATAGAATATATCAAAAGAGATTGTGTCTGAAGTCTTGATTTGTTCCTTTCCTTTTTGCTAACTGCCAGCAAACAACCTATAAGCCACAAATATGAAGGCTGACAGAGAAGGACAAGAGAGCTTTAAGAATAAACACTTATCTTCTAACTTCAGAAGCTTGTGACTTCTATTTCAACATGAACATGGCTTTATTTCACGTTGGCATGCACATATTTTGCAGTTCTGCCCAGCAACCAGGAGTATGTAGGAACAAGTGCTTCTCTGCACCCAGTTTATTTTGGTTGGTATGGATAGCGCCCAACCCACAAATAAGCACAAGAGAGGATTTTTTCTCAGATCTTAGCAGCCCTAGTAATTATGACACTTCCTTATACACGCAAAAACTTAACTAGATGAACGAAAATGTCAGCAAGTGTCCAAAGCCAAAAGTCCACAGAACAGTGCAAAGCTGTCAGCAGGCCTTGAACAGGAATATTTTGGTTTTGATCATTCATACAGAGTGTATTAATTCTCCTTACAATTAAAAGGCATATTACTATGCCACACACTACTTTTACATTCAAATAAAAGTATGTCAGAGTACTTGGGTTTTTTTTACCTGAATTAATAATGCATAGATCTAATTTAAAAACACAAGTGCTTTTGTTTAGCATATTTAGGAGAGTATCCAAAAGAATGTTATTAAAGGTTAGCTTTCCAGGAGCCTCTTTCTGTGCAGCATAATGCCTCCAGCACCCCTGTGCATATCAACTCTCCCTTTCCAGAGAAGTCCTCCTGAAGTGAAATAGCAAATATCCTTGGTCAGTTTAGCTGAGTCTTTGTGGGTGTTTCATTCTGGACATCTAAACTCCTATCAGTTGTGGTAACACTCCCTATGCTGGCCTGGCAATGTAGTCCAAGATAGCCTGTGCCCCAAATTTTTTCATCCCAAGACACAAAACACCTGCTCAGACACCTATTGCTTTTCCACAAAAATATCATCTCCCCAAGAAAAAAAAAAAAAAAAGAAAAAAACCCCTTATGAATCTGTTTTTCTTGGGATCTGGGAGGAAAATCAAGGCAGTGAAGGGTAGTAGGGCACTCCTTTCTCCCTAAGACTTTGCCCACATGCTGTGAGTCAGAAGGGTTTGCATTAGCTGCATCAAAGAGGGCATTTGCCAACAGGAAAGTGAAAAGCAATCCCTGAGCCACCCCTTCAAGTATCCCAGGCTGTGCAAGACCTGTAGGTGATCAACAAATCTGAGTGGAGAGCTAAGGGCCTGCCAGGGAGGGGCAATGCCATGTGTTTGTTCTCAGTGAGGTATGTGACCCCTGGCAGGGTTAGGTTTGCTCCCACTTTCCTACCCATCACTTCCTTATGTTCCTCAGACATGAAATCACAATGAAGCCACAGCCCCCAACATGCTATGAAGCCAGGAATGACACATGGAGAAGGTCCAGTCTGTGTGCAGGTCAAGGAAGTTCTCTAAGAAACAAAAAGAATTGAAAATCTAGTGGGTGCTGTACTCAACACAACCTATTATTTCTAGATATCACAGTATTATTTATCTTACCAAGGGGAGATTGAGGTTAAAAAATGGTTTAACAAAAAAATAAAATCAAAAACTAAAAAAAATACCCAACCTTTGCTTAAAAAAGAAAAAAGGCACAAGGTACAAGTCATGAATTTGAAAGTCCTCCTGCTCAAACTATAGGCAACAGACTTCCACCACCTCCTTGCAAAAGAATTGAGAAAGAGATTTCATGAATTCTTCAGGATTGAGGTCCAGCTACAGAAAATTGCCTTGACAGGAATGAAGTAACATTTTCCTGTGTAGAACAGTCCCAAGCAGCAACTCTTCCTGCTCTATCACTGTCTTCATCTCCCAGAATCAAAGGTCTGCGTTCTCCCTGTCCATGAGCTGCACGTTGCTGGTATTGTGTTGCACCATGGATTGTAAAGGCCTATGATAAGCATTTAGTGAAAAGATTTCAGGGTTTTTAAGTGTCAGCTGGTCTGTGATTTTATCTATTAAGCGATTGTGTTCAGAGGAACCCGCAGCCAGGCACAGACCATAAGAACAGGCATATAACAGATACAGGTTTGTCCTGTTTTCCTACTTCTTGCTACCCTACCCCTTATCAATTAATAACACTCTGCTAAAATACCGAGGGCAGAAGGTGAACAATAGTCTGTGGGCTCCAACCTGCTGGGAGCCAACAGAAATGTTACCAGACTATGTGCTATGTCCTGCCCTCAGCTCCACGAGGAGACCCCACCTCTCTCTTTGGCTCTTTTTGGCATCAGTCACCAGTCAGGCACCTCTTCTTCCTTCACTGCTCTTCTGTTGTGGGGCTGGAGAGAAGTGGAGATCTTACCCAAATCACGACAGCATCCACCCTTCCCTCCTGTGCCCATGGCTCTCCTCACTTTCCTAGCTCATGCTTCAGCAATTTCACTCGGTTGCAGAAAAGCCAAGGTCCTCTTTGTGCTTAGGCTGCGGTTGTCTAAGTTTCTTCAGATGGCTCTTATCTCTATCATGGATATCACAAAGTCACATTTTGATGCCCATTAAAGGAGGCAGTTAGCTATTTTCCCATGTGTTTTAAGAAAACCGCTGGAGCTGAAGGACTGCAAATACTTTTAGCCTGCAACATGGTGAGCACTACTACTAGAAATCTTGTGAAAATTCATAAACAGCTACTCAGATATCTTAACAGTTCTGGCATGAGATTCATATACCAGTCATAAATGTCCACTTTATTTTATCACAATACTAGTTAATTCTAACACTTCCCATCTCAGTGCATCTTCTTTAAAAACAGACCTCTGATAAAACAAAGCCCCTAAAACAAACTTCAGTTTATCTTTCAACAGCTATCCGAAATCCACACTGAATAATACTTTGCTATGCTGTATCTAATTGAAGACCAGATGCCTTTGAACTGAAGTCATCAATACCCCATACAAGTTCAGACATCTGTTTGCATAAAACAACTTGCTTTTCTGGCTCCTTACCTTTCCGCTCTTCGGAGCAGGACCAGTCTCATCTGTGAGGTGCATTACAAGTGTAGGTAATTGTAAAAAGAAATCTTGATTACTATTCTTCTCATGACACAGAGGATAAATTGTAATTTTTTTATTGCAAAATATTAAAATAAATTACATTTTACAAAGACTTAGCAAATATTTACACACAGTGTGATTCCAGTGACAATCAGCAACAAAGAACAGACAGACAGGCATGTTATGGAGTGATAAGAGTCAGAACTGTACAAACTTCAAAAGCCATATGAAAGACAAGCTAATTTTTAAAAGTTAAGTCCATCACAAATGGAATGAATCCCATGAGGCACAAAAATTACAAGTCTACAACAGAGTTCTTTTGTTTAGGTCAACAGACTTGTATATTGCTTTTTGCTCTCCTCATCAGTGGTGCTTGTCTGTCTCTATATTCTCCCAGATCAACTGGAGGAAAAATAAAAATCTCAACATATACAAATGTGTCACCATGGATCTGTTATCAGCCTGGTTTTCTTTCTGCATGCTTTGTGATATCCATTGCCAGCAACAGACTCACGAATCATTAGTTCAGAAATATTTAACACTGATTTTGTATTTCCTCAGTGATTTCGTACCAGTGTATGAGAGGTGTTAGACTGCCTGATGCGAGGCAGGTATCTGAAAATGATGCCCTTCAGTAAAAACAGGCTTCAATAGCACAATACAAAACCAAGAAATGCCACAATGATGTCATGAAGGTTGGGGGTCACATAGTTGATAGCACTAAAAAGGCCTTTTGTAGGAACAGACTTCTGTGCTCACATTTCAGGATCTTTTAATTTTTGAAAAAAAAAAAATAGTTAAAGTACTGGCTCATCTTGGCAAAATTAGTAAGTGGACCCATCCTTCATATGATGTGACTGGAAATACAATATACTTGTAGGCAATAGGTAGAAAGAAGAGTTTCCACTGCCATTCCAACCCTTCCTTATATGTGCTTTTAATCTTTTTTTCCTTCTTCTTTAAAAATCCCTCTTACCTCTCTTTCCAGGAAGAGATCTGTCTCACCTCTAAAACCAATTCCACAGAATCAAGAAAAATGTTAACATTATTAATTAGCCAAATGAAATCTTAATTGCCATCTGAAGAAAATGCTTCCAGATTGACCAGAAAATTTAAATAATTACAAGACATAACCAAGTAGCACTGGGGAATTCACTCAGAGGCACTTTTGGGGCTGAATAGATCAAAATCCAGCTTGGACACCCCTCTAAGTCACTACATGTGAATCCGAAGGCAGAAAGACATTAATTTAGATCCCCCAGGCAGCTGCTTTTCTCAAGACATGGAAGACAGGCAGGCAAAAAGCTGTCTTGCTTAGCACTTCGGCAGTTCTGAGAGGGCACCAGAATTTTAAAAACCCTGGGAATGGTTGAGTTTTTCGGAGAGAGGCAGTATGACAGCTATGTGCCAACTAAACCCCTCCAAAACACTGAAACAACTGGGCCTTAATGAGACCAATCGTGCTGGCCTCTGTGTAAAATGGAATTTTTTCCCAGTGTTAGGATTACATTAAGGCACATGGTGGGATATCTTGAGAAGAGTTTTGTGAGGTGTGATCATGTTTCCCCAAAAAAGTGGGAATATTGTACTTTGTTTTAATAAATTTAAACTATTACTTTAAATCCCATGATACTTATTATGCAGACTTATAGTCTATGCTGACTACACTGGGAAAGGCCAGAGAGCCACATCTACTTGATAATATGAAACAGATCCCATCTATTCTCAGCTCTGGCGTACAAGTGCACTTCGCTATGGAGAACAGAGTCTGGGTTCCAGTGTGCAACATCCCCTTCCAATCAAAGCAGCCCAGCCAAGTGTCTGGGTTGTATTATTTTTGTATTAAAGAGAATTTTTCCTTTTTTTTTTTTTTCCTTTTTTAAATGAAGATTGGACTATGCTTTTCCATTCACGCACTTTCAGCGAGTCTTTTCTCTGCTCATTGTCCTGCGGCTTTCTAACTGTTACTAAAACTTTGATCTTTGCATCAATAATGGAAGACAAGTCGGAGGACAACAAAAGTTATATGGAGTGTTTTCTCATCTTTTAAGTTAACATGCACTTTTTAAAACCAAAAATATATAAAAAAAGAGAAGGCTGGACTTGCTACACAAGCATCCTTGTGCATCATGCACGTAGTCTTACCTACCATTTCTTAGAGTTACAAGGTATAGCTGTCAACCACAGTCCTACAGATATATACAAATGCTTGAAGGGCTTGGAGTCATTTTGAAACAGTGGGGATGAAGGTAACTTATCAGAAGTAAATAGGAATCTTCTTGATATGGCTTCTCCCTCTTTCCTGTGAGATACAAGTCAAATTCATACAACCCCTCCTGCTCCAAACTGCATTAATATAACAAAAATTGATTTCAAATGAGAATCTCTTTTCAGCAACACTATCATAAATTATAGGCGAACTACCAAATCAAATTATGTTGATTACACATTTTTGTAGTATAACACAGCTAACACAGCTTCCCCTAGCCTTGTGTTCACTTTCTATTTGAAAAATGTCATATACGTGGAAAATTATAGGAAATAAAGAAGACTAGTAATGACAGCCCCTGGTTTCCCAGTAGATGACTTAAAAACTTCCCATCAAAATGCTAATCAACCAGAGTGCCAGTTTCCCACATATCCTCTTTCTTCCATGGAAGTGGTCAGCTGCAGTCAACATTTGCAGTTATTAGAAATAGCTAGTAATTAAAGATTAGCATTGCAAGATTCCATAAGCTCTTCTTACAGAGCTAGTGAGTCTGCCAGAATTACACTGAAAATGAGAATGAGACAACTTTTAACTGTTCACTGAACTTTGAAAAATTTCGGACATACTGGAATGACTTAAATACTCTAAAACTAAACAGAACAGCAGAACTTGACATGTTAAGATTGAAAGGTCTTGGTTATTTTTTGTTCCAAGTATGTTGGATACAAATGAAGTCAGTACCTTTGGCCAACATGTAATCAAGAGCCTCATTTGAAAGAGTTGTCAGGGTTAATGCACAGATATGGAAAAAGAAAGAAAAATGATGCTAAAACTTTCTTTGGAGCCAAAGCAATTTGGGCACAAATACTATCAACAGACATACTTCCTTCTAATGAATAGCCCATCTCCAAGTCAAAAGATAATACTTTCAGAAGCTTAGAGACAAAGTTCCTTTTTTAAAAAGTGCCTTATGGCCTGAAGTCACTTGATCACATCCCAATTTGCCCAAGGTTTGATACTGCCCAACCTTCTTTGAACTGGGATTGAATAACCATTGCATATGCACATAGGTCAAACTCTAAAAAATAAAAAATAAAAAAATACATGAAGTAATCAACTGTTTCAAAAATCATCTCCCATTCAAGTCTAGTCTGAAGTACCAAGGCAGGGAGGAACATCAAACTACAATACTGACTAACACACTGCACAGATCAGGAGCAGTGCTACAGGTCCCTTCTGACAGGCTATTAGGGCATTTGGAAAATATCTGTGCCTCCCAAGGTGATTGCTTCCTTAGAAGAACAGTGTCAATGAAAACTTCACCTGTACACAGGTACTGTACAGATACTGTATAAGGTTCATTCAAGTATTTCCTTTAGGAAATGGACAGTGGAAGGACACTTTCAGCATTAAAAAAGTTCACTGCATCCTGCTTGGGCTCACACGTGCTTTGATGAATAAGTCTTCCAGTCACTTTAACAGTTCTGGGGCTGATGTGGAGTTTAGTAGCCCAATTAGTGAGCTTCTTCCCAGATGATTCTTCCTTTTTAGAGGGCTCCTTCTCAATCAATTCCTTTGGAATTTTTAATTTTAATATTTTATTTATGAAATTAGAATTCACTATAATTTGACAAGCACTAACATATTCTAGACAGATGTTTCAGAAGCTTTTCCGTCTGCTGGAACACTTCAGCTCAGGTCTGTGTGTCCTGCTATCCCATCTAAAGTTTCTCGTTAAGTACAGCCAGGCAACCCCCTTGTGATCAAAGCAGGATTCAAACCCAGGTTTGCAGAGCTGGAAGGCTAATGGAGTAACTGAACACATTTGATGCCCAAAACAGTCTCTTTGCCACAGTATCCTTACACTCCCAAATGAATTCCTCAATGAAATGCATGAACTCAGAGCAGGTCCAGTGTATTAACTAGTCTATTTTTTTCTACTTTGTTCAAGAACCATAAAATCCCAAGTAGGAGTGGGACTTCAAATTCAACTGTTATTTTACAAGTTTTTCAGAAAAGCAAAGCTGATGGGCTCAGAAGCCAACTTATGATGGGAAAAGGAGACTGGAGTTTCTTAGTCTGGGACTTGCTTTTGTTTTCAAAGAGACAGGAGAAGCTGCAAAAACATACTTTTCTCCTTGCTCTATGTTCATTACGCACGGACCAATTCCAGAAAACCATTGTCAAAGATGCCTCACGTGGCAGCCTTCACATTGCTTACTGTATTATATTCATTCATCAATTGTTCATAAGGCACAGAAAGTTCTAGCTCATTATTGGTAAAGGTAGATTCATCAGAGGATGGGAATTTTACCAGTTTTTTTGCAGTTTCAGACTCCTCTGCAAGATTATCATCCATGGAGGATTTTGACGTTTCCTCATCATCTGAGATATCTTCCTCTTCATCATCATCTTCATTTACAAATGTTATATTGGCATTCTCAAATATTAAGGGTCGATAGTCTCTGGAATCCCACACTTCGCCTTCTTCTTCACTAATCCTGTCCAGCTGATTTACAAACATGGTTCCTTCTAGAGGGCTGTCTCCAATACGTTTATCATGCAGGGGTCTCAGTACATGACCATTTTGAATGTCCAGGGAAGTCTCATCATACTCAAATGACTCTGTCTTTGTGTAAGTCACCTGAACATCTATACTGGCATTCACTTGTTTGGCATTTTCTACTATAATCATTTTGTCATTGCTTGTTTTCAGGGCCTTCTTCCCAATCTGCTTTATAAGATCATTGTAGGTCTCTTCCTTCTTTGAAAGAAAGCTGAAAATGTTTACATCCTTTGAGGTACCCATTTGAAGGGGTTTTTTAGACCGAGGATGGTTGTCAAATGACTCTTTTCTTTTTTTCCTCCGTTTCTTGATTGCTTTGTGGACTTCCACAAACATACTGACCTTCCAGTTAACAAAGAGTGAAAGCCAAGCTAGTCCCAGATAGATCCATAACTCCACAAAATATCTGTAAAGGGCATGATAGTTTGCATCTGGGTTTACACCTGCAAGGAAGAAAAAAACATTACTGAAGGAAGACTCACAGCTGATAAACCTGAGAATTACTTCCTTCCACACCGATAGAGCCTAGTTGTTTGAACACGGCTCGGAGAGGTAGCAAGTGGGGATCTGAAAGTCTTCTGACAGAAAAAGTTGATCCCACTTCTCCCCTTGGCCACATGTATTTGGACCACTGGACTAACAAAAAAAAATGGCAGCATATTTATTCTCTCCTTATAAACTATGAAAGTAAATGTTTTCCTTTTGGAAAATTACAAGTCTTCTCCCTGCCACTGACATATGTATGTATCTACCTTCCTGGAAAAAAAGTTTCAGAATTCCACTTACAAGGACCACCTTCAAAACCCTGGACAAGCCAGTGGCTTTTAGAGAAGGAAAAGGTTTAGGAGGGAGACACGAATATGCTCAGCATTTCCTGTTGACTTGTTCTAGACAGCTGCAGAAAGCATTGTCCAGTACCTACACATCCTGCTTCGTATACTGGATCCTATCCAGAGATGCATAACCATCTTATTGGACAGGATAGCTCTTTGCCTGACATAAAGGCCTGGGGCACCCACTGGACCAGTATCCATCTTTAATTGAATGTTCTATTCAGTCAAATGCTTTGGAAAAGCTAAGAAAACATCTTTTCAAATTAGAGTTTGGAAACACAGAATTGCCACACTATGCATGTAATGAAATAATACATAAAAAACAATTACTGACCAGCAACAAAATCTCCAAATCCTATGGTGGTGATAGTGATGAATGAGAAATAGAGGCCTTCAATGTAATTCCATCCTTCAGTCACCATAAAGACAAAGGGAGGAATAACCAGATGGACCAAGACACCCCAGACAATGAAAATAGCTGTGCATGTAATTTGTGCTTTCCTCTGTAAAGAAAAAAGACAAAATAAGTTAGGAAAAGATCTCAAAATTTTCTTTTCCCATCCACAGCACCAAGAATTATCTGACAGTACCAGACATTTAGATTTCTGTGCTAACAATTTAGCTACCATAATTAAAAGTCACTAAAACTGACTGAAGTAAACACACTTTTTTTTCCTTTAGGCAGAACTCCCTATTCCTACAGCTCAAAAAGGACTATTTCCTCATAGCTTTCTTTCACTCTCTTGAAAACTTTAAGGAGTCCCTGATATTTTATAAATAGGCAGGGGATATGGACATAGCACTGTAGTCTAAAAAGCAGTCAGTACCTCTAACTTTCCTTTTTTTCATTTGAATATAGAAGACTAGAAGAGTTTTAAGATGCTTCTCTCCTATTCCTGCCTCCTTCCCTTTGCCACTCATGCAACCTCTGTACAAACCTGTACATACACATGCATTTCACTATTATTTTCTGTGCTTGCCTCTCTGGTGCTAAACCAAGAATATTCTTGCCGTGTTTCTGAAACCAGGACACAAACCAGTCCCACTATGGCCCTGCACTTCCTCCCATCTCTCTGCAGAGTTGGAACTGGGAACTCACTCAGAGTGGGAGAGCGGGAGGGAGAAGAAAAAAACAAACCAACCACCAAAAAAATAACAAAATGCCACAAACAAAAAACCACAAGGCAGTAACTCAGAACAAAACTGTTATTTTCCAGTTGGTTCACTGCACAGCAGGAAGTACTCACACTAGCATACAGGCAGGTAGGAACGAAACAGGACAGCTTATTTCTGTGCCCGAAGGGCTTGAATGAAATGTCTGTGAAATGGAGCCTCACCTACATTTGTCCTAAAGGTTTCTAATATAAGGAGATACAGTTAGTACTAAAGGTTTCTATGAGATCTCATTTGCTATAACTTCCTGCGGAACTAATGCAGCAGACACAACACCCCTTGCAGTTATTCCTATTCAATATTGTGTTTGTGCAAGTGCTCATTTACAAGCTGAGCTGGTAACTTCACAAATGTAAGCTTAATTCATGCATCAAAAAGACACAGTTCAAGGATAAACAAGTAAGGGCCTTACCAGGCTTACTCCTCTTTTCGTCAGAAACTGGCCCAGCCTCTTGGCACGTCCTCCAAAGAACTTCCCCAGAGCACTGATCCACGTCAAGCAGAGAGGAACTCCAAAAAGCCCATAAAATATGCAGAAGAGACGCCCAGAGGGTGTCTTTGGAGAAACATTTCCGTAACCTAAAAGAGATAAGTATGTGCTCCGTCTGTTCCTGCTGAAATGAATTCAAGGCAATTCTACATATGCACCAAACAACAGTGTGGGCTCCTGCTGTATCAGCTGCTCCTTACTTCACCTATAAGAGCTTTAGTTTACTCCAGCTGCTCATCTTCTGAATCTGATGACTTCCAATTCTACTCTAGCAAACATTAATGCAAGCCAAGAGGGTTTACTGCACTTAAAAGTGTAGGTTTTGTGCACCTTTATTTAGACAAGATGGAATAAATATGAAATAAAGCTCATCTTAAAACTTCTAATATGATCCCCTAACCTTAAGCTGCACTGTTAAAAACTTGCTTGATTCAATTTTATAGAACAAGAATTCAAAATTCATCCTGAACCCAGCTCCCACATGAAAGATACACTATACACATTTAACTTGTGGCCTGGTAACTTTGCAAGGTAAGAGCTTGTGAGTTAAGTGCAAGGTGAGGATGTGCAAGGTATTTCAACCCAATTTAGTTCTTTGCTGGTCGTAGAACTCAACAGGGCATTACAAGCTCAGGCTCTAAAATCAGCAGCCTATTTTCTGAACTTCTGTCAGACCCTTTCTTATTTGGGTGTGTTATTAACTTTTGTCTTAAGTGATAATATAAGCTGGGTGTTGTGAGTTTCAAATAATAAAGAAAACCACAGTACTGAATATAGTTAAACAGTAAGCCTTCTATTCCTGTATACATCCAGCCTTGTCTGGTTATTTTGCATTTCAGTTTTTTTCTCCCCCCCCTCGCCTCATTGTCGGTGTAGCTAGTGTGTAACAACGCCATGTAGCAAAGATTTTCCTGTAAAAGCAGAAGGCAGATGATGCTGAGTTCTGAAAATCTGTATATCACAGGAGGAAGAAGTCTTTCAGTGCTGAGGGTTTTACAAACACAAATCAGCAGTGATATTTAAAAAACAGTTGTTCTGCTTCACCTTCCTTTAAGAGACTGATAAAAAATCCAGATTGTTCTGCAATAATTCGGTAGCTTAAGAGGATGCATGTGTGTAACAGGACACCTACACAGAAACCTCATATGCACTTCCTTTAGGCATTAGTTTAATGGAATGCTTTGTTATGCTTTTGTTTTGGGATTTTATTGTTTGGAAATTGAGGTGTATGGATCAATGGAACTGGATTGACAGGAGTCATCCCCAACAGCGCCTTAAATCCACTACTTATTGGCAAGGCACACTTTTCTCTTCTGCATTCCCACAGAGAGAGTGTCAAAATCCTCATTCTTTCCTCTATGAATCTGCAGGTAACATGTACTTTAAACAACTCCAGCCATTGGGACTTTATTCAGTGCCTAGCCTGACACAGAAAGGGAAGAGTACAAACACACAGAGCCTACAGAAACCTACAATTAGGAAAGTTAACAAAGCAAATACTTACCGATTGTAGTGATTACAGTAGCAGCAAAGATCACAGCGTTAGGCCAATTCCAGTTGTTGAAAGTATTGTTCCCAGTGATGGCAACTCCCTGTCCAGCAGCATCTGACACAATCTGTAAGGAAACAATTTACAGTCAGTCTTGGAAAATCCTGGCAGCCTAAAAAAAAAATGTGTTTGTCCCTCTCCGGTTTTCACCCTTTGTTCATCCTTTCAAAATTATCAAGACTTTTGTGAAGGCACTAGCAATAATTTTATGAAATACTTGCTTCACATAAGGAAAAGTAGTGCAGGTGTTCTGACATTTAAATAGGGGAGTTTAATTAGATAAACCTTTACTTGATTCCCCAGTTTAAACCAAATGGATCTCTTCCAGAGACCAAACATACTCCTCCAGACTGACCTAGCATTTAACCTCCAGTGCAGATCTTGAATTTGGTTTAATATTAGGGACATCTTCAGAACTACTATCCATTTCAAAACACTGCTACATGCCTCAGCTTGACTTGGGTATGAGCAGGATGTCACAGAATCCTTGGGGAAGTTAGTGTAGATTGTTTTTAATTCACCTGCTGTCTCTGGCAAAGTGAAACCATCTACAAGCCAACAGTAAAACTGTACTTTCCAAAGACAGAGAAATCAACACTTCCTCAAAGCATTTCAAGCAGAAGGATTCCAATCCTTGTCCTTGAATGAAGCCCTTTTCTCGTCTCAGGTTTGAATCTAGTGTGTCATGATGGATGCGAAGCGCCCATCCCAATGTTTCAGGGTAGTAAGTGAGGTCATTAGCATTTCCACAGATTCTGAAAGTCAATTTTTTAACAGCTGTTTGGGAAAAATAACAGGTGCTCAAGAATTCTTAACCCCCTTCACCTTTTGTAGGAAAGGACTTGAAAGAACTAGCTTCCCCTCCTTTTTCAAAACTACACTGTAGAAAATGCATTAACAAAAAACCCTTAATTATTATTTCATGCAGAAACGAAAGTTTCAGATCAAAAACATGCATCTTGGCAATTCTGGCATGCATTTCTACCACCCTGAAGTAAAAGAATAAAACCAATTTATCATATTGGGAAATCTTTACCTGGAAATCTTTAGTTATTTAAATCTTTGCTCTGTCACTTTATGATGTAGTTAAAGCCTGCCTGGGTTACTCCACTTTCCCCCCTTCAGTGTAAACACAGCAAAACTCTGAGGCTACATCCATATACAGGAGAGGTGAAGATACCTCCAAACGTTGACTCATAACATACTATCACACTTCCTCTGTTTCTCCCTCAGTAAGTGTTGAATACAAAAACTATCTTGAGCTAAATACCTAAAAAAATTTGAGGCAATATACTTTTTAAAAAAAATAAAATTAACATGACAGGTGACATTTATCTTAAACTGGTAAGAACTTACAGATGTAACTATGACCAGCTCTTCCTTCCCCCTCCCCTCTTCCTTCCTTTCTACTTGATTAAAATCTGATCTTGGACCCAAGCAGAGACTCAACACAAAGTTCAATCACTACTGAAAACACACACAAGTTAACACAGGTTTTAATTATTCTTGAGACTTATTACATATCACCACCCTCCTACTGTAAAGAAAAATACCCTCAAATGAATGTATTGTGCATGTTAAAGATGCAAACAATGTAATTAAAAATGCACTTTCAACACACAAGCTGTTACAGAAGATAAAAGGAGAAGCATTGAAAGTGAAGGAAGGTACAGAACCAGATTTTTTTTTTCTCCCGGCAAACTCAAAGTGTGTGCAAAACTGCATGCAGTGTCTTTCCAAAGCCTACAGGCTCTGGATGGGAAAGGATAGAGTTCTCACCAAGGCACTCATTTATCATAAGAAAGTGGTGTACAAATGAGAAGTAGTTCTAAAACAGGCAGGTCCAGAGCAGGCAAGTAAACACACAATGCCACCTCATTTCCAAACAAACAAACAAATAAACCAAACTAAAACAAAACCCCACAAAACCAAAAAACTTGAGGCAGCTACAATGGATCACAGTTCACCTGAGTAGAGACCAATTAAAGTAACATCACTAATTTCTGCCATGATTTGCAGGCAAACTTCCTAAAAGTCCCAAATGACATTCAAAATACCTGACAAACGCAATCTGTTCTCCATTATCCCTGAGAAGATGGCTTGACTTCTTCCACTGCTTAAATGTTATACCAAACACCAGTTCTCCGGTCATTTTCCATTCCATAAGCACACTTGGATTTATTTTTTTTCAGTCGTTTCCTTACAGAGCAACTGATCTCATAAGAGACAGTGAAGTATCTGTTTCCATTTTCACAGGGCCATTATCTCATTGCATTACTCCACCTTCAGTCTGATCTAATGAGCTCAGTTTCTCAGTACACACAGTTATGGTAAGATCTGCCAGCATCTGAGGAATGGAGGTGCAAAGGGGGCCCAGATCTGAGGGGAAGAAGCTGCTGGATTGAGTAGCACATAGCTGCCCTTCACACCCAGGCACCTAACATTTTGGGGGAGAGATGGACAGCTCTGCAAGTTATACAAACTCTTTGTACAGAGAATCACAGATAATTCTCCAGACACAGCCACCACCCTCTTCCCGTCCCTATTTACACACAGCTATTGGCTGTTAGCACACAATTATCTATGATCTACAGTCCAGTCTTTTAAGTTACTTTATGCCTGCAATAAGCCTGAATGCACTATATGCACCCCAGCTGCAGGAACTAAGATGGTCACAAAACATGCTTAGTTAGCTTTGGTGCAGTGGGAAATACGAAGCTGCTTTCCAAGCAGCATAACTTCTGCCCATACTGAAATAATTATATATTTTGGCTTCAACAAGCAACGTGAGTGGACACTATACAACTGAACAGCAAATGGGTTTTTTTGCTTGGCAAATATTTTAGGCGATGTCAGAGATGCCTTTATTTTCATATAATAGGATACAAAATGCCCCAAGTTGCCTGTGCTTTATTTCTTAAACTACAGAAAATTTCCTCCAAAAAGTCTTTGATTTGGAAAATAGGGGGCAAGGAGGAAGAGGAAGAACAGAAGGAAGGTGTATTCTTAATATTTTGTCATTTAGCAAATACCTTCTCAAGTATACCCAAACGTAAAAGCTGAAAATAGTAACTAATTCAGAGTTTATACGTAATCTTAAATCTCATCTCATGACAGTTCATACTGATAAAGGCAGGACTTTATTTTCTATTAATGACTTTTGCTTCACAGGAATCAAACCCCCTCTTCTCCCTCACTCCCCAGTACTCCAATTTTGCATTTTGGCAAAGGAAAAAGGGGAAAAAGTTCTAGAGACTGATGTTACTGTTAACAGACTTGTAATCACAGATAGAGATTTAACACACACTTGAAACTACTACATCTTCTGCTGACATTAACGCAAGTAAAAAAGTTGAATTCTTCCTGTATGAGTAACGGCAGAGCTGAAAAGCTCTCAAAACTTCTATATAGGTCACACACCATTACTGATTTTATCCTAAGAATTAAGGAGTGTGAGAAAGCTGTGATACAGGTTTTGCATAACAAGTAGGAATAATTTAATATTTGGCATGAAATCTTTGATACTTCAGCAAGGAATAGCTGGGTCTGATAACAATAAGCAAAAGAGAAATGACTATTTTTTCTGAAATAGATAGCTAAAACAATCTAAAGACATGAGACCATAAATAGGCTGTATAGAAACTAGAGCAACAGATCCTGCCCCACAGGCACCGTATGACACACAGAAAGAACAACCAGATATTGCTCAGTGCCAGGCCTCTTTTGAAGAGGCTAAAGCCTCCCATGTTATTCAAAGCATTCCCTGGAGATCTGACATAGAAGTCTAATGGCAGTTTTAAGATTCTCCCAGTGGAATGAGCAATTCTCTTTTGAAATGCTATTTCTCTGTAAGAAAAAAGATGTAATTGAACTATTAAGCCTGAAATCAGAACCAGTGGCTTTCATTCTACTCTCAACAGTATTACCACGTAATGGACAATCACAGCTGGCTGCAAGATCCAAAATCAGAGTCCATTAAAGCAATAACTGATGCATCCTTTCAGAACTCGCAGGCTATGTCCTCACTTCTGACTCTGAAATAACAGACTAATTTTGTTTCTTTCTCAAGTTCTTTTATCAAGAATGTAACGATTTAATGAACTGAAAACCAGTGAGATTTGTAAATCTACCAAGCACTTTAGAGACCTTCCTACAAGGAATAGAAACTTTAACAGCAATCGCTTTTCACATTGACATCTAAATCTTCTACACAATTTGAAGAAACCAGGCAGCAGTTATGAATTATGGATACGTACAATACTGACAACTTAGCCAATCACAGTAAAATTGTCCAGGGTAATAAAGTTTAAATTTATACTGTCAGATGAAACTCATCTGCTGCTGTTCATCTTCAAGCAGATTTCAGTTTTAACCAAATCCAGTAGTACCAGGGCAAAATAGATAGATGAAGTGGTACACGCAATTGTATGAACAAAAAAGCCTAAAGTAACTTCTAAGTTATTTTAAAATACATAAATCATTAAAATCCATGCCATGCAAATTGCACACTCTTACTCATCCCACGTGGATTTTGCAGTGCCCTAAGTTTTCTGGCTCCAGCTATAAAGTTACAGTAGCAGTCAGCTGTTTATAAGAATAATCATATTTTTAAATGCAATCAAAGCATATGTAATCGTTAATGCTTATCTTTCCAATAATAAAAACCTTGAGTCACATGTTAAGACTCCCAGGTCAGATATACATTACAAAGTTCTGCTTACCTAGATAATATATTCTCAGCATTGATTACACGTGAATAAAGAGAAAAGAAACCCTCTCAGTCAGTACCCCTTCTGAAGGAGAAATGTCAGGGGGTGGTCACAGCTCGATTGAAAGAACAACTTCCTCAGACTCATGCAGACAGTCAGCACAGTGACCATGGCCAGAAATTTCTTGCCCTGTTTGCATATTAAAAGGAGCAGAAGCTATTACACATGCAAAGTCTCAGTTTATAAGATCAAGTAGTAGATTCAGTCAAACTAGGAATATATGAATCCTGCCTGACAGTTGGCATAGCTCATCTACGGAGTAAGTTCGTACATCTAGTCGTTAAGCCGCAAAATATATATTTAACATAATACTAAATTTCATAATCTTTTGTTGTGAGTTTTAATCATTGGAGAAAGAGAAAACAAACAAAAAACCCAAATATGGAAGGCCAGGGGCTTTCACTCTGCACCATGATGTGTCCTGACTGAATGAAAGATACTGCCCATCAGAGAAAGTGTTTTCCTCCCTGAAATACCTTGGCAGCTTGGAGTTTGAGTAAGGAAAGAGAAATCAAAGCCAACTATGCAACTAATGGTTTTACCAAGGAAAACTTTTTCCCCCCAACTACTTTTCATGTCTAGATATATGAGGTGTATACGTGTAATGTTTTATTAAAATTTCCTGTTTGAGTTCTGCAAAACCTTCATATATTTCTCCACCTCTCTTTTCGATCTAAATTCTAAAGACAGATGCAGTATTACTAAAAAAATCTTGCCATGCCACAGTGCTCAGGTTGGTAGCCAGAGACACAACGTGGCAGTTGCAGAAAGCCAAGAGAATACACATACAGTTAAATGATTTCATCAAGGCAGCAGAAAGACCAGCTATTCCAATGCCACCTTTAGGACGGCTGCTATACACGTGTCTGTGCACAGAGAAATAGAAACGTATTACTTCTTGGAGAGGGGAAAAAAAAAATCTTCAAGGATTAGAAAACAAAAACCCACAGAATCTAGAATACAAAACAGCAGCACCCTATTTGGACATGCATATTTCTGCCAGCCACTTGGCACCTGGCACGTTTAGTACATAACCTGCTCATGGCAAGAGTTCTCAGGGAAGGATGGTAGGAACTATCCTCCCCTACCGATCAGCTCAGTCACCAGAAAAAACACAACAGTTGTGGTTCCTGCCATCTTTTTTTCACTCACATCTCCACTGTAATGACAGACTTATCCTGACTGCTCACTTGGACTCCGAAGTTCCCAGCTGACTGAATCACACTGGCATATGACCAGGGCCAGCACACAGGACCAAGTGAACAACCCTTTGAGGCTGCCTTAGCCACTTGACAGTCTCTGCAGGACTATGTGAACCAGCAGGACTTAGGATAGCTGACCTTTCATTTCCCTCTCAGCATTATCTGTGTTGGCAGCATGAATTTCATGTTTGTCAGGACAAGAACCATGCCAAACATAAAAAGAAGTCTTTTAGCTGAGTCCTGGATTTCCTACTTCACTTCTGTGGGGAATGGTTTGCGACCTTTTTTGAGAAAGAAAAATAAGACGAGTGAACCACATTGTCTGAGTCTGACAGGCAACACCCTTGTGTCTTGCTAACCTGTGAAAGTTTTACTGTCCTTTACTGACCTATGCAGAAAGTTGAGCTGGAAGGTGGTTGGGGCAAGAGGGGCAGGATATGAGTCAGCAGCACCTGCATTAGAGAAGGATGGTGGGAATTAATAAATTCCACATTAAGTGAAGAGGACATCAGTTGACTATACAAGTCTGGTTCCGGATCAACTGAGCGTACAGGAGTGAATTCCCAGCTGGCCTATACTAAGAGTTGTGAGTTTCTGCAAGACCCTTGCTAATCCCAGAACTTGTGTATAGTCTGTTTTATCAAACAAAACCCAAGGCAGAAGCAGCTTGCTTCTTACAGTACAATGGGGTTACGGCTAGTAGCCACCCACCACAAGGCCAAAGTTTAAACTGAGGCAAAAAATAGGAAGCATTCATTGAGGGAATAATGTTAACTGTCATTTCCAAAAGAATAAAAACTCCACAAGCTTCATGTTTGGTGTTGACAGATGTAAATAACAAACATAACCAAAAGCATACATGAAGATTACCCAAAAAGCTGTAGATCAATATAACTATACAGGATTCCTTCTCCCTTATCTTTGAATTGAAATAGAAAAATTAAAAACAAACCCTGGAAAGCAAGTGTTAGTCCCCATGTTTACATTCCTACATAGATCAACTACAAATAGTAGGGCACAAGTTTTCCCTTTGCTGTCATAACCAACCACTTTATAAATGCAGTGTAACTGCTATAGCAAGTAAATACATATTTTACATTTTTAAATCAACAGTTTAGTCTTAAAATACAGTTCCTATCAAAGAACAAACTTTTGAAAATTCCTGCTTGGGGAATTTCCCATCCTGGCAAAATAGAGATTCACATACTTCATAGGAGGTTTTTTCCAGCAATAGCAAGATTTAATCCAGAACAAGATGGTATTTTCACACTCATAGTGGTACAGCAGATAGAATGTTATCTTGTCACTTTTCCACAGACTTTTGAGAAAGGAAAACTTAAAGAAGCTCTCCCTAACTGGTTTTTTACCTACTTTAACATATCAGTGTTTCTTGTTTGTTTGGTGGGGTTTTTTTTAATTAGGTAATTATAAAAGTTACACAAATTTGCTGAAAGTGACTTAAATGATCCACTAGTATCTTGTAGCATACAAAATAGAAAGGTATATGCAGAGGCCAAATGCACTGTATATACCACACTTTATCCAAAAGGTTCTAAAACAAGACTCAATTTGCTCTGCAGAGAAAGCTTAGCTAAATCTTGTTGATTCTTCATTTACCCATCCAACTTCTTAGTGTTGCATTCTATTCATGCAACAGTGCTTCTCAATGCATAAAGGAATCATAGAACCAAGGCACTCTGTTGCTTGCCCTTCATTATGTTTCACTTTGGTCTGTCAGCAACTTGGACTTCCACCTAAGCAGACTTTCTTACCTAACTGAGCCTCCAGCACATGCCACTTCATACAAATGTGTCCCTACATCTAAGCCTGATATTTAAGGAATGCATGTAAACACATGCCTGGTTTTCACTCTGCATAGTTTTGTGACATAACAGGACAGCAGACCAGACATCATTTGTGGCTGTTAATTTAGAATACAGCAATCAGGGTTGTAAAAAATACTGAATGGTCCAATAAGGTTTTTTACGTGTTCCTTAGTCTTGACTTCTTAATTTTTTTATTTTTTTTTTTAACTAGTGGGGAAATTCTTGTTCTTAGATTTCAATGTGGCTAGCACTTTTTTTTTTAGGCAGCCAAGCTAGTTTTATTAGATGGAGAATGCACAGAGTGGGAAACCTTGTCCTTTGCTGGACTTTGAAACCAGAAACCAGATTCCAATGAAAGTAATTAAGTATATGCTATGAAGAAAACTGCAGATTAGAGCTCCAGATCCCTTTTAATTTACTGATTAGCCAGCATTGAACAGGCTGTCTGGTAAGAACACCTGAAGATCACAGAACCAAACACAGTTAAGACAAGAAACTACCAAACACAGAGATACGCAGAAGTGGTCTTCAGCAGATGGAAAATACTCGTCTAAATAACTTCATCACTGTGCTGTAAAGAAAACCTGCGTACATCCTTCAAAGGACATGACTGAATTTGAATAGGGACTAGAAAACATTTACATTTTAATCCTACAGACATCCTTTTACACTTGACAATATTCACTATATAGCAGTATTCTGAGAGAAGCTTCACTTGAGGTTTATTTAGGTGCTCAGAACTGAGAAAGTACACTGACATATCCCAGAGCAAACTGGAACTGCTCAACTTAAGCTCTGAGATATCTCTGCAAAAGACTTTGTTGGATAAGCCAACAAATTCCTATTTGCACCTGAAGTTCTACCAGGTTAGCTGTTCTTTTTAAAATTCACACTGCCCAATCCCACAATAACCTGCATGTACAAAGAGGATTTAAACAACAACATCCTTTCTATGGGTTAGTGTATGCATCGGGTTTCTGTGGCCAGGTTTTGGTGGTGCAGAGGGTGCTACAGTGGTGGCTTCTGTGAGAAGCTGCCAGAAGCTTCCTCCATGTCTGGCAGAGCCAATGTCAGACAGCTCCAGGGCAGACCTGCTGCGGGCCAAGGCTGGGTCAGTCAGGAATGGTAGTAACACCTCTGTGATAACATATTTAAGAAGAAAAAAAAGTTATTGCATGGAAGTAATCGTGGCCAGAGAAGAAAGGAGTGAGAATATGTGAGGAACAACTACATAGACACCACGTTCAGTGGAGAATGAGGTGCCCCGGGGTTCCCCCTGCAGCTCATGGTGCAGACCACGGTGAAGCAGGCTGTGCCCCCACAGACCATAGAGGTCAATGGTAGCATAGAGATTCACCTGCAGCCCATGCGGGAACCCACATCAGAGCAGGGGGATGCATGAAGAGACTGTGAAGCTGTAGGAAGTTTGTGGTGGAGCAGGCTCCTGACAGGGACTTGAGGCCCCATGGAGAGAATAGCCCACGCTAGAGCAGTTTTCCTGGTAGGACTTGTGGCCCTGTGAGGCACCCATGCTGGAGGAGCCTGTGCCTGAAGGACTGCACCCTGTGGAAAACTGGCCCATACTGGAGCAGGTCATGAAGACCTGTTGCCCATGGGATGGACTCATGCTGGAGAAGTTCATGGAGGACTGTCTCCCATGGGAGGGAACTCATGCTGGAGCAGGGGAAGGACTCCTCTCCCTGAGCAGCGGCAGAAACAGCCTGCGATGAACTGACCATAACGCCCATTCCTGTCTCCCTCTGCCACCAGGGGAAAGAGATGGAACCTGAGAAGGAGGGAGGGCTAAGGGGAAGGTGTTTTTAAGATCTATTTTACTTTTCATTATACAGCTCTGATTTTGTTAGTAATAAATCTAATTAATATTCCCAAGTTGAATCTGTTTTGCCCATGATGGTAAAGATGAGTGATCTCTCCTGATCCTTATCTCAACTCATGAACATTTTGCTATATTTTCTCTCCTTTGTCCAGTTGCAAAGAGGAGTGATAGAGCAGCTTTAGTGGGTGCCTGGCAACCAGCCAGGGTCAACCCACCACAGTGTACTACTGCATACAGACTCCACGACCTTCCAAAAATGTGTGTGGGTGAACTTTTTCAAAAGCACTTGTGTTTGGATGCAATGCTATTGTAAATATATACTGTCACAGCTCCCTATCTTTATTAGGCTAGCGGCTCAAAAAGCTGTCCTGACTTTAAAGAAGAGATCTTATTCTTAACTATTATGCCAAGTGGAAAAGAGTTGTTGCCCACCTTGTCCCAGGCCTTGATGATAGGACTCGTCCACCCTCTCTCTGACATCACTATTTTAACACACCACCAATCATGCATGTTAAACTATGTAGAAAATTCTTCAGTGGACTGAGTTTCAAAAGGAACAGAGTGACAATTTAAAGTTCAGTCTGGCCTTCTCAGGTTTTTTCCTCCTGGGTTTTGTTTTACCCTTTTGCAAGTGCAATGTGTGTGTGGGAACAATACTAAAATGACAAATTTGTAACAGGGACCAAGGTTTGAGCTTAATTAATCCATAACTGCTGTCATTCACAGCCCAATGAAGAGCGGAAATAATTGTTTGAACATGCAAAGGGCAGTCTCATTAAAGACAGTGCTACATGCACAAGCATCTCTTCTTGCCTCGGTGTTCTTTTACTCTATATGCTTCCTAGTTGGCAAACTGAATAAGGGTAGAGAATGCACATTTGTCACAGATAGAAACACTTGCTATTTCAGTGTTTTGAGTGCTCATCTGTTTTCCTGTTTTTCAATTACAATTTAACCAGACTAAGTGTTCCTTTAGAAAGGCAATCTGTTAATTAGCCCATATTGAACAGCACAAATCATGTTCTTCAAGCACAATCTCAATTTATTACTAAGATATAGGTCTTATCAGACAGAGACAAGAAGGGGGGAAAGGTTTTTACATGCAAATTAGAAGACATGCTCTGCCCTGGTTTAGCTTGTTATCTGAAGGCCATGCAGTAAACCATTAATTTAGTTTTATACATGTTTGAACCTGAAAGACTCATAAAAATTTCATTGTGGCTAATATTTATGAGTGTGGAGGCTTCAGGACACGGTCCAGTGGAAACAATTGGTGAGTGTACAGACAAATTAATTCCACATTATTTTTTGGAAACAGAGATGGTAAATAATTCTGCCAGTTATTCCCTGCTTGGAAAGATAATCAAAATTAGACAAAGCATGAGCAGGATGAAACAAGACTTGAGCATAAAAATCTTGGGCACTCTATAGTGCCAGCATTCAATATTTTTCTCTCTTACTTTTCCCTGCACACAAATCACTCTCTCCCAATTAAAACCAGACATTCATGTGCTGACCATTTTAGTAGTTCATATAGATGTAAATGCTGATCACTGCAATGAATTCTACTCCAGCTACAGCAAGTCCTGAGAGTTGCTTCTACTTGAAGAAACAGTGTCTTAGTATTGCAGTAATGGACTGCAAGATCACCTGCTCAATCAGCACTTGCAACTAGCACCACCACCTCTACTTGCCCTCCAAGGTGAACACAAGCTTCACAAAATGTATTGATATGTTTGAGTTTTACATGGAAAGATACAGCCGAGTAATAAATCTCATCAAAAGAGCTTTCCTGAGGACATGATGCTTCTCAAGATGCAAGTGCATTTTTTGTGTGTGTGTGTGTCCCTTGGCATGGAGAACAAAGGCTGAGAGTTTTAAAGCTAATTGAAAATATCCTGGGAAATAATCCCCATTGACACAACTAGCAAATTATGTCCTGTGGGACAAGACAAACAAATGGGTGGATATCAAACTTAACCCTCCTAGCTTCCCAACTTCTGCAATATCTGAAAATTAATAGTAAGACAGTAGTTCCAGCAAAGAGTTCCAGGAAATTCCTGCTGTCAATTTAACAAAGTGCCTGCCTGTAGAAGAGAATCATTTGACTTAGTTCCACTATGCCCTTTGACAAAAGAGAGAGCAGACCAACAAAACACAGTTTAAAACGATCTATTTTCTCTAATTTCCTACTTCTGTCTATGCTATGAACAGAATCTCTCCTTCAATTAGCCTGAAATAAGAGGAGGGTTCCAGAACTTCTCTGTCTTGAAATTGGACCTCATTGCCCTTGAGAGCAATATAGGTTTTGTCATCAATTTTATTTAGAGAAGAAAGATAAGCAATTTGTACTGCAAAAATAAATAAAGAGTGAGAGGAGATAGCATTGCTTTCTTTTGAACTGTATCAGAAACTATAACGCAAGATCACAAACAAAAGTCATTTACAAAAAAACCTAGTTTGGTATAAGAATAAATTTTTTTAAAAAAAATTAGTATGAGTGAAATTAAGCTGCAAAGTAAAACAGGTTCTCAACTATGCAGTAATTGTTAATCAAAGCATTTAGCATGATGGTGTATATGAACCTCCCTGCCTAAACCAAGATCCAGATTAACCGTGATTGGTTTAGCTAATGTAAATATTTCTGCAATGTAGTATTAAAGGTAAGATTTTGGATCTGAAATCCTTATTACAATTATAATGCATTGGGGAGCATATTTTTGTTCTACAGAAAAATCCTCTTATTGAGAAAGGAGTTCTTCAGACAGATGTAGTGTTTAAGAGCAAACACTTCCACCATTTCCTGTGGCTCCACTCAAAGATGTGCAGGAGCTTTTCCTCAAGGATGAACATGATGCAGAGTATGTGAGAGATAAATGGTAAGGAGTAAAACAAATTCCTTGGAAAGAAATAACTCTACTGATAAACAGAACACCAACACTTCTGCAGCACCAGCTTGATTTATATTTTTTTTCTGACAGACTTCTAACAAGAGTTTTAAAAGGTCTTTAAGTAAGGTTTGAAAAACATAGGATACATACAATTTCCTTTACTGTATATACTAGAGGTTCTACAAAGTGGACACATTTCCTTACTGACTTTGTGAAGCCTTCTGTTAAGGCTACAGTTAAAAGTAGTACAGGTCAAGATTAGTGATTTTGTAATGATAATTTGCACTTATTGTACAAAGTGCTATTCTACTGAAGGCTTACGGATGGGTGTTATGTCTACAGCTACAGACATAACACAAGAGCCGTGGAAACAGAACACTAATCTGAGCAACCTGATGCAGTGGAAGGTGTCTCTGCCCATGGCAGGGAGTTTGGAACTGGATGATCTTTAAGGTTCCTTCCAACCCAAACCATTTCGTGACTTGTTCTTCTATTTTGTAAAAAGCAAAGCAAAAGTTACATTTATCTTTAGTTTTCCATTATAAGCCTCTATTTTTCAAAATAGTGTTTTAAAAATAGACAGTTTAAGACATTTTCAGTCAAAACACACATATGTGTTTTCCAAAAAGTCCCCACATTGTGTGCATGTGTGTTTGTGGAAACCTGTTGTACTCTGCCCAGACATGATTTGGATAATGCTTATTGATTTCATGGTCGGCAACAAGTCCTGTGTTTTGCATTCTTCCTCATCCTCATGGAAACTCCCCATTGCTTTCCCAAACCACCTTTCCTGAAAGAAATGTCTCAAGTCTGATGCTTCACTTTTCACACAGTAAATTCAAGAATAAAGTCACGGGATAGTCAGCTCAAACAGGGCCGGACCTAAGCACATGCCCCTTCTTCTTCACTAAGGCAAGTTGAGACCAAGCCAACATTGCTCACACGACTTGACAGAAAAACTGCGAGTAGTCAGGTCTTTGGAAATATTTGTTGCTCTTTCTATACCATGAAATCAAACATGCAATCAAGCCCTTAAGAGAAAGAAGAGAACCACTGTTTGATCAGAAACTGAGCAGTTGGTTGTGGTGAATTTTGAGGGCTTTTGGTAAATTGAACCATTACAATTGAATTATTAAAGCTTTCCCTCATTACCAATCCTTGCTGTACTGCTGCTAACCTTCTCTTTGACATAACAACTAGCTAACAGCATGCTTGATTAGTGACTTCCAAGTCCAAATGTGTAAAAACAGAAGACTAGGGGTAAACAATTGTGGTGAGAGAATTAATTAATTCTGCAATAACCCCCCAAGTTTTGGAATAGCTTCTATTTTAGCATGAAACATGAAGTCAAGTGAGACTTAGGTGGTAAGAGTCCATAAAGAAAAAAACTAATTTGAACAATCAGAGCTCTACTTCTATTCTGCAGTACAAATAGGTGTTACTGTTTCCTCTGGAAAAAAGTTCTAATCTGTAGGGAAATTAATCTCTTGGAGGCATGTCAATATTTTTACAGCATGCACTGTTTAAGACTTGCTTGTGTATGATGTATAGCATGGACAGTTAATTTTCCTATAAGTCATAATTCATAGGACAAACAATGTGAGGGATATTAATGGAAAGAGATCAAAAAGGTTATTTCCTTTTTGTGGCTTTCTGCAGAGTTAAATAATAAGTGAAACTCATAATTTAGCAAATAAGTTTACTGGAATTATTTTGTCATTGCAGAATTGAATGCTGATGCTTACCTATCCACTATACTTGCAAATCTTATGCTTGAATGAACTAATGCTGCTTAATTTTATTTCTCCTTTCTATTTATGTGCAATGGATGTAAATACCAACTGTTTTGAAGAGGCATCTGGCTTTTTTGACAGATCATGACTACAGAATTTAACAGTTGATATAGATTTTTCCCCTATTAATTTCAGGACTAGATTCCAGTTTTATGAACTAGTTAATAAACTATTTTGATGAAAAGCATATTCAGTGCTTTACCAGCATTCCCTTGCTCTTGTGATTAATACAATAATAGAACTGTTTCCTTTTCACTTTCCCAAGTTCCACATAGACATGTTTTGAAGACAAATTAACTAAAGGTTACTGCTGCATGAGAACTGCAGCTGTTCTGCAGATGCTGAACGTCCCGACTTTCATTAGCCTCCAATTACTCTCATTCAGAAATGAAACCTATCAGACGTATTTCATAGCTTTCATTAATACAGCTTAATTTTGAGGACTTCTGTGCCAATAGGCTTATAACACACCTTGCCTTGGATGGGGAAAAAAAAGTACTTCAACAACTTCTATGTTGCATCAGCTGAAATTAAGGCATTGGTATAATCTCTAATAGCAGATTAGGTTTCCTTCCTATCTGAATACATACATGGTGAGTAACGTAGCCAACTCCCTTTTAAAAGAGCTTTGGAAAATGCTGTTGTCCCCATTTCAGAGATAAGAAAGTGGAAGCAGAAGAGTCAAGAGTTTAATCAAACCCTCACACCAGCTGGTGACCTGGGTCAGGAAGGGTTAGAACCAGACATGTTTGCATGAGACTCTTGCAACAGAGGTGGTACCGATTGCATAAACACATGGTAACCCGTGCAGCAGACTGAGTTTCCAAAATAATATATTTCAGTTTAGTTGCAATTGACTTAAGGAGATTTAAACAAAACCAAAACAATCCTATTGTCAATAAAAACAGTTTATTGAGAGGAATTTACTAGAGGGAAAGGGGTTGGACAGAGAAGCATTGATACCACACAGGAGAAATAGAAGAGGAAAATGAGTCTAAAATGAAGCTTCTCCTGTTCCCACTGTACTTCCAGTGTATAAGAATAGCTAATTAGGACAAGTCAAAACACAGGTGACCCAAGCTTGATAGCTTTGCTTACAGAGGCCCAAATAAGCTTTTCAACTCGGTGAACGAATTGCAGCATAAAGTAGCATTGCATTAAGAAGCATCTCTCCCATTTATAGCCATGCATTAAAATATGCTCCAGATTAATAAATTTACAGAAGGTCACTGTTTTAGAACACTTTAAAAGCTGTTAGTTTCTTAGGCACTAGGAAATGCAGTAGACTCTTGGTTTCACGAGCACTTTTGTATTTTATCCCTGAATTTCAATACAACTTCAAAGGTCTTGTTTCTCTGAAGACAAGCTAGAAGCTGTTGCCAAAGCATGCTAGTAGCATCACACACTTCATTTCCTATTTGACAATCTATCTTAAGGAAAAAAAAAAAGGCAGGTCCTGTTAAAACAACTGTTATTCATCTGACAGTCCAGTGAGCTGCAACATCAACATGCTACAATAAAAATCTTATTTGTCCCAACAGCATCAGATTAAAAAAAACGAAAGTGGTCAGATTTGGGTAAAGCAGAGTACTACCTGTAACAACTTTTAATCAAGTAGATTTTTGAACTACAGAACAGGGTCACGAAAAGACACACTGTCAGCTATTAACACTTTAAGGTAATACCTTTATTAACTCACATTGTTAAGCCAAACAAACAACAAGGTTTCCAGGGTCAACCGAAAACTTTACATAACTTCAACACCACTAGTCTCTCTCCCTGTATCATTCCATCAGGCAGCAGGAGGAGGAGGCAAGGCAAGGCAGGCTTCCAATGTCAACATGTACAGGATGCTTTGTATGAAAAGCAAGGTGATGGGTTTATGTTAAGATGCATAAAAAGAGGGAAAAATTTGCCACGGAAACACGATTTGCTTTGAGATTTCTGTTACTATGTGTTTAGATTTATCCAGGGCTTAACCTGAAACAAAATGTTTTTATGTTACTTGCTATAAATCTCTTCAACACCAGATTAGCTCAAAACCCATCTTTGAAGAGGACTGGGGAAAGCGTGGAGGCTGCTCTGAACAAATATTTTCAAATACAGAGACATGGTTATGGCACAGCAGAAAGAGTGCGATCAGTAGCTAAGGTAAGCTCCCCAGGAAACAGTCTGATCTAGACACTCTCAGACCTGTAATAGCATTGCTTGCCCAGCCTACCTTGTTTCTTCTTCTGGGTAAAGGAATTAAAACTGGCAATAGCATTACTTTGCTGCTAAGAACTGGCTATGAATTAGAATATTTCTTAAACACAGTTGTGTCAGCATACATACAAATCCAATTTCTGCAGGAATAGTATAACATTAAAAAAACACACAAGCCACATGTGCACTGAAACACAGTCTTCTGCTATTTTAATACATTCAGCACTATTACTAAGTACACAGAAGGGGCTTTCTTCCCAGGAGAGGTTCCAACCAACAACCAACAGAAAGCAGGGCAGATACTGCTTCAATAATTCTTCAGGAGTCTTTTCCGTCTTGTACCGCATTTAGTACCCAGTCAAAACCCAACAGTAAACAAGTAATTGTGTATATCCTGTAAAAAGGGGTTTGAATAAGTTAAAAAGTAAGCTTAGTAACTGAAAAATCTTTCCACTTCAAGACCGTGCACTCTTCCAGACTCACAGAGTTTTCCATGTCTCCCCTGAATACCTTACATAAGAGAAGTCGAAGGCAAATAGTAATGTACAGCATTGGCGTGTGGCAGGTAATTAGCAGATTCTGTGTCCTGTCACTTCTCAACTGTACCATCCCTGAGAATGTATGAAAGCCAAACCACTTTGTCATCTTCTTACTACTGCATTAAAGGGAAGAGGGATCAGCTGGCAGTAGCAGTACAGTTGCTGCCTTCTGTTATACTCTTTTTCTTCCTAACCTGGATTTCCTGCAACTGACCTCTCTGAGTGTACAGCAGGCATCTATTACCTTCTAAGAAGCTGAGACAGAAGAAGCACTTGCACATTTCTAAGCAGAGAACTCTCAAGCTTAAAAGCTGCTAAGCACACAAGATGCCAAGGGAGTCATCAAAACCACCGAAAAGCTGCACTTACGTCAAATAAGTGAGACTGTTTTCCTAAGATGCACAGAATTCAGCTGAAAGTACCTAGTCAATGTTCAGGGTGAAGCCACTTTATTGCAGTTTTTCTCCACTAGGAAACAAGACATAGCCACCTGTGGGGCTGTCTGTCCAAATAACCAACTGTCTAACGGTAGCAGAGCAGAAAAAACATTGCTAAAACACATGCAAATAAATCCAAGACACTCTCAAAGTGGGAACTGTATTTTGCTTCCCTTATGTAAGACAGACATCTATGCTCATTTCATTAATCAAGCTGATTTTGGCCCTTGCAGACTTTGTAGCAACTTCACAAAAAACCACAGTTACCCTGCAGTCACAATCCAGTTAAGACACTGCCTGATAATCTACCATGATTGTAACAAATAATGTAGAGACACTAAAAAATTGACTACTGATTTTACTGCTACAACAGAATCAGCTTCAAAGTTTTTCACTCCTCCTTTCCCTTGTCTTGCCTTCCACCTCAAAAGCTGTAACAAAAAAAACCCCCATATTGGAAACATGCAAGCAATTATTTTAAAAGGGCAAATTGGTAGTGACACGGGTGAAAAACTTTCAGAGTGCACCAATACAAGTGAGAAAGAGTGAAGTATAAACTCCACTCCCCTTCAAAAACCCTTGTGCCAAGAAGGCAAGAGTTGATTAAGGAACTGCCCTCTGTCATTCTGCAGTCACGTACACACCACTTAGGCCAGAAGGTTGAAATTCTAACTTAACTGGCAAGTTATCATAGATCAACTATTTAATTTGATTTTAACATATTTGCATTACAGTCTGAAGCTGGTTAACAGTAACTGTAACAGCTGAGCATGTGGAAGGTTGAGGGTTCCAGCCAGACTCATGTAAGAGAAGCCAAAGGAGACCAGTGAATTTGATTAGACCCCTTCTTTTTATACAGTTGCTTGGCTCCAAACACCTCTCCCATTTCTTTGGTTCCTGGAGGAGACATCAGCCTCACTCCCTTCACAGGTCAGAACTAAAATACTTAAGCTTCTGTTTCTCTAGCAGGGGACCACACATGATTCTTGAGCAATTTTCCTTCAAAGATTTTCTTACTCCTTTGGGTGGGTTGGGAGTAGGAAAGAAGAGCAGCAATATGAGCATTTGAAGGCCACACAGAGAAGTCATCACTGATTAATGTTAGCCAAGCCACCAAAAATACTGCATCATATCTGACTATGCTTTCCACCTCAGAACCTTCACAACCCTTTGCAGAATTATCTTCACGTCCCATTAGGTATCACTCACTCACTGTCAGTATTTGACAATCTTATGACTTGCTTTGCAGTCCAAATGAATGTTAACTGTCATCTTTGTTGTTAAGAAGGACCAGAGTTCAGAGACCCACGATAGGTGCAACTGGGACATTTTTGCACCTTTTGCAACCTCAAAGAGACATACAGGTCTGGGTTTTGTTTCTCAGCAGTTGGAACCTGCTTACACAATATTTGCAAGATGCTGGCACAGAACAAAGTCAATTTAGTATTTACCAGTTTGCTCAATCACAATCTGTGTCTACCTTTTCATTAAGGCAGAAATATTGCTACAGATCAGCCAGTCTGTAGGATTACTGACCCCACAACAGGGGTTAAAAAACCAGACCCATTGTAAGAAATGCTACAAATGTACATATGGTTAGAAAAGAAAATTGATTTCAGTTTCAATAGAGGTTATAGATGCTATAATACACAACCTCTTAGTTTCCTACTCCCTTTTTACCATTCACATTTCTTTCTCTTAAGAAAACAGTGTATGAGGTTTGATTTAAAAACATTTCAGAAACTGTTTTGCACCTAAGAGTGCCTTTGATTCACTCAGGTTCACACAATACAATGCAGGGGGAAAAAATAGCTTCCTTACTCATTTGACTGTAAGTAGAGCTACTACGGCAAGGCATGCCTAGGAGGGATATTTCCTGCCTACAATTCAAATGCTGGTAACTACTTAACTAAAACAGTAAAATCTAAGAACTCTAATAGAAAGAGATGATAAAATAACATGGGTGTACACAGAAAACAAACAGGCAGCCTGAAGTTCCCTGGTGTTTTAAAGAAAAGATCTATCAATTCTAGAACCAGCAATTCTGATGAGGCACTTTAATCAGAATGAAGACATTAAATAAAGGGCAATAAAGTTATGCCTTCAAGCCTAAGCCATCCCTTCAGTAGACAAAACTAATAAAAAGGCAGCGTGCATCTTGCATGCTGTATTTTAAAGGCTCAATCTGCCTCTAAGTGTGGCTCTCCTGAGGATGTCTGCAGCATCACAGGTGCTTCAGGTGTGAGCGCAGCGGGCTTTTAACTGAAAAACGCAACCCTTCTCCTATTACCACATTCTGTTACATGCTACAGAGCAGACTCAGTATTTAATGTGAATTCATTTTGGACTAAACAAAACCTAAAGACATACTCCATGAAGAAATTTAACTACACGTTCATAGGTCGTACAGGAGCCAGGACAAAATAAAACCCCTGCAAATCACAGGCACTGTGGTCAGCAGGTCTATAGCACCAAAGTGCAAAAACATTCTCCTTTGCCCCCCAGCTAATCAGAATATTGACTGCCACAGCTTGCTTCTGGTTTTATGTTACTATGTTGACATCTACTTGCAGTATGAGCAAGGAATATGACTGTTCTGAAAGTCAACAGCATTCAGAGAAAAGCAAAACAATTCATTATGTTTAACTAGCATCAATAGCAAAAACAGCAATTAGTTTTTAGAAAAGGAAATCTGTACAAAGTCACCACTACACTGTATCTTCACTGGCTACAGAAGGTATCTTGCAATAACTGTACACAAAGTAGAAACCAAAGGAGAGGTTCCAAAATCTTTTAGGACAACCAGCTGTTGGTAACTTGCAAATCTGCTTGCATGCCACAGTCTCTAGAGCAGAGCTTGCCAAAAAACACACCTAGTAGCAGAAGGTAACATGGAAGGTAACACAAACATTCAGTTCTAAGGTAACAGAAGGGCAACATACTAGAAATGCTCAAGCATTAAGCCCATAACAGGAAAAAGGAAAAGCCCATAGCAGGAAAATTATAACTTCTGATCGATTACTATTGCTCCATCAGCAGAGAGAGTTGCAGTGCGTGCACTATCAGCTTTGTTTAACTATGTTCCAAGAAAGTTCAAACAATTTAATGGTTAAACAGGGAAAAAGAGAAAAAAAGAGAAAACACAACAGAAAAGCATGCCTGCTTACATTTGATTTTATGTGTAGAAATGCACAGAGAAAAACTGTGGGGTAATGCAGTTGGACATCAGGAGGAATTTCTTCACAGAAAGGGTTGCTAAGCATTGGAATGGAGCGCCCAGGGAGGTGATGGAGTAACCATCCCGGGAGGTGTTCAAGAAACAACTGGATATGGCACTTAGTACTGTGGTCTAGTTGACACAGTGATGTTTGGTCAAAGGTAGGACTCAATCTCTGAAGTCTTTTTCAACCTAATTGATTCTTGGATTATGTGCTGCCTGTCCTCATTTCATTTCTCCTAATGTTGCAGTGGCAATATCTATAACTCATATTCTGAGGCATCTTAGTCAACTGTTGACAGTGTTCTAACATTTTCATCTCAGTTCATCCCTGCTGACTTTAGAGGATGCATAATTAAAAATACAAATCTGAAAAACCTAGCAATACCTATTTCTCAGGCATAAGCCTTAATTTACACTGTCAATTTTTTATATGAGAGCTATTAGATGTAGTTGTCAAAAACTTTGCAGTTAAAGATGTCTCTTTGGCAGTCACTTGTCCTTGTCTGACAGCTGCTCAGCTTTACTTTGTTCAGCCTATGCGAAAGGCTTAGCCTTGAAAGGGACAAGTCAACTGGCATTCCAGCTAATGAATTCAGTCCCCTGTTTGTCTCCCCCATCTCCAATACTTTCGATAGAAAGGATCAGGAAGTTAAAGACCAAACAAACAAACTCAAGTAAGTCTAGAATCTCATTTATGCATTTCCTGAAGGCACAGAAGAAGGAAGAGATTAAGAAAAATATGCCCCCTATAAACTTTACATTGAAAAAAAATCACTGTCCAAAGTATAGACAAAAGCCATCATCTCTACTAAATGTTGAACTAAGAAAAGCATTTAAAGCCTGGTTCAAGTTTTTAAACTATATTTTGCAGACTCTCTCAAGAGTATTGCAGATAGATTTAAACTTTGAGGTAGCTGGAAAGTAGAACACAGTGGGAAACTGTTCAGAATCAGAGATAATTTTTAGATTTTCATAATAAAACACACGAATTCCAAAAACATACAAATCCAGAAGCAAACTTCAGCACTCTCAAACACAAATCAAAATCCTATAAATGCACCTGTAGGTACTTGTGAATGGAGAAGACATCTTGGTTTTAAAAAACAGAGGGGAGAAACTACTATTAATACACTTAACTGTCATTTCCTTTAGCATAAACCATGTGCCATGTATACCCCAGCAGCATCTATCCTTAAAAGTCTTCCAAATGTTTGTCCACAGCACTGGGCTTTAGGTCTAAACATTCAGGTTTCTAAAGTTATCTCTCAGGCAAGTTTAGATCCTTGCATGCTATTCAAATAAAGACCTCAACTATTTGTTCTCATACTCAGTATGTCTGCCTGCTTCCCCTAAACAGAGCCAGCGGTTTCTCTTTTCATTTTATTGCTGTTTTGAAAGTAACCATTTTCACTCAAATTCTTCCCTTTCTTTTCACCAGCCTTGATGTTTATCAATGGGAAGCATTTAATTTTTTGACGGCTGTAGCAGGCCAGTAAAAGATTTCCTGGTAAATAAGACGTGGCCGGGGTTGGCAAACCTTTGCTCATGTGAATACTGACATAAGGGTCGAGAGGGCACCTCCTTGCATGAATAGCTCCTTTATCATTAAGCTGACGTTTCACAATCAGGATGGAGCAATAAAGAGTAAAAGTAAGGAACTGGAGAGGAGGGAGAAGACTCAATCACCTTATATTTGCTTCAGTCTTCAAAAGTCATTCCTACAGCAGGGTAGGCAAAGGTGTCATCACTGGGGATCTCTGTTTTATCCCACCCGGTACTAAAGAGTCCCAGGATTTAGGGCAACTGAAACAAGTGGCAACGACAAGCCATAGACTTCTATCAACAAAGATGTTACACTACTTTTAAGATTCTACAATGCCAATAAATATGCTGTTGTAACATCAATATTAAAAATTTTAAATTTTTGCGAATATTCCACAGTTATGAGACATTTCTTTTCCAAAGTAATTGGACATAGCAAGGAGAGATTAAACAGTTCCTTGTGTCAATACATGGTTGTTGAGGGTCTTTGGAGGCTTAACCAAGTTGCCATGTGAAGCATCTTAGCCACGTTTTCATTTGAACAATCAGCTTTACCCAGAAGAACATGGGCAGGCAGCAACCAGCCTATACGTTGCCCAGAATGAGTCACCTTTCAAATCAGGGCCTACGTAGCATTACTCCAAGAATGTTCAAGTACTTTCTTTACCTCTTATAGTTATGATAACTAATGTGGTACCCACAACAATCAAAAGTAAATGGATTCTTCCCACAACAGACTTCTAAAAACTGTTTTTAAAGAAGTTTATTTTTAGGCATTTCGCAGGACTGGGGGGAAAAGGCTTTTTTTTTTAGCATATCCTACAATACTCAGCTTGTAGATTTCTGAAAGCGTGTTAAACACATTTCAGTAAGCATTTATTGTGGTGTATTTGTGCTGTAATACATTGTGAAATTTTTATTACAGAATATAAACTTTAGGCAGTATTTGAAGGAATACAGCCCCCTTAGTAACCACTTGAACTGTTGGTATAGAGATACTAGTCTATATGTGCATTTAGAAGCTGTGCTGAAAATCTACTTGTCTTTTTATGTGCTAAAGATCAACACTATGGATCTAGCTTTGTAGTCATTCCACACAGTTTCCACTGCACTTACAGCTAACATTAGGCTCAAATGAACACACGAGCTAACCTGGGTGGGGAACAAGGGCAGCAGAGAGACCGGTCTCTGAATAAGTCAGTCCTTGTCACCTTTCAGGCTGTTTCTGGAAACAAAATTAGTATTGTTAGTTCAACTCGAACATTTCTTGGCATCTTTGCATTTTACTAACAACCATTTAAAAGTCTAAAAATGTTGGTGATATTTATTGAAGGAATTTATCCCGTGTGTTTTAAATGGAGATATTAAAAAGAACATCAGTGAAGTACTAGCAAAGCACAACGCTGCTCTGTAGACTCATATGAGTGTCAGTGGAGACCAAAAAGCAGAGTGAAAGAAAAGGCTCCGGGATGAAGCCACTTACAAAAAGAAAAGAGACATCAGAGAAATGAGTTAAACCACGCAAAACCCCAATAACAAGTTCAAGTAGTCCAGAAAGAGGCTCAGAAGAATAAGAGAGAAGTTGGTATGGGTGTGGAGGGCATTAAATGCCATTTTCAAATCAACAACAGTTTGGATTTATTACAAGAGAATATACTTGAAGGTTTAATATGAGAATAACATGATCAGGATTTGTGAAAGAGAACACATGTCAGTAATGCTTTAAAGATTCAACAGAAGCAGCATTGACAGTAGCTGAGAGAGATCAACTACAAAGACTATTTCTGATATGCTTTACAGCTTACTCAGGACAGAATCCTAATGCCCTTGCATGATTTCTCCCATCACAGTTAGCTTCAGCTAGGTTAGATTTCACCCTGCAACTCTCCTGTCAGAAATGCCACTCCCCTCCTTCCCATCACTTCTCACACATAAGTTGAATAAGAACACGAGCAAAACTACAAGTCTGAAAGACAGTAGGTAGTAAAGTTTTCGGCTACGAGTAAGACTGAAATAAAGACAAAGTAAGATTTGCATTTCAGCTAAACTGAGCTTAGGACAACAACAAGGTATCTATGAGGGATCATCAGACCAGCAAGACTGGACATGGAAAGTAGGATATGATTGGAAGTAGTACAGAGGCAAAACTCAAATCACATGAATATGATACTATCACCAGGAGCTAACACACACCTAAGACGGAAGGCCCTCCACAATTTTTCATTGTCATCTTGTATTTTAAGAAAAATCTTTCTGCCAATTCAGGATTAATTGTGATAGGGATCATGAGGTGGGAAAAATAAAAAGAACTAATGATTCCCTCATACCAACACGAATTTTATCCTACATTGAGGCAGGAGGTAGATTCTGCATTATGTTTGCAGCAAGTTAAGCATGCCAGCCTTCATGCACATCCCGATTCAAATAAGATTTTTCTCTTGAGGATGTTAAAACAGGTTTGAGATATAATCTGGAGTACGATTTCACTTAGGATTCCAGAACAGCAAAAGCATACTCAAAACTCACGTCTTTCATTTTTCCTTTACAGTTTCAAGCCTCCACCCACCTGTTCCACTTTATACCACATAGACACACTTAACAGGATCCTAAGATGGTAACAATAAGGACACTACCACCAGGAAACTCTGCTATCTGCAGCAGACAGAAGGCAGCCACCAACTGAAGAAAGAGAGCTTAAACCACAAACTTTTAGGATCGGGAGCCTATACTCTTCTAAGCTTACACAGCATCGAGGCATTCTGCCAGGTGAGCGAGACAGGACGATTATCAACTCCTTACGGCTCGGAAAGTAGTTAGTCTCCTAAAGTAAAACAGCGCAAGAGTTGTGAGCATCCCTCCGTGCGAGCCGTGCACCCTTTTCCCGCAGTCACCCCGACTGACCTCCGGGACCCTCAGGCACCTCTTCAGCTTTTAGTACAGGAAGAAAAAAAAAGGGGGGGGGGGGGAGATCAGACTAAACAGAAGAGGATCGAGACACTTGGCTTCACCTTCCCTTCCTCGTAACACACCATCCATTGAGGCAGAAGGAGCCGCCGTGGGTGCTAACACAAGAGGCGCATTCAGAGCGGCGGGCGTGCTGGCGGGAGCCAGCCCCGAGATCAGCCCCCGGCTCCTGCGGCGCTCGGGCGGGCAGAGAAGGAAGCGCGGACCCATTTAATGCCTCTATCATTATGTAGTTAGGAACGATTAGGAGGTTTTGCTACGCTCCCGCTCGAGGGACAGTTTTTCGGCAGCGGGCTTTGTGAAGACACACACACACACACACACGCACACGGTCGGGCTCTGCCGGCAGCCGGCTGGTTTCCCTGCGCGCCCAAAGGCGCGGGATTTTCCGCTCCCGGGCGCCCGGCAGCACCTGCTGCTGCTGCTGCCGCTGCTGCTGCTGCTGCCGCCCGGTGCCCCCCGGGCCCAGCCCCGGCCCCAGCCCCGGCGGCTCCCGCTGTACCTGCAGGATCTTGTCCAGCCCCTCCTGGCCCAGGCAAGGGAACTGCTTGAGCAGCTCCGTCTTCTGCCGCTTGTAGTCGTCGGTAGCCGAGCGCCAGTGGGGCTCCTCCAGCACCTCGAAGATCGCCGCCCCGATGGACAGGTAGAAGATGATGGCCGAGGTCAGCAAGGGGCCCCTGTCCACCATGGTGCCGGCGGCAGGGACGGAGCGGAGCGGGCGGAGCGCGGCGGGCGGGCGGACGGGCCGGGGCGGCTGCCCCGCACTGCGGCCGTGGGTGCCCCGAGCAGCCCTGTCCTTCCCCTGACAGCTCTGCCTATCCCCGCCGTCCGCCGTGCCTCCTCTCCCGGCTTCTGCCGCGTTCCCTTGGTCTTCCACACTCCCCTCCCACTCTCCTCTCCTCCCTCCTTTCCTCCCTCCTCCGCTCCGCTCCACTCCCCCCGGCTGTCTCCTTCCCCCGGTTCTCTCCCCTCCCTCCTCAGCAGGGACTTGAATCTGCTGCTCTCCCGCTTCCCCTGCCCTCCCGCCCCCGCAGGCGGGGCCGCCCCGGGCGCTCCCGGACCCAGCCGCGCCGAGGGACGGGCGGTCCCCGCCGGGCAGGAGGGCGGCGGGGGGGTCCGGCCATCGCCCGCCCCCGAGGGGCCGCCCAGGGGAAGGGGAGCGGGGGCGCCACCTCCCTCCCTGCCTCCCTTTGCCCGCCGGGTGGGTCCGTGCGGCCCCCGCCGGAGTTTCCCTTCAGTCGGGGCAAGAAGGGGTAACGCCGCTCGGGTTTGTTTTGGTTTTTCCCTCGTGCTGGCAGGTTCAGCAGAGTGTCTCGTTTTCGACGCCGGCAGGCTGTGAAACGAGGGCTGTGTCTTTCCTGGGTGCGTGGGGGAAAGGTGAGCAGGAGTTCCAAGGAGAAAAGAAGGGGTCTGTCGGCAGGTTTCACCCCTTCTCCGAGATGTTGCCCACACGTGTGCATTACACATCCTTCAGAAGCTGCGTCTCCCTTCCTTCGTGCATTTTGTACCTCTAATAAACGTTCCTATGCATGCTCTCTGCATATTTGGGGGAGAGAGATACAGGGGAGTGATTTTCCATGAGATGCTCAAAACCCTTTCCAGGCTGAAGCTCCCTTGAAGCTCACCCTGTCTGTGAAGCCTTTCCCAGGAGCCACTTATAGCCGTGCACGAGCCCACGCTGCTCCATGTTCATGCTTCCAGGAAGAAGGAAGGCAACCTACCTGTTTTAAATTAATGGGGCTGGAAATGGGGTTAAATGGGTCACGGAGAGGGTGTAGCGATGTCTTACACATGCTGGCTAAGTGCTTCTGGGGTGGACACGGTTCATCTTACAAACACTGTTTTTGTGGGGGTAGCTTGTTTTCTTCCTTTTCCAGCCCCCGCAACAGGAAGTAAACACTCAAGAAATAGAGTCGTTCATATCAACTGCATCAACACTAAGGATTTTGAGAGGTACAGGTACGTCAGTTGGAGTACAAAACCCAAAAGCCATTGAAATTTCTCATGCAAACGATAGTTGAGCTGGGAGGAGCGTGGGTGGAGGAGAAGGGGATAGAGAAAGGAAACAAGTAGAAAATATTCAACAGAGCATGAGAAGACGTAAAGGAGAGCACATACAAGGCAGAGGAACATGCCTTGGTTAGAAGGTATATGGAGACAGCTATCTAAAACTTTGAATTGTGCCCAATGGATGCTCACATGAGATAGTCCACAGGAAACTACATGGCCCTTCAGCAGTGCTTACTAGTGTGTATAGCACTCAGTTAAATACATCTGCAAGGTTCCTGGAAGCCTAAAAGCAGGACTGGAGAAACCACAAAATCCACAAGCATGTTAAGTGATCAGTCTTTTCATGGGATTCCCCAGTTATTAAAAAGAAAAGGATTGCCAAACTGCAATAGTTAAAAAAAAAAAAAAGTCATTTATATATGCTAGAGGAAATAAGAAGAAAGCACCACAATAAAAATTTTAAAAACATGGAGTGTCATAAGGAAACTACAATGATCTCTTTTTACTAAGGCAAAAATGGGGGATGCTTCATGAAGTTGTAAGGCAAAACTTCTAATTAAAAGGAAAATAAGAATTTTGTGATGCACAATTACCACATAAAATTATAACTAGGTGTTATCACTTGGCCCAAGACCTTTGCAAAATTTGAAAAGCCGTTGGCCACATAAATCAGTAATGTGAGCATCCATCATTGCCTCACTCACTGATTTAAAAGTAAAGTTCAAAATCATAAGGTATACAAATACTTATGGCAAGTGACTGAAAGTATTGAAGAACTCTTTCCATAGGCAAATTATGATATAATTTTCCTTTCAGTGCTCTTGCACCTTCTGAGTCACCTGCAAATGGTTAGGTTTTTCCAACAGCAGCATCAGTAGCCTGACACGTTACAGCAATATTACACTTGTGTGTTCCTGACCCTGAACATCTGTGCTCCGTAACTGGAAGGTATTTGATTAAATTTTGAAACTGTACTCTTCTCCATCTGTCTTTAACTCTCTAAAGGCCAATTTATACCCTGAAACAGTATCTTAAAGGCACAAGGAGTGACATGAATGACCCTGAACCCACTGCAGTTATAGAGCAGAGACAAGAGCAAAAACACTTTCAGGCATTTTATAGAAAGTTTGTTTGCAATTTTGATTCAACGTTTCTACTTTCCACTCTAAACTCCCAATCACTGATTGCATAATTAGTGCTCTCGGTTAACTGAGTCAGTCAGTGTTTAAAAACAAACCTGTAAATCACATACCATTTTTCCCTGTGTTGAAATGCTATTGCACTTGTTAGACTGTTTCCCTGCGTTTCTCTTGAGCTTCAAAGAGGTGAGCCTGGTAAGGAGCAATATACAGAAGAATAGTTTATTCCCCAAGGAACTGTAATCAACTACTCCTATAAGCAGAGTGATCCGCTGAGTATCAATAAACTTCTAGCATTTAGATATTTCACTTTGATTCCCTTGTCTTTTGCAGAACAAATTACAAGGTATAATTTCATGCTGCTCCCCAAGTGAGTGTGGCAAGAAGAAATGTTTTCTGTAGCTGTCCTCTCTTTGCACCTCCTGATCTAAAATGCTTCTCCTGACCTCATAAAAGATCCCATATCCTTTTATTCATGGCCCCTTTCTCCTCTTTGTTTCCCTTGGATTAAACAGTACCCCTATTGTTAACCCACAGCACCTGCCATGTAGGCCCCCCAGTTTTTCATGCTAGGCTAAGTTAATGAAAAGACTGGGGTTATTCACTCAGAGGCTTTTAAATCTCATTAAAAAATCAAGGGCAAAACAGCAGATAGCACTGTGGTGAGCAATACCACAAGTATCAATTGCTTGTATTATTTGCATAGGTCGTTATTTCAGGCTGTCCAGTCCAAAAGGAAATTTCTTTCATCCAAGCTGCATGTCTAAGACACATTTGCTGTACAGATGTTTCCTAGAACAGCCTGAAATGAATGAATGAATAAATGTCAGAAAATGTTTTAGATGGAGCAAATAAAAGACGTTATTTGGGCAAAGGAAACCTGTCATGTAGTGGCAAAGATTGCGTGATGTATGGAGTATGAACTGTGAGCCTCTCTTCAAGCCTCTGCTATTTTTCACTTAGAAGTCTTGGGTTTGGCTGTTTGATGATTGTTCTTGATGCCTGTCAACTCTGCATCTTTTACTTCCTCTTTATCTATTGAAATCTGGACACCTCAACATTGCCTTCAAGTGTTATACATCTAGCCATGGAAGGTTTAACTTATTTGAGGAGTGTGACTACCTTAAGCAGTTTAGCTTCTTTGGTGCAGTCTGATGCACACAGAGAGGGTAAGACTGGTCTGCAGATGATGCAGAATTTTATATGAGACATTTGTAGAAAGTTAAAAAATTCTCCATGGGATTGTTCCAACCTTTTGGCTTAAGTATTTACATAAAGCACATTTCATGCCCTGAATGTAGAGTAACACATAGTAAATCATAATAAAAAATAATAAAAACCTTTGCCAAGACAACCTGCATACCACTGCAGCAGACTTCTTCACCCATGGACAGATAATGAGTGAACAAACACCACATGACAGATGTTAGTCATGTTGCTTAATGAATAACTGGTGATGAGTACAATACCTGTGTGGAATGGCTGCAATATGTTCAAGGAAAAGTATGCATTTGGATCATCAGTTTTTCACTGAAGTACCTGCAGTGCTTGAGAGAAATGTCTTCATCAGGAAGAAGCCTACAGATTTCAACATTTTTTTCTGCATGTATTTCCTTGACTGCATTGTTCCTCAGCCATCCATAGCAGTCACTGGATGATGAAACACATTTTCCTTCAAAATACTTCAAAAAGAAATACTCTGGCCTTCTCTTTCTGCTCCACCATGGCCTCAGTGGTAGTGCCAAACGTTTTATGACAGTCCTTCACACTGACATTCACGTCAGTGATCTAAGCAATTCAGCAATACAGCTCTACAAAAAAACACAACTCGTACAATGTCAGTCCCAGGCTGGGTTTTACCATCATGATACCCAGAGCATGTTACTGTTCTAGACAGTGTACTCAAGCATAGCTGAGCACCATGGTAACAGAGTCGGTGAATATGCAACAATCTGTTATCTTGTTATGTAAAACATCACTGTCAAGTCTTATTTTTGTGTCATTAAGAAGGAGTTGCATTTTATTTGTGTATAGTAATATGGATGAATGCCTGTACGTTGCTCTGAGACTTGTTTCCCCAACCAGTTTAAATGAACTTCTGTCAATCTGGTGTCATGCAGTGCATACCTTCTCCAGTGCTACTGCCTGAATGTGATGGGTAGATTACAGGGGAGAATTCAAGGAGCTGTTAGCCACCCCTGTCTCTCATCTGGGTTGCACAGCAACATGTCTGTGTGCCAGGTTGTGCAATGAAGGGCCTTATGTGTGACTGGGCAGCTCCCAAATCCACATCGGGCTCGCTTCCATGCACGGTGTATAGCACTCACGTTTTGTTAGTCAACATGCCTGAAGAGATGTTCCCACCTACCTCTTCCCTTTACAGAAACAAAGTCAGCACATTAGTTTTGGCAGAGGAAAAGCAGAGGGAAGGTTGATGGCTTTTTTTTTTTTCCTCCTGGGTGAATACAGCCTTGTGGATAACAAATGAGGACAGCTATACACCCAAAAAACATTGAAAAGGATCATATTCTTATCATCTGTTGTCCTGTTCCAAACCCTGCAGCAACACTCTGTGAGGTTAGATTGGGTCTTATCTGGGAAAAAAAAGATTAAGTGAGAGAGTTGGCTACACACAGTTAAAAGAGTATGGATTTTTAAGGTTTTTTTTCCTATGGACCCTAGTTGCTTTTGTGCTTGGTATCCTGGAATGAAAGAAGGCCCATGGCCCATGCTGTTTCTATGCATGTACCTCTTCCTACCATGCTTAAAGGAGTCGTGGAAGAAGATAAGAGTTCCAGGCATAGTCTACCTCCACAGCCCCTTTTCCTATCACGTGGTCCTTTGCGGTCCTTCCTCCATCATGGGTGATGTTGGACAGAAGACAGCAAAGGCTGAGCCCTATCACCCACAGCTGTCTGGCAAGTGAAGGGCTTGCAAGCTGTTAGTGACTTTGAACTTACGCTTTGCATCCTCCTAGACCATCATCTGGAGAGGTATTAAGAGGATATGGAGGAACATGGAATTCAGTGTTTGTTGCCTTCCAGTGGTGCCTCCCACATGCCAAAAACAAAGTAGACGTAGCAAGCAACTCCAGGTCACTCACAGATACGACTCTAGGGAAGCAACTTGGCACAAAGATGACTAAGCTAAAACACCAGAAAAAAAATCCACCTGATCTAGTGCCTCAGTCAACATCAAGACTGTTGTCATTGCTGTAAGCATAAAGGCTGCCTGCAAGTTCTAACTTACACTGCCCCTGGTCTCATGGTGAGCACTATGCTCTTGGCTCTCAGTCAGATGCTGGTGCGAAGCACCTCAGCAGTACTCTGTTCATCATTCTGTTTCAGAAGTCCTGGGAAACTGAGGCAGCAGTGAGAGAATGGGAGCAGATTCAAATTGCCCACATTGCTGTTCTCCTTCTTCTCTCCATGGGGAAGTCTGGTAACTCAGGTCAAACTCACAAAGGTGCCAACAGTGAGGTGTAGGAGAGGCCTGGTAGGAAGCAGAGTTGAGGGAAGGCAGAGAGCATAAAAATAGACAACTCATAACTATACCTGTACATCTGCAAAAATCTCTGAAGCAGTTGGTAGGGACAGATAGAAAAGGATATGGGGGAGGGAACACTGACCCCATCAAGACAAAGGGATGTGGTGCTCTCTAAGGGCATCCAAACAGAGGTGAACATCCCTAGCTTCTTTATTCATTCAAGAGGATTGAGGCCGAATATCCCCAGTGAATACTGCATCACCAACATGGATTACAAAAACTAATGGTTAGCAGCCTGTTAGAGGCTTCACAACTCATTTCCTTTGGGTATTAGTTATTTCTTTTGCCAAAGAGAGGTGAAAAAGGGAGGAGGAGGAAATAAAAACTAAATGGGCTAGTTAATTTATTTTATAATATTAAGTAAATAGGCAAAATGGGTGAACTCTGCAGATGACATTGCTTCAGTCAAGACAGAAAATTCAGTGCTTTCCTTGCATACGGGTTTTTTTGCAAGATTTCTTTGGAACAAGGAAGTGTATGCAAATAACGAAACCAATCTGCAAACGCTCTCTCATCTCAGCAGCCAAGAACTCTCACTGACTGGGGATACTTGTAAAAATAAAGATTCTCCAGGCTGGGGAGCCTGGCTCTTAGGTCTGCTTCATCTTCTACGCTTGCTTCACTCCCTACTCTCACCCCCAATCTTTTGCAATTCAGTGACAATCAGAATTAATAAAGGTGTGTCTGTGATCCTATAAAGCAAGTTGCATCATCATCTTTTGTGATGAAATTTTCACAGGGGAAGGAGGAGCAGCAGTATTTTATCCAAGTAAAGGTTGCCTTGGCACTATACCAAGAAGCCTGAAGCCCTTAATTTTCGTAAGAGAGATTTGATTACCGCAGCCCATATCTGAGTGCAGAAATGCGTCCTGCAGAAACTACATTCCCCCCGCCCTTCACTCCCCCTCTTGCACGATAAGTCTAAAATTAGTCTGGAGCTTACAGTCTTGCATTACTACCACTGTGTCACAAGTACATGGACAGGCTTGGGCTGCCTTGCTGAAATTATTGTACTAGGTTTACAACAGATCACACAACACCTGCCTCTGCTCTACCAAAAACATAATTTTCCATAGCTGGGTTGAAGAAACTGTACTGCTTTCACTAAACAGAAGTGGCCAGAACCTGCCACTTGACGTTAACAGTGTTGTGTGTTATTTCAATGTGTGTCTATTATAAACAAATGACAGTGCAACTCCCATTTTGACTAAAGGAACTGATAATCAACACAGAGCTATTAAAACATGACAAATAAGTAATGTCTAAGCCAGCTCAATAAATGAACTGACAGAAACATCTTTCTTCTGCTGTGCTGTCTAGTGCAAATACAGCAGCCTTGCTTAATAAGGAAGGCCTCATTTAGTTCTGGGCTTGTCTCAACACTAGTCTTTTACAAGCACTTGGGACAAGATCATTAAACCTGCATGTATCAACCGAAGACATGCCTCCCAAATTTCTTTCTAATGCTGGGAAAGGCCCTAATTACACAATTATACATAACTAACAAATATTTATTCTCAGCAGTGGGAAGTGAGTTATTTTGCAGATCTCTATTGGAGCGTTCAGATGACTTGTTTGACATTTAGAGAGATTAAATTCCTTTGGCCCTCTTTATTGCTGGACTGCTTGTGGGGCATGCTGCAACACTGGTGCCCAAATCTGCTTGGAGAACAATGTGGAAAGATTAAAATTGGAATATCATATGCTAATGTATGGAAATCTGACACATGTTAACACAGATATGTAGGAAGGACATTACCGGGGCTCATAGGTAAAGCTGGTAGGGGATTTTGACATGTCATTGCTATAGGACAGTGGGAAAAGCTGGTGTGGTGCCTCACTGGCAAGACATAGTGAGAGGCTTCTACTGAAGGCATCTGGGCACTGGAAGAAGGGGTGGGATGGAGACTGCAGGAAAGGTTGTGCAGGCTGGCTGCCAAGGGAGGCCTTCGCTGATTGCGTTGTAGGCAACAGTGCCACATGATGAACAGATGCTCCAGCTATCATTTTCATTTTCCAGAAAAAAAGTTGGCTTTCATATCTAGGGTGACTAAACTAAAATGTCATTTCTCCATTTAATCATGATGCATACTCATATGTGTTTCTGAACAGAGATTCCAAGTTTTAAGATCCAGTTCAAACCTTCTCCACTTTGTGGAGAATGCCTCTGAGTCTGGCAGCTTTCCATATCAGAAATCTAATATTGTTTATGTTAATTGTGATTTAGACATAAAACCTGAATTCAGTCCTGTGTAGATAGAAGGATTTAATATCTTCAAAGAGTGGCACAGAGAGAGAAAGAGAGGGAGAGTAAAAATGCCTTGGGTAATATAGATAGAATCTGGCACTGTTAAGGACATGGATCCAATAACCTCTTGGTCTTTTCCATGTGAGACTTTAGCAGTTCAACACAGGCTTTTCACAACAGTTGACTATCCCATCTCAGGATGGGGATGAGGGGTAAGGAAGAGCTCACACTAGCAGCTTGACAGCTTGCCAATGCATACAGAAGCAATGTGCACCTTTAAGTTAGTCCCTGCAGTGAATTATGTTTTCGGTTGTACCTTGCAGAGTGAATAACAAATAACTTTAGACTATAACACTGTCCAGTCTGTTCCCCCAGATGCACTCCTTTTCCAAAGAATACACTGTACCATGCAGTAATGAGGGCGTTCAAATAACAATGGAAAGAATGACTCTGATAGTCTCCTGAACTAATTTCAAAGCTGTGTATCCAGTTCTCTGCCTTTTTTGGTAAGTCTCTTTACACCATTTATGCCTGGTTTTAAACAGACTGGGTAGGAGACGAGATTCCAGCACACCTGATCCAACTTTTAAACTCAGCTCCACAGAAAGGCAGACATTATGTAGCCATAGCATAAAAAGTCAGTAGAACTTTCCCTACTCCCAGTACATTTATATTTCTTAAAACTATGCAAATGCTATGTTGGACAAGTAAGTAAGTGTGGGAGGTTACACATGAACCAGAATGCAGGGCACAAAAATCATATCTTTCTGTAACACTGAGGATTATCACATGTGGGAGGCCACTTCCAGTCAATATATCTCACAAATCCTCCTTTAGGCACCTGTAAAAAACCACTGAAATCAACACAGGCCGCCTGCGACATGCAAAGCCCTCAGCTGAAACAGTCACTTCACAAAGCTGAGCTGTGAAGTCTTTTCTACTAAAAAGGCCTCCAAACTAGAAAGATGTATTGTCCTGCTGGGGGCAGTTTTAGACACATGACTTATTCCCTGTGAGCTCTGACAGGTTCTCATATTCTGGTTCTTCTCACAGTATCTTCTCTATGTTTTGTCCTGCAGCCAGCTTGTTTTCTAGCTGGATAAGCTGCCTCTTTGGTTACATCAACACTTGTTGGGCCAAGAGGGAAGACAGTGGAATAAGATACATATATAGGATAACAATAGTAATACTGGTATATTCCTTGTTTCTTGTATTGACTTTTTCTGTGAAGGACTGTTCACAGCACAATACTGAGGGGATTTCAGCCCTGTGTGCAGAGCCAGGATGTGGTTTCTACAACACCTGGCTCTAAGAGGGAGATAACTCTTGTTACATTTCTGCAAATGGGCAAATGAAAGATCATTTGGGAGGAGTGAGGATATAGTTTTCTTCTTCTCATTCTGGAAAGGGCCACCAAAGCCCTTCTGTCTACTGAAATGTAAAGACAAAGATTGAAGGTTGCAACTGTTATGACAGGGAAAAGGTTTTACAACATCACTCTGTCCCATTTGATTGGTCCATCTCCATACATTGTTCATGCTTTCACAGCACGATTTCTATTCAGAAATGTTCCTGCTTGAGTGTCTGCTACATGCAGTGTTAATAGAAAATTGTGTCATAGATGGTGCCTGACACAGAGCATTGGTCTGCCTTTCCAACCTGCTATGAAAGCTGCAACCATCTGAGTACAGTGGCTGTGATAATATCGGTGAAGGCTCCTAAGTGCACTTGCTGAACCAAATATGTTTCTCCAAAAATAATATCTTGGAATAAAACAAGGAAAAAACAACAAGCTCTAATTGAAAAACAGACAGCCCATTAATTCTTTCAGAAATTCTATTTTTGTAGGGGATGGATACAAGCCCTCCATACCTCTAAACTCCCTCAAGTCTTACAGACAGACAGGTCTCGTTCTAACCATCATCCCAGAGGTATTTCATCCTCAATGCGAAACAAGTCTGGCTCAATCCTTTGCAGACCTCTGAACTGTCAAAAGCCTGGAACAGCGAGGCTCTCAAGTAATTGCATCCCATGAGAGGGGAGGAGGTCAGAGGGAATCATTGCTTGGGAATGCATGCCCACATCTCAGCTCCTAATCCTGATCTGACACTGGGCATGTCAGATCACGCACGGAGGAGATGCGCAGGGCACGCCACTGCTGGCAGGCGCGTGCTGCTCAACGAGGTTACTTTGAATGCTGGCCCCTGCAGGTTCTCCTCCACCTGCTCCAGCCCCGGGCTGGAGCGCTTCCTCTCCGCAGCTACAGTGCTGGCAACAGCTCTTACCTTGTGGGGTGCTGCTGGCAGGTCTGGGGGCAGCAGCATGGTGCTACCAGTAGTGCAGGAGCAGCAGTAGAGTGAATCTCACTCAAATTGCCTCAGGCTCAGCAGGACTGCTCTTGGCATCTACTAATGGATCGTGTCGCTGCCTTCACAACCACAGAAATATTGACCAAGGTTGACTTACCCTTTTAGAAATAGAGAAATTTCATGCAGTGAACTGTGTATGTCTTGGATGTTATTTGACTTGCCAAATGGCTGTAACCTGTCAGCCTTCAGTTTCTTCCTACCAGATCAGCCCAAGGCCTTCTCTATTCTTTTAAAAATGCTGTGTCTTGTATCTTATTGCTGAAAGATTAATGCATGCTTGGCTAGAGAGACTCTTTTAAATGAGAAGCTTTTACATACAGGTTACTAAGCTCCTTGTAGCTTCCTCACAAAGCAAATACTGTTTCCTTTCTCCTAGAAAAACATTGACATTGTCAAGGGATTAGCATATGTTAAAGAACTACAAAAAAATTATAGAAAAGAAGCCAGAGAATACACAAGTTCTTTGGGTTCCTGTGTTTTGGAGCCAAAGTTCTGAAAAGCACTTCTATTCAGACACAGAAATTGCAGTTCTCTGTACTCTCAGAAGGGTGTCAGCAATTGCAGAAGTGTGCAAGAAGAGAGGAAATCTCATGGTGCCAGCTGAAGGAAGGAGAGGCAGTGAGATGGACAGTGCCCTTTCAATTGGCAAGAAAAAGAGGAACCACCAGCTCTGTTTCTAAACCACTAGCTCTGTTTTCTGTGCTAACAAGATACTCCTCCCAGCCCCAGTTTAAATTTGTATTTCAGAGAAGCAAATGTAAACGCCCCAGGTGAGGACTCATTGGTATCACAGAAAAGGAACAGAACCCACGACATCAGGGAAAAAAAAAAACAACTTGAAAAAGGGCTGAGTTTCATTGCTCTCTCTTCTCTTGGACCTTGCTGAAGTCCAGGTACATTCAGAACTGGAGTTTTGAAGCAGACCCATCTCTGTTGTCATCTCACTTAACCTCTGTTGTCTTGGGTTGTTTATTATAAAATAGTGTGCACAAGATACTAGTCTAGGTAAAATGTAAAAAAATGAGTTGTGAGTGCAGTGACTCTAGTAATCTCATTGCTTAAAATGCTTTAAATAATATGCTTAAGAAAGCTGAGGACAGGTACATGTGAAGATATACTGCTTAAAACACTGAACTTTAACCTTGTAGGTCTGCACATTTCTACAGATAACTATGTCATAAACTCAAGTGCTTAGATTCAAACTGTCTGGATTTGTCAGGAACTGTTTAGCTGTGGACAGAATATATTTCAGCAAGTTGGAAGTATTAGAAAATGAGCATGGACTGAAAAGGCTTCTGAGTGGCAAAAAGAGCAGAATTTGGCCCAAAAAATATCCTATCAGAAGCTCTTTGAATTAATGCAATAATAGAATACAGTGGTTTTATTCCTTTTAATTAATGGTCTCAAATTAATTTGTAGGCATTATTTAGCACTAACTACAGCTCTTGGTTGTGGGAATGTGTTTTCATAAACAACTCTGATATGGTCATGTGATTTACACTAATTCACAAAACTTAACAAAACAAACAAACAAACAAAAACAAAACAAACAAAAAAACCCCAACACCTGAAACCAAAACCCAAACCAAAAAACTGTAAACCAAAAGGAGGCAGGGAAAGGGACAAGAAAAGGCCAGGGAGTCAAGTGAGACTGGAACATGAGAGTTTTGCCTCCTATTCCTGCTGAACAATATTCTCTGTCACCATCATTCTCACTAGTTTACCTGATCAACAGGATGTCAAGTTACACATTGTCATGGCTCTACATAATGTTGGTTTTGATATTTTTATTTGCCTTCTCTTTGAGTTCTTACCAAGGTTCCCTCTGGAAGGCATACTAATGTCTCCCCTCAGAGAAGCTCAAACTGTATTATTGTACTCTAGGGATAGTTTCTGAACCCAGTTGCTCCTTAGATATTAGAATAGGCTGTATCTGTCAAACCATCCCTCTTTTGACTTTCCCAAGCATTGGATGTTTGTGCAGTGTTTTACATGCATATAATTACAATGACACAATTAAAATATGCTTTAAAAGACAGTTTAATAATAAGTCTCTGTTGTTACTCAAGTGAGGTTATTTCAGTTTCTGATGTATCACAAGAACCAGTCCTATAGGAAATGTATGAGTCTTTTCATACAGGGAAAAAAAATTACCACTGGAAACTCTGTAACTAAGATGATGTTGAGAAGTGTGCACCCATTAAAGGCTCTGACTAGCAAGGCAAGTCAGTGATAGCAGGCCAGTGATTACTGAGAGAAAGATGCTCTTACAGTTTCTCCACCCAGTAAAGGCTGGGTCCAAATGTTTGTTGTCAGTTGCTAGAGAGTCAATAGCTTGACACAAACAGGCACTGATGTCAGGGCTTCAGGGCTAATACTGAGCTAAAATCTTGTCAGTATTTATTGTTAACCTCTTTTTATTACAGACTGAGGACATGAAGCAAACTTAAGTTAGTGTTTACCCCTACTCTTAAAAGCAATGAGGAGAGGAGAGAACAGTTGGTGGCTCCAAGAAGACTTGATAGCCAAAGACTAGTGTCCTTGTAAATCTGATAAATAACAGACAGTCCAAATTTTTGTAAGAGCTCCAAGGTTTCCTGTGAGATTCCTTTAGATAAGAATTTGAAGGGCACTGGTTACTTCTGAAGGTACGTTGCCTTCTCAAGGTCCAGCATATGGAGAGAAATAACTTTAAAACAGAGAGAAGGAACATATGGAGAGAAACAGCTTTTAAAAAAACCAAACCAACTACTACTTGCCACTTCTTTGCATAGAAAGGAACTGTCTACACTCTCTTAGAAGAAACATGCAGTCAGTGGATGCATAAAGCAAGAGGAACAATTAAACAAGACAGTGGTGAGCAGAAACATAAAATACAATGGAACTGAAAACCAAACAAACCCTGCCATATGTAACCTCCTGAGTCAGGGTCATGCCCTAAATACACAATACTGTCTGAAAGCAGTGCGTGTTATATTTAAGTATCTAAACACACACTTACTACATACTTGTGAAATATTTTCCAAATCCAGCATAATATCCCTTTAGTTGTACAATACGTTCCTTTAACAAGGAAGAGATGCCAATCCTGAACCTGCAGTCAGAGGTACTTGTCTTAAAGAAGCTTCCTGGAACAATCTCATCTCAGGTTCAAAGGCTGCTCAAATGTTTAGGCTCAAACTAATCAAGTTAAGTATGTTCTTGACAGATCATTCTCTCCCTTTCAGAGGTCTCCCTTGAGGGATATTAGTCATAAACTCAACAGAACACCTACACTGCATCCACACAATTTGAGGAAGATGTTAAAATAATCCTCCACCTGAGCACACAAGTCTGGCAACTGTTCAATCAGTTATGCAATTTGCATGTGTAAATGAATTTTGCATTCACAGATGGATTCATACTTGTACTATGGATAGTTAGGAGTGGAATCTGAAAACTGTTCTATAGTATTCATTTCCCATAATGGGATTTTATCACATTAAATTATAAATCTATAAGAATATGTGTAAATCTATAGATAGATACAAATAAAAAGGTGCACAAAACCTATCTGTCTGTGTACACTTCTGGAGCTATAAGACTGCTTAGCAAACTGAGAATGTGATGATGAAACTCTGTACAGGGTTGTCTTTGCTTGCCACATTTTGGGGGAGTGGGACAGCAAGACTGGCAATTTTTTCCAACTGTAGTGGCCTGTGAGAACAGCTGATTTCATGATCCCTGGGTGTTTGCATTTCAGTTTGTAGACCACTGCAACTCTTGTTCTATTTTTTGGAATGCAAATCTTCAGGTTATGCAATGTACTATTTAAATTCTGTATTGTCCGTACTCAGAAAGGAAGTGTGTCATCAGTCCCACTGGCCACTTATTGGCACCAACTTGTTAGCAAAGGGTTTGCATGAGTGCTGGGTTTCTGGCACCAACCTTTTTTAATAGTTTTTTTCTTTAGAGAACAGGCAAACACACAGTTCTGACATTAGCAGATGAATGTAGAAAAGTTAGGTGGCTTAAGGTTTGAGTCTGCCAGCTCTCTGTCAGTATTATCAGTTTTTATAGTATAATTAAAAAAAAGTATTTCTAATGATCAGTTCAGGATAAAATTGGGTGGTTAAAATGATCCATGCTTTACCTAGCCTTAGAGAATTCAAATCTCATCAATTTCTCATGGAAACAGAAATATCTTCCAGATATTCCTATGTTAAAAATACAACATCTCTCACTCATGTTTACAAAACTGTTTCCCAGTATGATTTTTAGTTTTTAAATGGCTGAGAATTCCAAGAAAGGTCATTTTAGAAGTTATCCTACATTCCATGTTTAGGGATCAGATGAAAGTTTGGATAGCGGTAATGGCACATCTAGGTTTTCCAAGTTCTTCATAGGAACCATAGAGCTACTCTTAAGAGCCATGAATGTCACTTTGCCCATAGGCCTATGAGCATAGCTTTATATTATAGGCTTAGATATTTGATTATTTCCTGTCAGATAAAAGAACATTAATCAATATAAGATGTTAGGAATTGATCAAATCTCTCGACTAATTCTCCAGGGGCATCTCCTTCATACTGATCTTTTGCACTGAATTCGATATGTTTACCTCAAATTCTATTACCACAATGCCTTTAAAGTCTTAATCTCAAAAATTACCAACTAATTTTTGGGGGAAAGACCCCAAACAAACAACAAAACCTGCAATGCTCTCCTTAAGTCATAGCACAAAAAAGATTTCTGCACTTTTTCCTTGTAGAAAAAAAGAACAAAAGGATACCTCTGAATCCCTGGGCTCTCTACGTTGTTGGTTTCTTTTTTAAGAATAAGCTATTAATAGAAATTTAAGAATGATAAAATTTTAGAAAAAGTATCATACCAGTGAGCAGACGCTGGTATAGGACATTAACAAACTAGAAAAAAGAAGCTGATTATCCGAGGTGATGGGAACTCTCTTCTATGTACTTAAAACTTCCATTTCCAGTCTGCAAATTTCCAACTCTAATGCTCCATGAAGAGTTAGGAGGCAAAAAATATTGTTATGCTAAAGACTTTATATTTCTTTCTTTCCTATTCTATTTTTAATCAGAGACTGATGGCAGTAATTCAAATAAAAATAAAAAGCTTATTATAAAACATTCAAGGCCCCTCAGAGAGTCCTGTAGGTAAACCACTCTTTAAAAAATAGCATTGACAACTCCTCTCAGTTCCAGAACCTCATGACAACAAGAAAAACTATTGTTTCCTCTTTGTAAATCGCTTCAAAATCAGGCTGTTATTTTACTCGAAAATGTCAAGCCTAAACCAAAAAGAGTCAAAAATAGTATTAGTGCTGTCCATTAATGATTGTAGAAGACCTGCTGTTACAGGCACTCTGTCCCTTGCTGGGTTCTGGCTGCTGCCAGCTGTCCTTGTTTTTACCTACTGCTGGCCTCCAGCTTTACCCTGTGAGATAGATGCTGTGTTATGGTGCTACTTCCTACTGGAGTGGGCCTCTTTCATTGCTTCCCTTACTGTCTAATGTTTATGCCATTTACAATATTGGAAAGAAAAGAGACACCAAGTCACTAAAGACAATGAAAATATAAAGTTATAAATCTGAAACTTCTTTTAGTCCCCTATTTCAGTCTTTACTATCCTCATATGTTTTTTATCTTGTTACAGTGATACACTGCGTTTGTGCTTACCCCCTAAAAGAGCCTAATCATTTGGGAACCCTTTGCTTGACTAAGAAGTAGGAACACTTTTTCAGGCACAGCAAATACTTTTCCATCCAGCTCTATCTTCACAACCTCAGGATGTCTTTGACAGATGAGGTTATTAATTTCTTTGTCATTCTCGGTGTGGACTGTTTAGTGTTAGTATAATATTTGGGTCTGAGGTATAACTTTTATCAGCATAACTATCTAGTTGGAACCTGTAGGAAAAATGCAGCTAAAAAAAAAATGTTTTGTATTGCAGTGAACTACTCTGATATAAATATTTCACTGTTGATGTATCTTCATCCCCAATTTAGAAGATAGTTGGAGCAGTACAATTTCTGGGTGGAAATATGGTCCAAATGACTTTTTCACGGATCTATTTAAACCCAGTTGGCTATCCTAGTTAATGTGAAGTTATAATTCAGTTTGATAATGGGTATGTTTAGTTTATGTGTTTTCTTGAAAAAGAATGTATTTAAAACATTAAGTTAATCTAAGATTAAGTGCTTTGCTGCACAGGAATTTAGGTAAGAGTTCTGATGAACCAAAAGCCAGTGAGTAAATGAATAACTACATGTTTTTTAGAAGTTCTCCTTTTACATTACACATTCTCAAGATCAAGAATTACTGACTATTACTGACAGTGATTATTATACATATATATTTTTTAACTGGGAAGTATGCTAAATGCTACCACATATATAAAATAGTAACTTTTAAAAATATTTATATTATTAATGATATATTATGCTATTATTGCAGTATCTCCCTCTATATGCCAGATGGACAGGATTCAGAAAAAGAGTATGCTTGTTCTGGAAAAGCAATTGTCTAAGGACAGATAGAAAACAAGAATCATGAAGAGAGAAATAATATATAGGGATTAGTCATAAAATCACTGGAAAGGGATGTGATGCTGAAGCGAAGCGCATCATTAACATATATAGGATAATTTTATCTACTTAAACTTTTAAGGCAGAGAACAATGAGAATCATTTTGAAGGTTACTTTTAATTTTTTGTCATTTTTCCTTGCAAATGAATTTTTTAATGACCTCCAAACACTAGCAGAATCAAATGAATCAAATAATTTGGGACAGACTATGTGAGTATGACAAAAAGTGATTGTAAAAATTTAACTGCTGAGAGTAGTGAGAAACTTGCAACGTAAAAGAGTTTTATTATAAAATATATACTCATAAACCTCAAAATGTTTCACCAGAATATTTCCAATGCACTTCTGATAAAATGCAGACTGGATCCACTGGTGATGTGCAGCTTGCTGTGAGTTCCAGACCACCAGGTCTTGAATGTAACCAAGAGCTTCAGACCCACAGCTCTGGGTCAGTGCCACAGTGCTGACCCGATGACTCACATTTATCAGCTCTGCTTTGCCACATGTATGGTTTCAAAAACAGTGGCCTAAATGTTTCTTTGCTTCCTGCCTCTGAGCGCCTATGCTTGGAACGTGGGTGTCTGCGTGAAATGAGGTCCCTCTCTACTCAAAGAACTTCAGGACACCCAGAAGTGATGGGTGATCGTATTATACCACACCAGAATTCTCAACTAAATGCATGACACGAAATAATTATTTTATGTAATTACTTAATTATTTGATTTAGTGTGTGATACGACACTATAGCAATGATGATGTAGAGGCTGGTATCACTGAACGAAGAGTTCACACTTCTCAAAGCAGTTTCTTGTGTAAAGTTACACTCACATAGCTGTAAAGGTATTAGGCCAGTAGTTCTTATATTTGTATGGGAATTGATGTTAATCTGATATAATCTGAGTGGCCATAGCATTCTCTGTGTTGATTTAGCTTTAGTTAATTGCCTACTGACTTAAGCTAAAGCCTTAAATCTACTCATAATTTCCTATGCATCAGCGTGCATTCTGTCTAATCATTATAGTTTTCTGTAAAGTGATTCAGAAGTCCAAGACTCCTTTTAGAAATTACTTGCATGTTCAGGAGCCTCAGATTTTTTGCAGGACACTAAAACTTAAGCTTATCTTGGAATTTGTATCAGTGGTCTTAAAATGGCAAGAGTCTACACCTGCATTGTGCGGCATAAAACCCTAGATTAGAAAACAAGTCCAAAGTAAATATTTAATTGAGGATAAACAATTAACAGTTCAGAGAGATCAAAGAGAGAACTCACACTTCTGACCAGAACTGTTTAAACTTGCCCAGCTGCAGGTTAGAAGCAGTGATCACTTCAAGGTCACCCTCACAGTCAGAAGTGACAGGAACTTCACTATTTAAGACATCTCAAATCTCCAGGTATAAGATCTGTGGAGAGCCCTGAACTCCAAGCTAGATACACTTTTTCCATGCCTGGGGATTTCTCATGCCTCATTTAATAAGGATCTCCAATCATGAAATGCAGTGAGGGATCATAAGCTCTTAAACTGTCAGTTATCTGGTATTTGAATCTCGTACTGAGAGGAAAGTGCAGGGTGTGGAAGGGGGAAAGATGGCATGCAAAGTGTAACTGAAGTCAAATAGAGAACTGCAAACATGCAGGCTGAAAAGCCAGCTGTTACACTGTCCTATAATATGGAGACTCATAAAAAGTTAGGAATGAGGATATATCTTCTGGCAGTGTCAATACACTGAGTAAGCAAAATGTTAGCATGGTTTAAGACAGCTTCATGATCGTAATTTTCCTTCCCTGTCTCATACATCAATCTGATAATTTAATATAACCAAGGAAATTTAATACTTTAATGTACTTGAACCTCCCTTGCATATGGTGGCATCCGTTCCAAATCCAAGAAACAAAGGTACATCATCATCATATATTCTTGGCTAAACTTAAAGACCTCGCCTTGTAATGCGAGTAACAAAAGTTTCAGCATTAATCCTAGCTTTCAAGAGACAAGTATTTTCCATGAGGAGGAAAGATGATTTGAACAGAAAAGCATCTAAATATCTACAGAAAAGACTCATAGAATAGCCTCTTTCTGTGTCTTACAGTGGAATATAGCCAAATGTGTCAGGGCTTGTTGATGGACCTTGTGGCCTGACCACACCAGCTCTTTAAATTTGCACTGTGAAGTTTTGAGATTCTGTTGGAGACTCTGGAACAGCTGGACAATGCTGCTCAATGTTCTTCTCCAGTGCACTGCCTTGAAAATATTAACAACAAGCCTCTCCCTTGTCAATAAAAAGGGCTAGCAGCATGCAATAAAATTACAAAGATGAAGGTACAGGACGGCCTTAACATAGTTGAAAACTAAGAGTAATCTGAGTGTAAAACAGCATGAAAAGTACAGAACTTACTTTTTTTATAGATCAAAATGAAAGAGTCAGGCCTTCAAAATAAAGACCAAAAAAATGTCTGTGTTTCTTATGGATGTTGTACAGTCTTATCCCCAAACTCACTAGCCCAGCAAGTGTGCCAGCAGGAATGAGATGACAGGGTAGGCAGCTCCCAGGTGTCCCTAAGATTACATAGTCCTACTGTACTAAAGTTCTAACTCACAGCCAGCATTTCTTTCCTGTCCCACTGCAACTGTTCTTGTGACTGCAGGTATTCTTTACCATTCCTTTTATCCTCAGATACTCGATGTTCATCAGCTACCCCAATGATGGGGGAAAAAACAAAAGGAAAACCAGAATTCAGCACTGAAGACAAGCCCTAAGGAGATACTGAAAAGCAATGTCTAAGGGCAGAGGGGGTGGGTGGGGTAATTTTCAGATGGGTCTAGTGCAAAAGCCACATTCCTGAAACTAGTAGGTGAAAGCATGGCAGCTGATACAGCTTAAATTTGGGACTCAGGCAAATCTGTGTTTACCCAGATAGGATTAATGCTGATACCAGCCAGAACTGCAGTCTCTTTTTGCCAGCAGTAAGGGTTCTGGGACTGTCCATCTAAAATGACTACTTGCTCTACTGGCTGCCATGAATACACCATTGATTTCTTCATTTATTTAAAAAGTGACAAAACAAACATTCCCAATACAGTCTGGACTTTCATTTGCAGGAGGGCTGAGCTGGTTAAGGCAGGTCATGGTAATTTGTCTGTTGCCATTCTTGTGATGGACAAAATGCCTATTATAAATAGGTTTGTTGATCCTCCTGCTCTAGTGGCCTCTTGCCAAAAGTATGGTCTGATTCTGGCTTTAAGAGTTGGCTCTGCAGATGCAGTGCTCCCATATGCAGTGGAGCTCCAAACACTAAGAGAAAATTAATTAGACATACTACTAAGTAGAATAGGGAATTTCAGAAGGTTACATCTTCCCACAGCTGAGTGGAAGAGATGGCTGACAAGTATCCTTCCATGGCTGCTGAATTCAAAGTCCATGAAGCTTTTGCTTTCCATTTACCAAGGAAGAAAGGATATAAATGATCCACAGGCATGAAAGTGACCTTGGCAATTTTTTGTTTTTTAAAAAAAGGGATTTTCTTTAAACCAGATCATCTTGAAGAGGGCCTGTAAGAAAGATGGCAACAAACTTTTTAGCAGGGTCCGTTGCAATATGAGAAGGGGTTCTGGTTTTAAACTGAAGATGAATCGATTTAGATTAGATATAAGGAAGAATTTATGTACAATGATGGTGGTGAAACATTGGAATAGGTTGCCTGGAGACATGGTAGATGCCCCTTCCCTGGAAACATTCAAGGTCAGGTTGGATAGGGCTCTGAGCAACCTGATCTCACTGAAGGTGTCCCTTCATTGCAGGGGGATTGGATTAGATGACCTTTAAAGATCTCTTCCAACCCAAACTATTCTATGATCTCACAAACCAGGTCAGATTGCAGACACGCAAATATTAGATCTAGCACAATGAAGAAGGAAGGAATATGAGGCTGGGAAGGAGAAAAAGGAGAAGTTAAGATTAAGGCTGCCCAAACTTAAATCAGCTCGAGGTGCTTGGAACCCTACATATTTCAGCATATGCCTTTTGAGACATGCATTTGCTTTGAGATCAATGCAAAATTACTGAAATCATACATTCTGGTTGAGCTGATCTATCTGCACTTTTAGTAACTGTATCAGAGGAGTCAAGCCTCATTTATTTCCCAGAGTTCCAGCACCCTTCAAGTTACACCCATCACTAGCACCTGCTTTACTCAAAAACCCTTTACATGTTTAACTACAAACAGTTTCAGGATCAAAGGTTGCAGCTACAAAATGACACATGGTGACAAAAAGGGGCCAAGAAATTCCCTCCCTCTCCCTGACCCCTCTGCTTACCATCAGGAATCAAAACTGGAGAGGCACACTGCTGTGCCAGGCACCAAACAGGATGCCCTGGCGAGCGACTTTGCAAAAGGCTGCTGCAAATCCAGAACTGATAACAGAAAAGCATAATGAATGATCAAAACCTCTCCCAAGAGAGGAAGAGAGAGTGATACTTTCATAGATCAGAGGCAAGTAAGAGGTACATGAGAAAAGTACGTAATACAGCAAGTGGTCTGGAAAAAGGAGACTGGGAACTAACCTAAAAGAACAGCAGAGTTATTTGATTTTATAGCCCAGTACTTAAACCACCCTGGGGCAGATGGATTTCTGTTTATCTGACCACAGTCTCAGGTGGGCTTGGACTAACTGGATGCTCAATATGATTTCTCATGGAAATTCCTGTATTCTTCCAATTGAAAAAGGCTCTTCATTCAAGGTCTGTCTGATTGCTGTGGTGACATTTAAAGACATGTTTAAATGCTTTGGTAATTCAGAGTTTATGTGGGTACTTCCTTTGGGTACTGCAGAAGTTGCACCACTCAGAGGAACCGATCTTTGGTCCTTCTGAATGGGCAAAGATACAGGCACATGGCTGTTAGCTTTGCGTGGCTGAATAGCACGTATTAACCACTTGTGTAGATGTTTATTTGAAACCATCTGCTCAGGTAATCTGTATAACTATCTGAAACAATTCCTGAGGTCAGGCTTTTGAACAAGGAGATTGGACAGATGGCTCAGCTTCACAATGCAGATGGAGCACTACAGGCTTGAGGAAGCAGATACAGTTCCAACAGAAGCCTGAATTACCCACTTTTCTTGCAGTTGTTGTATTAATAAAGCTGTCGCATCAGTTCTCAGCCAGTGCTAGCACAGTAGAGAATCTGAGACTGACTGTGAGCGTATAGTAGTTTCACTGCTCAAACCACCACCCCACAACTAGTAGCTGCTGCCCATTCAGCTGAAAAAGCACAACTCTTTTGAGTATGGACAGCTTTAGATGCCTTCTAGAGAACATCTAGACTTGGCCCCTTAGTTTGCACTGCTATGACTATTACCATGACTGTGATCAGTGTTACTGTGTCTTAGCTCCTAACCCCTTAAATTCACTAAAGATAAGAGAACCTCTGACTTTAAACACTTGTTACTTATGCAGACTTTGCCTGGGTAGAGTCAAGCCAAGAATCTACCTACCTATATCTCATTTTCTATATTTACAAAAGAAAGTGATAGCACATATCTGGCTCCTCAGTGGTGTGTGCAACACAATGAGAAAATACAAACATTTTTATAAAACACCCATAAACCCACAGATTATTCTCCTTATAGGTCTTGTGAGTACCACATATGGCATATAGAAATCCTCACAGAAAAAAAACAACATATGTTTGGATATTTTGATTGTCCTTGAAAACTTTACAGAAAAGCAGGAGTCAAAGGGAAGATAAATTGTTAAAAATATTGGCTTGGCAATGAGGTTATCTGTTTACATAAACACAGAAATTTTTCAGTAAAGTTTGTTCTGAGCAATTTCATCAAACACATCTACCAGATGGCTGTCAAATAATTAATTTTGTGTGTTGGAAGCCAAATAAAAACTCGGGGCGGCGGGGGGGGGGGGAGAAATTCAGGATTTGAATTTTCTTCCTGAACAAAAAGGTAGGAATTAATTTAATTTGACGTGTCATGTTTTGGCTAATACAAAATATTTAATTTAAAGAATTTTCACAGAAGCAGAAATATAAACGTGCAGAGCAGCAGTTCTCAGGACTGCTCCCAGGATCTCAAGAGCTGTAGCACCTACACAGGACGTGAGCTACCCAGATTCAACTCTGTCCTCTGTCTCCATTACTCATCTGCCAGAAAATTGGCATAATCATGACATGTGGTTAAAGAGCCTCTCTCCAGTTATCTGCTCATGCACTTTCACTTTAGATAAACATTTGCAGCTCCAGCCTTCCAAGGATTTTCTCACACAACAGGTGGAGGCTCATTCCTAGACACCTTTCTGTGGTCTATCTTTTGTAATACTGTAATGTTTTGTGCTAAGTGGAGTTGTGGTGTTAACCCAGGGTTTCTCACGGCCCAGGTAAGTGTCCAACTCCCAGGCTATCAGATAAATCCAGTACCTGTCACATCTCCTTTATCTTGTGACAAGAGAAGGCAGACCAGGATCTAGACAGATGTATCTAATGAATTCACTCTGAATTTGTAAACAACATTAGCATAAATGATCTGAACACACTTGGCTCAAAGTTTGTCAAGCTCCAGTAATTTCTTTGCAAACTCTTGAGGAAGGAGTGTGTGTTTTTTATGCATTGTCTGATATGCAAAAATTCAGGAGCTGAGGAGATGGATCATGGTCAAAATGTTTTAGTTATAACTGCACTGAATGGGTGCAGTATGTAATAGTCTGCATGAGTATATGAGAGTTACATTAATGAAATATAAAAGGCATTCCTGGGATGGGCTGGACAAAAACTCAATGTAAAATTTGCATTAAACTACTGCCATTAAAGATTTTTACACTTCAGATATACAAAGTTATACCTCCTGAAAAAATATGCATACAAATTCATTTGGAACATAGTGAACCCAGCTCCTAAAAATATGATAGCTGTACTCTTTCTCAAACCTGTTGCCTGCTAGCTACATTTAAGTTCAATAAACTGTGCAGAGAAGACAAAGAAAACTTTCAAGGGGACACTTGAAAAAGATGTAAAAAGGCATGCTGTCTCATGTGTTGCTGTTGACGCACAAAAAGACTGCCTGGAAAAAGCCAAGACAGTGTCAAGAATGCTGGCATAAGTAGATGAATGACCAGTGCCTTTGGGGCACTGATGTTTCATTACATTAACAAAAATAGACAAGACCATCACATGCACTCACATGTACCAGGAAGGAGGAAAAAATTCTAATCCTTTCTTTATGTCAAGGATCTAGGCCAGGAGACTTTCTGAAAAGTGTTAATAGATCACAAGATGAGTAGGAAAAAGGAGGATACACAATGGCTTTCATCTTCTTTTCTACTTTTGCAAGTCAGCCAATTAATGAAAATAAGTCATATTTTACACCACTCCTGAAATCAGTCTACTGCCAGCAACTTTGACACAGGTTGAAACACAAATTCTGGTCGAAAATTACATCAAGACCTTTCTTTTTGGATGCAACAACTTATAACTGGGGCACAACTTTGTGCTGTATATTCTTTGTGACTAGTAGCGACAGGAAGAAAAAAGCCAACCAAACCAGCTTCTACTTTGTGTAAAACTCCAGGCTGCTAACATTGTAGTTAGGACAAAACACTAGTGGCCAAGTTTCCAGCAAATGGGAACAACCCAGTCCATGCCCAGCCAAAATACCTGCTCAGCTATAAGCAGGGAAGCCAAGGAATTTGGCTGATTCCCCAAGAAGCTTAGCCAGATTGTGAGTCCATCAGGCAGTCACACCTTTAGCCAGGCAGCCAACTCGCCAGACTTCTGCCAAAAACTTTCAAAGTATCAGCGTGTCTCCGGGGGGGGGGGGGGGGGGGGGGGTTAGAAAGTTGCCGGTGAAAAAG
>JAWWMP010000116.1:29824889-29867012 GCA_035047865.1 Dendrocincla tyrannina | reverse complement strand
CCCCCCCCCCCCCCCCCCCCCCCCCCCCCCCCCCCCCCCCCCCCCCCCCCCCCCCCCCCCCCCCCCCCCCCCCAAGCCACAAAGTTGCCACTGAAAAAGTGTTATTTTATGGAAAATGTGTTTTGGTGGAAAAAATTGTAGCCAAGTCAAGAGACAATTCTGTTTGTGATGCTTAAACAGTCTCTGTTGCCTGAGGTCTGGAATCATTGCAAAATGTTGCTGATGCCAAAAGGGAGGTACCCACTGGAAATATGGTATGTGATGTTGAAGAACTAAGTGGTGAGGTAGATGGTAGAAGGATTCAAAAGGCTAGTCAGAGCCTATGCAGAGAATCCTTACCCTGCCCCTGCTAACAGCACTCCAGTGAATAAGGAACTACTCTTCTCCATAGTCTTATTACTAGCTCTTTCACCCACGAAACTAGACCATTTGAGAAATTTTGCCTCTAAATTTGCATTCTTGCAATTAGGAACACCAGTTGCTAATATTTACAAATTCATACAGGGTATGTTTAATAAGTAACAGGAGTACACCAAGAATCATGTATGCCTGAGGTATGGCTGACTCCAGCCACAGTCCAGAAGTTGAACGTTTTGGGTTTGTTTTTTTGGTTGTGGTTTTTTTTGTTTTGTTTTGTTTTTTTTTTTTAACAGTCCATTTATTATTACTTATATTTGGCTCGTGCACTTTATGTCCTAGGTTGACCCTCATTTGAGGTAGGTTTAGAATACAAGTGCTCTTTTCTCATTTGTTTCACTCAGTCTCTTCCTAAATGTTCCTTTTGTGTTGCGTCATAAAGACTAATGGCTGTCACTAGAACCTTATGGGACTCCAAAGTAGGAAATAAAAGGGGCCATTGAACTGTGATGGACCACTTACAGATCCTTGAGTACCTTGATGTACTTTCCACTGACAGAAGCCAGCAGGAATATATAGATGAGATGAGGCACATTCTTTACAACCCAGACAAGCTGGAGAGCAAAGTGCTCTGTGTCACCAAGAAACAGTAACTTTACCTTTAAAGAAAATCTTCTCTAGTGCCAAATATTATTCCTGCCCTGATCAGAATTCACATATCCTGCCACATATCCAGAGACCAGATTGTTTCAGCTCTCAAAAGGACTGCAGTTGGTATTGGAACCTTTGATTTAGCCACAGCAGACTTTGACAGAATCCCCATTTTCATATTTATATTACAGACATACTTTGCATTCCTCTAGCACCATTTATCAGAGGATTGATCTCCTTTACAGACAGCGATGAATTAATGCTTGCAATGCCAACGTAAATTGGGATTTTTTTTCCTTGTTCTGTAGATGGGAAAGAATGAAGCTCAGAGATGACGCAACTTAGGCTTGACAGAGCCAGGCACAGACTCTAGATGTCCTGATACCTGAGATAGTGTGTTCACCTCACTATCACTGCCCTTTCACCTTCTGTCTGTGCAAAAGACATTCAAGCTGCACACAAATACAAAGAAAAGCTTCACCCGCTTTTTAAAATGGATGCTTAAACTCATGTGTTCACAGCTAGATACCAAGTATTATAAATGTCCAGGACATCTTCAGGCATGAGATTTCAGTAGTTCCGAAAAAGAGATTAAGAACTCTAATTGTATCCATTCTTTTTTTTGTTGTTGTTAGTTTCTATTAAGCACTTTTAACTGGCTATGTTAAGTGTGAAAATGTCACAGAAGAGAAAGGTATTGTGAAAAGAAATAAGAAACTGGTTTTGGTTCACTGGTGTCAATATGTCTGTCTGAGGTATCATTATAAGCAAGGTTGTTTTTATTTCTAAACATTTGGCAAAGTTTCCAGGAACTATGTGCACGGATTAGACCTGACAGTATGTAGTTTTGAACACAGGATCACAAGTTTTTCATAGTCAGAGGCTCATTATCAACAGAGCATGCTGTATCCTTCCCTTTTTTTCCCCTGCCCAATGACACTATCTCATTTCCCACTTACACCATCTCATATTCACATATCGTGTCTATGCCAGCCAAACCACTTATATTTGAAAAGAGGTAGGAGACTGACTTCATGTGATACTGACATTCAACATGCACCAAAAACTTCATTTCTTACTGTGATTTCAGTATATTCCTTGATGCAAGGAAGATGTGCAAACCAATATTCCAGTGGAAATAAATAAAAGCAGGTATAACCTCAAATGCGTCTCCATGTCTGCCTCTCCAACAATTCTGTGGCCCTGTGCACTCTCTTTCATAACATGTTTGAGAGTGTTTCTGTTGCAGTCTGCCTGGTCTTGTTCTTCCTCACGTATAGGGAGACATTTACCTATGTGAATCCACTGATTTGAGGAATACAGCTCCAGATGCAACCTATAAAGTGAAGCTCCTTTGGGCAGAAAGCTGTTGCTTTTCAGCTCCTGTTGTTTTCTAAAATCATGCTAAGAGAACAGTTCTCAAAGCTTCTACTGGTTTTATCCAGAGCCACAACTGTTAACAGCTTAAAAAACAAAGAACACCCCCCCCCAAAAAAAAACCCAAAACAAAACCAAACCACAAACAAACAAACCAAAAAAAAAAACCACTAAAACCCAAAAAGGCAAAGATTTTAAACTTTTTAGCTTAAAAACAATATACTGTGAATAACAGACCATCTTACAACACAGGGAGCTTTCTTTTGCTCTTGTAGGCATCATTTGAGAGGTTATCATGGGGAAACCCATGACAACACTAGCAAAGAAAGTCTAAATGTCACTATTTAGCTTTTTAAAAAACTGTTTCCTTTGTCTTTGCCATAGCTACTGATCTGTTTTGCCATAGCTTCAAACCATGTGGAAACTACCTGTAGAATGAGTTCACCCCTCTCAGTTTTAACTCTTTACTGAGATCTGAGGGAGAAAAAACGTCCTACCGGTACTAAAATACACTAAGAGGGCAATTCGCTCCTGTTTGAAGGTTTTATCCTTATTCTATAGAATCTGCAATTTTATATTAGCAATTCCTTTAATTTCCTGTCTGAATTTGCTTTTCAAAATTAATATTACTCTGTGCACACAGTCCAGCCTGAGAGTTGTTCAGGCTACCAGGCCAAATTCACAAATTAGCATGTATTTTTCTTCTGATGCTTGAATTTATGGAGTACTTTATGGTTTTCCATCTTCCCTTATCTCTCTTCTTTCCTTCAGGTATCACTGTTTATCTTTGAGGAAAGTATTTCCTAAACAGTTCAGCTCATTCTTATTAATGAGTTACTATCAGATGCTTTTGATTTTAAATAGTGAAATATCTCTGTTAACAGCATGTTTGAAGTTCATAGTCATAACATGGATATATTTCCAGACACTGACAAAGACAATATATATATATCTGATTTTAACCCTGTTTCAAACACAGCTATATTCCTTCTATGCAAACAGTCTGAAATGAACTTAAAAGCCCAGAAAAGTGTAAGTGCATTTTGGAAGATGAGCTCCGGGACAGGACACTCAGTGTGGCTGGGCAATGAGGGTGTGGAATTAGTTAATGCTATTTTAGCCTTTCTATTTCTAATGTCTAAAGGGGCAAGTAAAAATTTACCTCCAGATTTTCCACTTCCCATTTTTGCATTTCTTGGTGCTTTTCACTTCATAAAGATGGGATTTTTTTCTAGCTGGAGAATATGGCACTACTGAGCAAAGACATTCTTAGACAGATACCTATAAATATACTTGTCTTTTCAGAACTATTATACTCAGGCTTTTGGTTCTGCAAGATGTATTTTAATTTCACTTATCCTAGGGCACATGTACAGTAAATAATGGGAAGCCAGTGATTCCTCATTTAGCATCACCAGATGGCTCTGTGTGGAGAATAAATATTCAAGACACTTTCTGAGGTCCAGAAGTGATGTAGGTGAATGACATATAGGCTAGTAAGCCCTGCCACTCCACAAGGTATTTGCAACCTTTTGGGATTTTAATTGCCCAGTCTAGAGTGCATCAGAGATTCCTGGGGAACAATGTTTGTAAATAACATCCATGGGACCTGGGCCCTGATCTGGAAAAAGCAAGATGCCCCAAATCAGCTGTCCCACACTGCTGAGTGCTGTGCAGTGAAGCAGCTGCTTCCAGCATCATAGAATCATAGAATCAGCTGAGTTGCAAGAGACCTCCGAGGACATCAAGTCCAACCCTTGATCCAACACCACGGTGATTACTAGATCATGCCGCTATGTGTCGCATCCAGTCTCATCTTAAAACCCACCACTGCCTGCCCGCCATTGCAGATGCAGAAGCAAGACAGGGCAGAGCCTGGCTGGGAGCACATGGGTCTGAACTGGGGGACTGTAGGTGAGAATGTGGAGGAGCTGGAGCCTGACTGTGGAAGTGGAGGATCCATGGGCCTATCAGAGACATCTGGTGACATGGTGGAAGAGGTTGCCTAGGACTCAGACTGAGTTTGGAGGAAAACACAGTTTAAGGAGGAATAATTCCCTGCATATCTCTGTGCCCAGACATTCAGCAGCAGCAAGTGCCTGTCTTGGCTGAATGCCCTCCAACAAGAGCCCCAAGCATCAGCAGCTCCAGTTCCTTTCATAGCTCTCTGTCCTGTGACAGGTACCAAACCAGGGTAATGGCACTGAAAACAGTGGTCTTAAATGCAGACACCTGAGGCAAAATTTAATCCCTTGTGTTCAATTCCCAGCATATGTTTTTTATTTGTCCGTAGCCCTTCTGCACTCAGATGGGTTTGTCCTGGGTACATCTGTTTACCTACAAGGAATCCAAAGCACTTAGTGGCATGCCAGCATCAGGGCAGGTTTTGCTGTGTTGGAGCTGCCCCCGGGCGGCTCTGGGCTCTGATGTGATATCCTGTCTAAACAGTTTCCAGTGCTCTGGTCTTCCCATCCTCTTGATCCATGTGGATTTGTAATATTCACTTGAAGGTGAGCTGAGGTCACATCATTTTTTGTCGATTTGAAAAGATCTGGATGGGTCCCATACGCTACGAGATTCCCCTAGTTTCATCCACCAAATGGTAACAGGTTTTATGTGACAGCAAAAGGATGGTCTGAAAAACTGATTTTAATTTAACTTGAGAAATGAATTTGTGCCAGTATAATGAAATTGATGTGGACACTGCCATTGCAGCTTTGACAGATGAACACCAGCAAAACTCATAGTTCAAAACTACTACTCCATTTACTATTCCATTTGCTCATCATTGCCATGTTCAGCAAGAAGAAAGCCATGATGAGGATTTACTTTATTTGCCTCCTCCCCTTTGAGGAGGAACACAATGTCCACTCAGACACTTTCTTTGTGTATAATTTCTTCCTCTCCAGTTTAGCTTTGTGTGCCTTGAATAATTCAACACTGTAAACTGAAGAGACACTTTTCTTCTATAAAATAAGTTGCACGGGCAGTATATATTCTAGTTTAGGAAGGGCTCCCTTTTCTTCTTTATACAAGTTGCCTAACAAAAATATATTTGTGTCATGAAGTGCATGGACATCCAATACAGTGGGGCTTGCAGGACAAACTGCATAAATTCTGTAATTTTGATCTGTACAAAACTGCTAGAAGTTTCTTAGGGTTTTCTGGTCAGACAGTCCAGGCAGGGCTGTACTACTGTAGTAACTGGGCTGCTGGGCACCTGGACACAATCTCTGAGCACACCTGGAAAGACATGGAAGTATGAAACTCCTGAATTGTAGATATCTGAGTCAGGTGCATACACTGTGCTGTTAGGAAGCCTGAAGAGCGTAACTGAGTGTGCCAATTTTTACTTCCCTGCATCAACTGTGTAATTGCCTACTCCTGTATTCCCTCTGGACACTTACATGAGGAAATGTTACCAAGTTTTTCATTAGTTAATTATATTATGATAATGAGAAAAGTATATATCGTATAGAGAAGCACTTAGGCAAATCTCTATCTACACTTAAATTAGCCACTAATATCCTGAAGCAGGAGTATCTACACAACTTTTTACATTGTTTTAAGTCTCTTCAAGTTACATGAAAATAACTTTTCCTTGCACAGAAACCACGAGTTCCCTGCTGCAATATAGCTGACTTGCTTTGCACAATATTTTATTGTCACTGGTTTGGCATTTTTTTCCTTTTTCTGACCCTGAAAATGGTTTCTATTTCATGATTTAGATTTCAAGTTCTTTGGGGCAGAAATCATGTTTGTGTGTGTTTGTACAGCAGACACAGGTCTTGATGTATGACTGTGGTTTGCAAACATTACCACAATATAAATAGTACATTAATCATTAATTAAATTGTTGATACATTACTGTGTCTTAAGTGGTGGCACTGTCTATGACTCTTTGTCTCCTCACAGAGATGAGGTCAAGACATTTCCATAATCAAAACATTTGTCTGAAGTCATAGTCTGTGGAACAGAGTCAGAAACAGAGATTGACATTGTATTGTGAACTTCTTGCCTAAGGTAGCACCCACATAACAGGCTGACATATCTTGTGAAACTTCAGAAGATTAAAAATTATCAACTAAGGTATGTGCATTATGTTATATGCATCTATACATAATTTAATGCCCATGGCAGTCTCAGACTGCTTTGCAAATGTTATTTCACTACCTATAACGTACAAAAGTGTTATAAACTCAGTTTAATTCCAAGATGGACTATTGTATTTGGTCAGCACATTCAGAAAATATTAGAGAGTAAGTAAACTTGCATGATTGATGTGTACAAGAAATGGGTGAATGCTGGACTCCACAGATGAGGTGCAGATACATTCCAATTTTTTGTAATAGCCAATGCCTAAAACATTGAGTACCCTGTAACTTGACCTGAATTGATTTGATTGCCAAGGCCATGATGGAAATCTGTGACAAAGCAAAAAATAGAAACCAGATCTCCTATCTCTCACTAAATTACAGTTTCTTAATTACAGCAACTGACTGTGGGATCCATAACAGCATTTAACCACACAAAAAGCAATTCAAGACAATTTTGCAACTACTTGAGGCAAATAACTCAAATCTCATCTAAACTGCCTAGGGACACATAGCTTGGACTGACAAGTTTCATTCTTGTATCCACAGAATAGATCAGCAACACAAAGTATCTGATCAACCATGGCACAGGAGCTACAGGTCCTCCCCTCCTTCCTGAATCCCCAGACAATGTGGTGACATACTGTCTCTCTTGTCCTGTTGATCCTTGTCACATGAGCTTTGTAGTCCTGACCCTTTATCCTCAAAAGAAGAGTAGGAGGTGTCCACCAGGAAGGGCCACTGACTGTCCTGCAGAGAGGGAGCCTTGGGTTCAATGCCCCTGAGGCCGAGGAGGGCCACTGGAATGGGCTGTTCTTCCACCTCATTTGGCTGCATTCAAGTGCATGACTGAGATGTCGATGCTCATGACCTGGTTTTAGTTTCTGCCTCATAAAAACACCTAACCGTATAACTGAGTTAAACTACTAAATGGAGGCAAGAGGGAGAACTTCACACACATACCTGTCTTCAGCATGTCCTGCTGCCTGGTTCAGTGCTCTGAATACTGGGATGCCTGTTGTCAAGCTCAAATATAAATATCTACCCCTGCCTGCTTGTTGTGGGACACCTCACTCAGCACCAAGGGTTCCCTCTCTGGAGCTGGGCACACAAAATTTAGGCACTGAATATCACAGTTCTCAGAACCATTTTAGAGAGGGTCTTCTGAAATACCTCAGAAACTATGCAACATATTTCAGATGCCCACAATCCTGCTTTGATACAGGCCACCTAAGAAGGACTTTAATACACAGAGAAGAAGACACACTTAACCAACAGGGGAAGCAGAAGTCACTGTGCAAGAAGTAGCTGGACTAACATTCATGGATTTAGAAAGTCCTAATTCATGTTTTTACTACTTGCGCACTAAAGCTATGTGCAAATTATGTCTCAATGCCTTATTTCCTCCTCTGCAAAAGGAAGAAAAGTATTGATGTGTCCTACACAAATGCTGTGAGGATGAACTGAAGTGTGGAGATAGGATGGGGAAAAAAGTCAAATACAAAAGTGATGGTTAAGTTACGAGTTGTTAAGTCAAGTTACAAGAATTACGTGCATAGGGAGAAATTGCTGTGAACAACCTCCACCTTGGAGGAGGCTTTTTCATTTGTCCAGGCAATGTCATGTCGTAGCAGTTTATCTGCTTCTGAGGACACACTTAGAAGAACACAGGTAAATTCTTTGAGCTTTACAGGGAATAAGAATCCCCACTCTTGAGTTATGCCTGCCTGAGCCTTTCCTTTTCCACTGACACGATTATGTGCTAGTAGTATCTGAGTTGCAGCAATTCTAAATCTCTTCAAATGTAAGCTACAGTTCTGACCCACAATACCCTCAGGTTGCCTCCATGTGGGTGTCTCTAGAGCAGAGAGGACCAGGTTTTGTCAGGAATAGCCATTTCATGGACAATTTCAAAAGGCTGATCAGCAGAACCTGAGGATCTGTAGGAGTGCTTGTTTTCTTTACCACCCTTATCAGGCACATATTTTCAAGCCTTTTGAACAAACGATTTCATTGTTCATTTTTAGAGGTAACAGCCATCATTCAGTAGATGTGTTGATGCTTCTCAGAAGAGATCAGGTGTGGCCTCGTGTCTGGAAGGGATATGCCTAAAAGGAAAGATGGCAGATAAGTAGTGAAAGCAACAACACACTAAAGGGAGGGAGGGAAAGAGTGGGAAAATGGTGACAATTTTCTGCTGGGCACTAGAGAAAGTGAATGTCCAAGTACTCTTCTACCATTTTAAAAGCTTGTATTTTGTAGGTAAGGTTACAGAAACAGGGTTCTGGGAGAGTCTGGCAGGAGAGACAACAGAGAGAAGGGGAGGTGTTTCACGGTGGAAACAAAAACAGAAAGGTAAGATAGAGAGAGGCTTCGTTCCTGGCAGAGAGGCTGTTGGCTTGCCCTTGCTGTTCATTTAGAGGAAATCACTGAACTTTAGTAGCAGTCATCCGTTTTACAGGGGTGTCTTAAATTCACATGCTTATCACATTCTACAAACGTACTAGGAGATCATTAACCAACTGTAATAAACCTCAGCACAGCCCAGAATTCTCTTTCAAGATTCAGCTGGATAAGGGTCACCATTTCTGAAAAATTAACATCTTGATCTAATAAGACCCAGCATCACCCCTCATTTTGAAGCTAAACTGAAGTGACCCACAGATACTATTCATCTATCATTCACGTAGGATCAATACTATCCTGTTGTTTCTAGTGCCCTACTTCAGTTAAGTTCTTTTGCAGCATCATTTTCTGATATTCACCTTAATCCTCCAGATAAGTCTTAAAAATATTCTCTCTTTCTGACACCATAAAATCGGAACATTTAGCATTGGAGTCCTGATGATCAATGATCACTCTTGGTGATCATTCTTGTTATTATTGGGAATTTGAACTAGGGATGCACTTGCACGGGCTATTGTTGTAGGGTGCAGGTTCAAGTTTTCAAATCATAGAATAGTTATCCCATCTAGAGCATGTTACTGTTTCTTTAAGAGAACCCATATCAGCAACCCCAAATATTTCAGCTCCCATTTCTATAAATAACAGAAGAAGGAGATCACATAGCTTCTTTTATATTTAACTAGTTGCCATAGCATCTCTGCTGCAAAACTGTGATAGCTATGGCTACCTAAAGGATGTCTAACCCTTGCCAATTGTGTTTCTCTCCTTAGAGAAACAGAACAAGGATGCAAAATTAAGCTTCAAATAATCTTCCTGAAGCACAGCTAAGGTTATCTGATGAATATATCTGATATATATCTGAATATCTGATGAAAGTCCCGTGCCTTTTTAGAAAGCGTCAAGTCAGAAAAATACAAGTTTCTGAATACTAGAAAAGAAGAAGTAAAGTACATGTTCAGGCAACCTTTACGCTGCCTGGCTTGTGCACCCCAGCTCCGGGAATCGCTCCCACACCGGAGGGTGGCTTTGAACTCTGCAGGGGGGTGGCTACACCTGCCCTGCAGCCAAATTCCTGACGCACCTCACCCCTGGAACACCAGATCTCTCACATTTGATAAGCCCTTTGCCTCTCTCTTGTAGTCTCTCTGCCTTTACGTATTTGACAGGAACCAACCCTATGTTCACCTGCCATTAAAAACCTATGCACAGACAGCTGCTGGCATCCTTACTTAGGAGAGCGATTCAATGCAGTGCTTTAATAAGGCGTAGGAGCTCTTGAAGCTACAGGAAGTCTTCCTTTGATCAAATGAGGGTCCTGCCAAGGAATTTCTCCTCTGTTCACAGGTGGAAATGGTCTATCCAGATCACCTTTTCATATGAATCACAGTTCTGTTGAACTGCTGTGACTAATCCTTCTGGCTAATCACACTTCGCACAAGCAAGGCAGTTTGGATGATTTGCAGATAATTCCAGGGATGCTGTGTCAAGGTTCCAAAGATGTGTCCTTTAATCCTTTATGTCCCTTTTCTTTTTTTTTTTCAGATGTGGGTGTTAGACCTGAAGCTGACTTGAAGGGCATGAAATACCAGTGGACAATTTTAACTCTGTATTAATGATGATTTTTCCCAGTGACTATAAGATCTGACAATAAATTTAGGAACCTCCCTGACACGGGCGCTCTCTACACTGGAAGTACTAAAACGAGGCAGAAAGCTGAGCTGGCAGATGTTGAATCATCAAAGCTTCATTCTTGTGATTGCAAGGATTAGAAGAGGGAACTCAGAAGGATCTTCGAAGAAGATGTACGCAGAAATTCGAATTAACATGGTCTGAGGCCAGAAATGCTCTTTTCCTGATGTTATCTTTCTAATGAAGATACTTAATCCTCAATACGTCCAGGGTAAGCCATTTCTCAGCATTATTGCCTGGAAAAGAGTGTTCAACCATTTGTCTCATGCAAGTATGCATCAGTTTCTGTACAAAACCGAATCTTTGGATGGGTTTCATGATTCAAAAGAGGATGAAATACAAAAGAGAATGAAGTGTACCTCTACTTATGACAGTCCACTATTTTTAGAGTTCACCCTGTTTTAGAAGAAATTGCTTTTAAATCATAGGAATGGTAGTTCGGGTTTCCTCTGTAGTATGCCAGTGAGCACTTTGGAAGTTCTGTGAGCTAAAGAAGTGAACAATAAAAATAGGCTCGTGTTCTGCTGTGTTTCCATCACCTGGCTGCTTGCTGTAGGCCTTTTTCTTGTGAGTCACTGTGAGCAGGACAGTTTGCTCAGCTGAATTATCTGCCAGAGCTCAGTCTCTGTTGTGAGCAGTCTGTGTTATAAATGAAGTTATAGGCAACGTGATGCAACTGAATATTTGCATACCACTGAGGTATGTGCTCTATAAATACATAAATGCAAACAGACACAATGTTTTCCCTGTGGTCACACTAGTTATTTACTATAGCAGGTGTCAGCTTCTTGAACAATTAAGATACCAAGTAAGTTTAGAAATGGCTTGTATTTATTTATGTCTGTCAGGTATGCAGGTAATATTGAGAAGTACCTACCATTAAAGGGAATTAACCAGCATCATCTTTCCCAAGCTAAGTCTGCTATACTACAGTAAAATCTCTTCTGAGCTGTGTTCCTGATATTTCAGTTTTTCATTAGCACGTAAGAAAACATTCAATTCCATATTTGTTTTCCAGCTTTTGTGGGTATATAACAAAAAGAGGGGAGCATAACTAAGATTATCATGTGGAAATTGCTAAGGAAGTAATATAAATACCTTTCAGTAAGTATGTCAGTTTGAGGTTAGAGCAAAAGACCAAGAGTTGGCCTCCAGAGCTTTGTTCTCTGGTCTGCTGTTAATGCCAAGCAGTCTTGGATGAACCCCCAGCCAAGCTCCTAGGGCGAGCTCCTGAAAGTTCTGTCCTACATTTACATCTTCCTCTCTTCTGCCACCTAAGGTGCCTCTCAGTCAGAGACATGGAACAGGTTAGTCCTGGTGCAATACTATGAGATCCACTGAAGAAAAGGAATAAGTGCATATCTGCACAACTTTGCTTCTTTGCCTACTCCCTCTCCAATACAACAGAGACAACAACCACAACAGGCCACCACAAGCACTAAAATTGTGTGAGGCACTCAGAACATACTGTGGGGTTATCAGCACTTGCAATTTCTTTCCTATTTGTTGTATTTCAAACAAGAATCACGTTTTAAAGATCTGCATGAAGTTGGTCAGCAACTGAAGTACTTCAAACGATTAAATCCTAATTCTATGTTAACTATCTGCAATATATCTTAATATCATGAAGACTGATTATGGACTTAATTTTAAGGACCCTTCTGCCTGTATCAAAACAGAAAGTACAGCTGTTCTCTCAACTCTCTCCATGGCAATTTGAGGACACTAAGAGCCTGCTTGACTGCTATAAACTTTTCATTTGAGATTTTGGGGTGTATCTGGATGCCAGGCAATACAAAACTGTTTTCAAAGCTGGATTGGTCCAAGTTTTTTTCAGTCAAACAAAACAAAACAAAGCAAAAAAAAGAAAAAAGAAGGGAGAATGTGAAAACAAAAATTGTCTTTTTGGCTGTTTTAAATTATAGTACTTGTATTCCTCTTTGCTCCCCAGCTAAGCTATGAAGCTATGGAGGTAACATCCTGCAGAAATGATTTACTACCAGGCTGGATCTGCACTGGGAAAGATTTAAACTTCTCTTTTCTGAATACATTTCTATAATGTGTTATTGCATTATAGAAGAGCTCCATAGGCTTAAGTAGGAGATAAATTGGTTGCACTAAGATGAAATTCTTCAGCTGGATTTTACAGAACAAGGGAATTGCTACAATTCCTTCTGCAATAAATATCAATTAATTTATAAGCAGAGTCCTCAAAACATTTTATCTAACACTTTCCAGCAGCAAACATTTAAATCCAAAGAAAGATTAAGCATTCTGCGAGGAAAGTGGACAAAGAGAGATTCAAGCAGCAAAATGTCCACAGTAATAACTTTCCAACCCATTACCTGGAGCACAGAGCTTTCATGAAAGAGTCAAAAGATAATAAATGTGGCCTCCCTAACACCTCTTGGTGGCATCCCTTCCACAAGCTGTGGCTGACTTCTGTCCCTCTTCCTTCAGGTTTCCTCCTGTACTATTTTATTAGGCCATACACTGGTTTCCAAATTATGATCTACCTCTCACTGGCATTTTGATTAACGCTTGGATTATCAGTTGTAACTTCAGTGATATATAGATTAATTGTATCTATTTTGTGTGTGAAGTGCAGGCACACCTAAACGAAGAAAGACCATCAGTGCCCTTTTCATTAATAGTGAATGTTTGATCAAAGATCACAAAGCCTATGTGACCGTGTAAGTTTGGTCTCAATTCGTTCCCAGTAAGTTCAAAGCAGTCCATTGAGAGCAATAAAGTTTGCAGGCTTCCTTTGGGTTCTGCAGTCAGCAGCTTCATCTCTGTGGCCTCACTTGCAACCAAATTTTAATTTATCTCACAAAGCACAGTGGTTTCCCAACTGTGATGTAAATTCCATGTGGCAGTTTTAGGAGGCTTTACAGAGTAGCTTTCACTTTCAAATATTTTTCAGATCCTCCTCTCCCAAAACAGAGGAAAGAGGTCAATTGTCTTCCTTCACTAGAAGCAAGACAGAGCCTGTGATTATACAAGGCACAATCTGATAGATGGCAAGAGTTAAAAAAGTAAGTCTTCGTTTCCTACCAAGGCTAACTTGATTTCTGCAGTGATGGTGGTGTGCAGGGAAGGGGACTGCTGAGAACTCCACACTGGTGGAGACAGTGTTGGGAATGCAGGAATCTGGGAACACAGGCAAAACCTTGGACTTTTCCTACAGATGTGCAGTTTCCAGATGCAAATGCCATCCATTTCTGAATAAGGTATATATTGCCTGCATTTCTGTTTTGAAATACTAAAAAAGGATTTTCCTTCTGTTTCAAAATGCCTATAAACCCCCTCTCTGTCTACGCTGGGCTGGGTCAATTTGCTCCTGTCCCCACAGCTCTGGGCTGTGGCATTGACTGACATGGGGCTGGAACTGCCTGACCTACTTCAGAGCTCCAGGACCCGAAGCCAGCAGAGAAGTGTCTGGCAGTGACAGCACAGCATTCAGCTGTGCAACACTCCTATCCTCTTAATGCATTTCACACTCAGCAGATTGAATTGCTTTGGTCTTCTCATTTCTTTTTCTTCCAGCAAACAAAATTTTTCCCCCCCCTTTTTCCTTGACAAAGAATTTTGACATATGCTCCAAATCAACCGCAACCTTTTTGATGCTTTGTTACCGCCCATATCTTGGGCAGCAGTCAAAAAAAAAAAAAAAAGCAGCAGCTTAAGTGTTTCTGTTTCTGCTCCAGTCAAACTAAAATTGAAACATTCTGTTCATTAATTCAAGGGTTAATATGTCTTATCACTGCTCTTACTCTGAACTAACAAGAACTGAACCAATTCCTTGCTGTAACTGACATATCTGCCAGACACATTTTCATCTTTCTGCATGGAGAGTTGTCATGAATAGAAAGGAATTTGCTCATATTCATTCACCAATCAACATTATTTGTTGACTTTACTTACTCAATTATCTTAATTTGATTTAATGCTGCACTTCATGAAGTTCTATCCCTTCCTATGTGCTGCCATGAGTCCTTGTGTACCCAAACAGTCAGCCTGGCAAGGCAGATGAAGAAGAAGAAACAAAAGATTATATTGATAAAACTCATTTTGAGCACCAGCAATTCCCATGTGAGCATCCCCTAATGAGCACCACCGTGGCCCAAAGAATGGGCAGAGGTAGGGGTGCTCTCTGCTTTCAGCAGCAATGGGATCTTAGGTGAATTTCAGCTTCTGTCTAATTCTGGGAAATAGCTTTCAGACTACGTTATTGTAGGTATTACTTAGGGCATAAGGCATCCCTATACTGTACTAACACCTAGTGGGAACATACTTATACCAGTAGAACAGTCATTTATTCAGATATTGTGAACTACCTATTAACTGCACTGAGAAAGGCACTTTGGGATATAACTGGGTCAACCCTAGGACATCTGCTGGCACAGCATATACTGGAGAGGAATTGTGCCCCTTTGCTCTCCAGATGATAAAAGTAAACCCAGAGAAATCTGCTGGGTACTTCAGGATGTGATTTCCTTACAGGGATAGGAATAAGAAGGCAAATGTTTGAGCATGAAAACTTCATTGCTTAGGTTTGACCCAAGATTTCTACCTCCACTACCCAACTTTGTTCTCTCCCTCTCTTACTCCAAGAGCCCAGGAGGTCACTGTACCTGGGGATGGGAATAAGTGATGTCAATGCAGTTGACATCATGTTCTGTGTCAAGACCTGGTGTACCATGAGTATTGCTTTGTATTCCGCAGCTAAAATGTGTTTTACAGGTACCTGGCTACTACTTTTCAAATGGTTTACACTGAAACCTTTCAGCTATTTTATATGTTTGATTTTATTAACTCCTGTTTTTCAGTGCACTTGTTCTCGGAATGGAGGCTTGAATTTTCAAGGTCTATATTAATTTTTTAATTTATCTGATATTTGCTATGAATTTACTTTGTTTCCATTAAACTACTTGAATCTGCTAGAGAGAATCTTCATGGAAAGCAAAAGGGAAGGTATGCAATGCCAGAAGAAAGAATGAAAGATAAAATCACAGCTCTACTCATACAGATGCAATTAAAACAGAATGAGAAAAAGCAGGGGAAGTAAAAAAAAAAAAAAAAAAAAAAACCAAAAAAAAAAAAAACAACAAAAACTTAATCCTTCGGATCATCTAGTTTATTTAATTCAGCTAATTAGTTTCTAGCCATTAGGTATGTCTCCATTAGTAAGACTGTCAGTATATCCCTGTCTAATTACATTAATTGATAAAATAATTCTAAATTTTGAAATTAAATGCTAAAGTATATTTTCCCTCTACTACTCCAGGTCTCCTTTTGCATTGTAAGAGCATATGCAGCCAAAGTAACCTCACTTAGTTCAATTTATATCATAGATACAAAACTGTTGCTGACACCTTTTAAATCATTGTAGTTGTTTAATAGCCTTAGTAGTTGCCTTAGGTGAAATACTTTAAATACTTTCCTTATGTTAGTTCTTGAAGACAAAATAGAAATATGGAATATTATATGACTGCAAATAGCAAAAAAAGCAGTTCTCCTGAGAGGAAGGAAAATGTAAGCCATTCACTGGAAAATTTGAGAACAGCTGAATATGGCAGACAAAACTTTGGGAGGAGATGGGTATTTTCCTCACCTCTTCACTTCAACAACTCACCTTAACCCAGTTGATTCCATGGTCCTAAATCTCACAAAACAGACTTGGATTATCTCTCCCTTGCTATCTGGACTGTTAGGAGTTAAGTTATTGATGTTTGTATAGTACCTTTGCTTCTGGAGACACAGGCCTCATAGAAGTATTAACACTTCAAAGAGGTCAGCAGCTCAAAAGACAAGGATGAGCTGAAATTACATGAGGTTGTGGGGTGAATCTGCACTCAACTGAGCGAGCAAAGGCAGACCTTATTCAGACTCATTTCAGATTATTACATTTGTAAGGCCTTAGTAGCCAGACTTCATTTCAATGTTTGTTTCCAATGGCTGTTTCCAGTGGCTTCCATAAATTTGCAATTTACTGAAGGTAAAGCAGATATTCAAGCCAATTGCATAGCTTGAGGTTTAACTGAGTCCAACAGCTCAGCCTCTTAAAAGGGCTTTGTTCTACAAATGTCAGTATGTTCTTAATGTCACTATGGCCTTAAGGCAATTTACACATTGTAATTACAGATGCACTGCACAAGTGTAAAGAGGGATCTACACTAGGGACAACTCACAATTTTCTAGATTCAGATTCAGAATTTTTGGCCTACCCTACACAGGTTATGAATGCATTGATCAAACATGCAATACATTGTTTTTTACCAGACAAATGCTGTTAGAAGACCAAGACAAGGTTGCCTTACAGTAATATAAACTTTATTGCTTCTCAAGCCAAAATCAACTGTGCAGCACTTTCAGTTGATATCTTTATATTTGTGATAAAGTGTGGCGAAAGGTTGCTTGCTTTGATTATACAAATGCAGTAAAGACTGCAAAACTTCCTATAACTAAGAAGCCCTTGCTCATTGAACTCCCTTTTCCTTAATACAATGCTTATTATCCCAGCGATTTTTTTGCTTCAGTGTAGATAAGGTTTTATCATCCTCCTCTTGAGCGCCAAATGTCAAGGCAATTGCAATTAACGCTTTGTTGGCTGAAGACAGCTGCAGGGTGTGTCTCTACAATTTCCAATTTTTCATAAGCATCAAAGATGGAGAAGGAAATGGAACTTTTTGCCTGGTCTGTAAGCAATAACAAACATGGAAGAGGAATGCTGTTTATTTGGTGCAGCTGGAAAGAATGAAGATGATCATCTTCCTTTATCCCGTTCAGGAATTCAGACTGCTGTTAGGTAACAAGAAAACTATGCTAATAATTTTCCACCTAAGTAAGCAAGAATTTCTCCATTGATGCTGCAATGGGCTTCTCTACTGCTGCCAGATTGCACAGGTAATGGATAAAGCTCATACAGTGATCCCAGATCCACAGAAAAACCTTTTACCTAACCACACTATAGAGATTAAGCCATTTGAGGATGCCTAACAGAGGATTTTCAAAAATTTTCAATTATAGTGATTTTGGTTTGGATTTTGTTTGGTTTGGTTTTTTATTTTTTTTTGGGGGGGGTTGTTGTTTGTTTTTTTCCTTTTTTTTTTTTTGCTTGTTTGTTTTTTGGGTTTTGTTGTTGTTACTGTTTTTTGGTTTTTAACAGAGAACATAATTTAAGTGTTTACCATTAATACAAGACCCATTGCTAGACCATCTTCCTTCACTTGCTTAGACTACATCCTTTTTTACACAATTAGATGTAAAACTTCAGTTTCTCCTCTTAAGAAGTTATGTTTTTAGGTTCTTTACTCAGCCTTCCATTGGACTTGGGGCTGGGAGTTGCTTTCAGTGTCAGCACAGCTGGACATTAGAAGTATCATTGTGCTTTGAGGATTTAGCCCTTGCCCACTGGCAGTGACGAGGGTGCCTCTAGACAGACAGGTGCAGGTGACCCCAGGGCTGGCCTGCTTGCTTCCCAAGCTGGACATGAGCCAGTTCTGACACAGCGGTGATGGCCTTAGTGTGGTACATACCTCTGAGCTCAGACTGTCTGCCTCTCAGCAAGGCTTTTGTGTTCAGGGGCAGGACTGTGCTAACATGACTGCGCTAACATGACTGCATGGTTCCTGGTTTGGATCTGGCGGCCAGGAGAGACCATGGGGAGAGCAGATGTGTGGATGTTTGCACTGGAATGAAGCTGTGCTTCAGTTTCATCACCGGTACTAAAGGATTACATTTCAGAGAGACCTGGGAAGACTGACAGAAATATTTTGATTTGGGACAGATAAAGACTGATAGTGATTTACTCGTAACCACAATATGAAGACAATGACTATGGAAAAACAGTTAGTCAGCTGACTAACCCATGAGCTAGTCATGTGGGCATCACTGTCAGAAGACTGAGGCATGGAAGGGAGACTGCCTGTGAAATTTCCAAAGGGATTTTAATGCTGGTCTTGAAGAAAAAATCATTGTAGGCAGTAAAAAGTTCTAATCATGAAAGGTCCTTTGTCACTCCAGAAGATAAAACAGCAATAAAGCTTCAGGAACCAAAGATATCCCTCATAGATAAGTTGTAAAGGGCTAAGAATGTAAGAGAAAAACTGCAAGGGGAAATGTTGATGGACTCTTATTCTATTTAACATGAAAAAAGTGCCTCATTTGTGGATTACAGCCTCCACTCAATACTTCAGTTGCAAGCAGTGCTGCTCCAAAACACTCTGCGTGCCATCTGCTCTGTGCCCTACCACAGGCCTTGTACCTTTCTACCATACTCTACAACAAGCTTTTGTAGGGCAGGTTGCAATGCAAACTGTGCCATAGGTAGATATCAAAGGGAGTTACTAGTACCCTGCATTATTGCCCTATAAAGGATATATTAGATAAACAATATGCAGAACATTTAGGAGTGTGGCCCTACATTACAGGTGAAGACAAAAGATTAGATAGATAGATAGATAGATAGATAGATAGATAGATAGATAGATAGATAGATAGATAGATAGATAGATAGATATAGTTCATTCTGGGCAGGTTAAACCAAGGGAAAGTTCCTTCCAGATCCCGTGTTTGGTAGTTGATAGATCTTAGTCAGATATTCGGGACATTTGGCTTTTCCAGTGCCAATATCACTGGGAGTAACAGGAAATGCCAGTGGCCATCTGCCCAAACTGGGAGCTGCCAGTAAATGCAGAGACCTCCTCCAACCGAGTGGTAGAAATGAGGAAAATTCTGAAATGGGAAAACAGAGCTATTATGAACCTCTGTGACATATGGAAAGAACTAAGGCAGAAGCAGTATTTTCCATCATCTCCTGAAGACCTTTGAAACTTTTGAAACAGGATCCACCTTAATCTCAGCTGTTTAGCACAATGGGATACTATTGATACTGATGATACTGTTACTGTAATGCATCTCTGTATCATGGTACAGCCCTTAAAACAAGGCATGTTTGTCCCTCAGGACCTTTGCCTGATAGACAGTCTCACTATCACAGCAATAGCCCTCATCTTTCCCTTATCATTCCTGAGTCAGCATGGCCAGCCAGCAATTCAGCAGTGACCTGCCAGACCTCACCTTCAGCTGGGACTGGGTGTTGTTTCACTGGTACCATCTGCCCAGGCTGCACTGCCACAATATGGGGACTTCAGCCCTGAACCCACCTGGGGAGCTCACGCCCCAATCCATTCTACCTCTAGATGCTTGCTCATACCAGCCCCTCCACAATCATTCATGGGGTTGTGCTGGGAACCACAGCACTGAAGTGAACATCAGTAAAAATAGCTCTTTTGAGGAAGGGAGAGATGCACCTATTTGTAACTCATCCCCATTCAGTGGTTTAGCTCAGGGCATGGCCCCCCAACTAGCTGCATCTGCATGAGCGTGGGACCAGTCTGTGGAGGTGTGGAGATGTTGATCCCCAAATCATGACAGGGCAGGGTCATTTTTACTTGGTACAGGTAACGATGGCCCAGCACTCTGGCAACAGAGTGCTTACCCTGCCATATAAGAGTCTCAGTTTTACTTCTGTTTATTCCAAATGTATTCCAAATGCAAGAGGGAGAGAAGAAAGGAAATTGCTAGTGGTCGTCTTGTCAGCATGTGCAAATTTGTAAGAGAGGCAAAGACTTATCAAGGGACTCCTATGTACTGCTAATTACTTCTTTTTGTCTGATTATAAATAGCCTAAACTCCCATTACCAGGCTGAGAATAATCCTGCATTTTGTTATATGAGGAATGACTTTGCTTGCAGTTTTATGTGGAGGGTTTCATTAAACACGGGCTGAAGTAGAACACAATAAAAATTGTGTCAGTCATATCTGGGTGTGAGAGTGGGAAGGGAATAGCAAGCTCTAAACAGAAAGGTGTATCAGTTCAACAAATAGTGCGATGCTGCACAGATTTAGTTAACAGTGCAATTCCACATAAAGACATTCTGACACTGGCTTATGTCTTGTTTTCACTGGATGTATGCCACAGAAGACAGATATAAACTAAAACAACACATGCCAGTATTGAAGGTTGGAATGATATGACACAATATCATCATAACTTCAGTTTAAAAATAGTGAAACCTTTGAAAGATACATGCTTTCATTCTTCTCTATATCATGAAAGTGTATCTTCTTGTGGGATCTGATTAGTTCTTGATATGGTTATGACATAGCTTGATCTTGCATGAAATATTTTTATGTAGTACATTTTAATCAGGTAACTTAATACAGCTATTGTATAGTCTACATCTATAGAATAAATTAATTAAAAAAAATATCTACAATCTGAACTGGCACATGTTTGGTGCCGTGTGTGAACTGAATTACATGTCTGATAGCTGAAAAATGGCAAAAAAATAGGCCTATGGTATGGTAGTTTTATTGGTCTGTAATTCACAGGGAGAATGTGCAAAGCAAAGAAAAAGTCACAGCATGCTATTCAGTGGTCAATTAACAAGCAAAATTGTTTTGCTTGGATGATGGCTGCTGACAACTGTGTGGTTGCAATAGCTGGGTGGTCGTTTCTCAGCTTATATAAATAAACACTGCAAATTCTGATATGGCTGGACAAGGGTGTCTGTGAGTATAAATGCCATCCACACAAGAGAAAATACAGGATGCTTGCTTTGCTGGCAGGCATTTCTCAGGCTGGTCTTCCCTCATATGGTAATTCTACTTTTAGGGTATCTAATCACAGATGAAAATCATTGTGGTCTCAGAACATGAGGCACTAAACTAACCTTACTCTCTTTGCTGGCTCAAGGATATTCAAAATGTTTTGAAGGAGTACCTTAGCAGGTAACAGATCCTCTCCTGCAACTGATCTGCCTAAAATAAGACCCTGAACTCATGACTTATCCATATCAAATGTGCACATGACCTTGCAGAGCAAAGAAAGGGGTATTGATGGAGAGGGAATTGCAGCTTTCTCATTCCAGTTCAACTAGAGGATACATAGTGCAGTTTCCCCTCCTTTTAGCTCAGACTCCATTTGAATTAATGAAGGAGCATTTTGCTGAGCAGAGTGGGAGATGGATAAGCAATCTCAGAAGTGAAATGTTGCTCAGAGACTAAGAAAAGCTTACTCAGAGGAAGAAAAAAAGAAGTCAAGGCAGATTCTAGTAGGTATGAGTGGGGATAGACCCCTATCTTAAACACTGTACAATTTCTGAAAATAAAAACAAACAAACTGGAGATGAGGACTGTCAGGAGTGGTAGGTGAAGTTAGGATTCAGATTCCTCTTTTTTGGCTGATGAGATTTACAAAGTATTTTTACACTCAGGAGCATAGTTCTGCTATTTTGGCAGGCTCTTGGCACAAGAATGAGAGTTATTTCCTTACTATGAAGACAAGCAAGAGGAAAAATGATCGAGATGGTGGAAGTTTGGCTTCATTGCTTGTTTTTGGGGGTAACATTAAGCATTTCACTGTCTGGGGTCCCTCTATAATCAAAGAAGGGAGATAAGGACTCCAGCTCTCCATTACTCTGAAGGAGCTTATCTCTCCCTGGTGACTACAGAGAAAGCCCAAGAAGATGAGCTAACTGACTTAAGCTGTAGTTTACATTACTAAGAGTTTCACAGCTATTCTGGTTTAAAGTAGCGTCTTCTTCCTCTCCTTACAGACTCCTCCCCAGAGATGCCTCCACTCATTTACACCCTGTCCAGTGGCACGCTATCCCTTAGTAGTGCAGCTGTGCTGTAAACAGTTTTGCGCAACCACTTCACTCAGAAAATAACAAAAAGGAAATTATTTTTCTGATGTTGTCTCCCAATTTGGTTCACACAGTGACCACACAAGCAGCTCTATCAGAACTGGTGTACCCTTGTCAGGAGCAGAATAAAATGGCAGAGGGAAGAAGGAATGGCACTGGCTTAGTATCGATATAATGTGCCACAGTGCCCTAATCTTTCTCTGTGCTTTGAAAACACATTCCTATTCTTGGGCCTGGTATATGCCCCAGCTAGGTCCAAGGCCTAACTCTTTTAACAGAATGAGGCTTGAGCATGCACCAGGCTCTACTCTCTGTCTTTCTCTTCCTATTGTCCCTATGTTCATGTGAAAGAAACCCAGAAGCAAGGGTGGGACCAGAGCTGGGGTGTGCTACAATGGTGAGGGAGCAAGATCTTTGGCAGCTGTTGTTGAATCTACAGGTGCCTACTATGAGCCAGGTCAAGTCCCTGAAAATGTAGTTCAGCAGTTTCAATCCTTGGACTGATGTGACACCCTGGGTAGGCAATTGCTTGAGAAACTCCTTTTCCCATACCAAATTTGAACAATAACTATTTTCCAACACATTGCAAGGCTGCTATGAGGACAGAGGCCACCAGATCAGTGAGGTTCAGGCAGACTCAGAAAATATAGAAGAAACTGTAATTCCTTTGATGCCAAATTTGTTGATAGGAGAATTCAGTGTTAGTGTGAGCCAAGTTCAGCTGGCTGCCTATTAAAGGCAGCCTCATGACAGAGATTTCTTGTGATGTGGTTCTACTCTGTAACTGCTGATTGTCAGCCTCTATTGTAACATCATCTGCAATAAGACATCCATTCCTTGGGGGCAAAAGAAAATGGATGCTTCATACCAGTAATGAAAGTGCCATTGATTTTTTTGAGAATTGTTATTATAAAAAGGTCCCTTCAGGCTTGCACACTGACACATGCGGCAGTGAAAATCAAAATCACACTCTTAACTGCAAACAAGCAGTGTGCTGGTAGGGGAGCAGAGTGGTGGGAGTCAACTAAAACAATTATGTAGTCATATTCTGAGATATTGCCAGAAGCAAAGTTTGAAGGGCCTTTCAGAAAAAAAGAGGAGTGACAGTCAGTGTTTGATGGTGGGCCCAAAATGTATCAGAATAAAAGCACCAAATTATACCAGAATTTTTAACTCCCTCAGTGAAAGAAGCACAAACAGTATTCAGAGACAGTTTTAAACAATAAGAACAAAGTCCCTTGCCTTCACATCAGTCTGCAATTCAACAGCCAGTGAACATGAGTCCTATGATGGGGAGGAAAACTGGCAAGAGATCTCAGAAAGGATGGGATAATGTGCACTTTCTCTGCTGTTTAAAACAGTCATGGGATATACAGGCATGTAACACGTACCACTTCTCACCTCACGCAAGTTATGAAGATGTTGGTAAAATGCAAGTGGAGAGCAGGGGGAAAGGGTGAGTGGGCTGCAGTTACATTTGGGGGTCTGTGTCACTTGACCAGGAGCTTGCACAACACACTGGACTAAGCTTATGAAGAGAGCACACACCTGCACCCTGCTACAGCTGAAACACGGCTCTCCACCAGTAGACATAAAAGAAAAGCAAACCTCTTAAAGTGGCCTCTATTCAGTAGCTGTATTTCTATTCTCTCAGGCTGAAAGGCAAGCTATCACAAATGCATCAGGCATTTGACACTGCAAACAAATTGACTAAGAATCACTGGTTTAGACTCAGTTGTAAAGAACCATTCACAATTTGTAGAAATCCTTGATGTAGCAACACCAAGTTGTCTGCCAGCATCGGCTGGTGTTTTTCTAATTTGCTTTGTTTTGTTTTGTTTTTGTATGAGTGGGAAGCAAAAGGCAGATCTAGTCACAGAAGCAAGAACAGTTAAAGAACCATCACTGATCGCCTCTTTTTACTTAGTTCTGAAACACACTCAGGGAGAAAAGTCACTGCCACACTGCTCTGCAGAGCTTCTGCAGACACGTGTCACCCACCTGAGTGCAGAGAACTGAAAAAGTTATTTCATCCCTGCTGATTTGTCCTTTTTCTATTTTTTTTTTCAACAGAACTTCTGCTTGTGATGCCTAGCTGTCATTTTAACCTTATTTAATCTGATCTAACATGCTGGATCTTTTGCCTAAATTTCTTAGGATACTATTTTCTCATATAGACCTGTAATCTGGACACAATATTCAATGTGATTGTTTATTGCCTTAGGCTGGTTGGTCTGTATCTTGCGTCCTCTCACAAATATCTTCACTTGTACAGCTGAAATTCTCTACCAGTCTGTTGTCATCTCACACTTTGATGACTACCATTTTCTCTTTTCCTTCCTCCTTTACTCTAAAAGAAATTTTTTATTGAGCCCTGCTTAATTCTACACTACTGACTTCATCTTATTTAGTGCTATAAGGGTTTTCTGGCTTCATACAGCACAGTGCCTCATAAGGAACATATCTTAGGGTGAGAGCGCTCAAAGGACCCATCTCTTACTACCATTCCAATCCTGAGACAAGTCTTGCATATTATGTTTGCATCCATTCATCTGTACTGCCTGATTAGAGGGCTTGCTGTCAGTGGTAGAGTGCAGAATCAGTGCTTGAGAAGAGACTGTTGCACAGATTAACCACAGGACGTATCAAGGTATCAATCAGAATAATATAAGAAATGAAGGAAGAGTTTAGAAGGATGATGCATGAAATCTGATGCTTTTGCTTATTTCAAGATGCAAAAGCTCACTGTGAGCTCAGGTGCTTACAGGTTTATGCAAGGAATACAGAGTATACTGTCCTGTACAGCTCCCCTTGCTCATGGCCTTGTTACAGCACAAGAGCATCCACACACAGAACACTTGCAGAATTCCTGCACTTGTGTAAGTACGCTGACAAGCAAATAGCAGTATATTTTTGCATAGACAACTCCTACAGTAGTCAAAAACCAAATGTTCAAACTGGAAAGAACTCCAGAGTATGAATGCCACTGAACATAAGAAATTGCTTCTGCTTCTTGAAACATACAATGTTTGGCTTTAATATTGCTTTCTACATCTGCATCCTTGACTTTGTATGGTCATGCCTTACCTTTTTTTTCATTACATTCTGTACAGTAGCATAGAAGAGAAAATCATTTGGTCCTTTAGTTGAGAAAAAAATGCAAGGTTGGAGAGGCTGTCCATGTGCAATGCTGTCAACTGAAATGCCAAAGCACATATACAGGGGTGGGACTTGGGCTTAAACTCATGAGTAATGATGCTGTTATCTAGTCATGCACAAGCTCAAAAAGGCTTGATATTGATAAAAGCTTAGAAGGAGAGTGAAGATATGTGGGGAAGGAAGAAGAAGGAAGACATTATATTTTCTATAAATCAGAGGTCAAGAAAAAATACTGCAAAGAATGGGAACTTCAAAGCTACAGTACACTTAGTATCAAGGCAACCATCAGAGATGGTGAGGACATTGTAAGTGAACTGATAGCTGTTGTTTGTAGCATAAAGTTAATTACGGAATGGAACATCTGCCCTAAAACTGATGAAATTGCCCTGTTGGCAGATGTACCATATCCAAGTAACCCCCCTTGAACAGCTTTCTTTTAGGGACTGCAGAGCATCCCCAGATTAGATGTGTGGCAACGGTGTCATTAAAACTTTGATGACCCAATTGAAGCCACAGCAGAGATCTTGCTGCCATGTGGGAACTTGCAAGTTCAAGGGTCTGTGTAATCAAAGCTGAGCTGCAGCCAGGAGGGGAGGAAACTGGGCTCTGCTCTAGCATTGCACTGCCAGCCAGCTAAGGACAAAGTCCCAAGCAGCTGCTCTTGTGTAAGATGTCTGGGTTTTGGCAGCTTTAGATGCAAAAAATGTTTGTAGCTTGTTTCTGGGCCAAGAGATAAGATGAACAAGAAAAAAATGGAATTAACCTTTTATTAGAGAGATGAATCATTACTAGTCCATGAGGCTGCTAAAGGGGCTTTTCTGGACTCAGAGTCTGGGTATTAATACAAGGTGGAGTACACAAGATCATATCATCAGGCACACTAGCTAAGCAGGATGAATTGAAGCATGAGTTAGGGTGTGTGTAAAGCTCCCAAGGGAGGTGCACAGGAGTGGCTCTTTCCATGACAGAACTGAATGACAACATTTTTGGAGCACATTTTTTCATGGGAAGATATGGGAACTAAGTCTGTTCAGTGAGGACTGAATTTGGATTTGGCCAAGAGGAGTGTGGAGTTGGAAAAACTTGGCCTTGAAAGCAGGATAGTATTCAGACACCACCAAGGAACTGAGGTGAGCTAGCTGCAGCAAGGATTCTGTGTATGACACTGCACCAAGAAGTGCAGAAAATAGACCTGGCCTGGCATGTCATACATATCTGCCCTGTCATAAGAGAGTGTCCTAATCCATTACTGTGCTTTGCTGAGTGCTAGCTGAGAGTGATACCGGACATTGAAAACCCATGGGAACATGCCCATTGCACGTTTAGTTCACCACTTACTCCAGTTCTGGAAGATGAGCCAAAACACAGGCAAAACTCACAGAGCTAGATGAAAGAGTTTGGTCCCATTGAGCATTCAGAAGAGAATGGAGAGTTAGCTTTACTTTCAGGTATTCAGGCTGTTTCTAAAGGGTAACTTCTCACTTTTGCACTGTCAGCTTTTTTTGCAATGTCAGCTGAGGGAATACATGTGTACAACACTTGTGCACAACACTTGTGCTGCCACTGTGTTAACTGGACTGGTAATCTCAGCTGGAAAACCTGTGGCTGCAAATATCCAATCAAACAGCATATGAATAACAACCATGAATGGACTATTTGACACTATGCCTGTGTATGCATGTGTCTGTGTGCGTGGTGTGGTGAATGAATACAAGATGTTCCTACAGATTCTTGTAAACGGAAATTTGAAAGTGGAATTGAAAGAGGTGGAATTTACTTTGTGCTGCATAACAGTAACAGAAATGCTGTGCAGCCAGATTGTTTTTCCATAAGTCTTTGCTATGGACTGGTATTGGCCTCACTATATTAGTAAGATTATGTTTGCTGGTGACTGTCCATACCAAACTGATGATTCATTAAAGAGCAATGTTTTTAATCAATAAGTGTTTGTCTGTCCATCATGTTGATTTTATTCTCCCCAGCATATCTACTTTCATTGTGTAAAGATCTTAAGATGAATGAGCTCCAACATCAAAAGAAGATATCAGACGAATACTTAAAAGTTAGCATCTTTATTGTGGATTTGAAGCTTTTAGACACTTGTTAAATTTAAGAGTTAAAAGAGAACAGCTTTGGCTGATGATGCAATGCAATGCTGGGATTGCAAGAAAAGATGATCCCAACAGAAGGCCAGCACAGTGCACAGATGTGTCAGATGAGACTGCATTCCACACATCAGAAGTCACCATCTCTTCACCAAGCCATCAGCAGCATGGACTCAGACTTCCTTACATTTGAAATCTCTCAGACACAGCAGAAGAAATTCATGTAATTGCAAGTAAACTTAGCCTACTGCTAAAAAGCCAGGAGGTACTCTGCAAAACACCCTCATTTTACTAATAAGCTATAGTACTCATTGTTCCTTCACCTGGAATCACTTTCCTCAAGACAACAGTAAGCTAAGAACAAAATCTATCGTTTGGTCCATTTCAGCATGTTCTAATGGGGTAAGGGAATTATTTTGTGATTTAACAGTTACTTTCCTGACTGTCTTATTCTTTTGTGAATACACACAGGAAAGAGAACCCATGAAAGACTTTTCAGCCCCAACAAGTAACAATCACAGAATCACAGACTAATTCAGGCTGGAAGGCATCCCTGAGGCCATCTGACCAGGCTACCTGCTTACAGCAGGGCTAACTTCAAAGCTGGGTGGGGTTGCTCAAGGCTTCGACCAGCTGAGTTTTGAAAATCTCCCAGGACTGAGACTTGACAGCCTCTCTGCCCTGTTCCAGTGAAGTGACACTTTCAGGAGGAAATGTTCTTTTTTATATATATTCAGTTACAGTTTGCCCTACTGCAAACCATATACTTTGCCTCTTAAGCCTTTCCTGGTGCATGTCTGAGAAGAATCTGGCTCTGTTCCCTCTGTAGCTGCCCTCCTGTCAGTGGAAGATGGCAATAAGCTTTTCTATTCCCCTTCTCTTTTTTAGGCTAAATAAACCTCATTCTCTCAGTGTTTTCTCCCATGTCATGTGACTTGAGGTCCTCTGCTGGACTCCCCCTTGTGAGATGGACACAGTTCTCCAAATGCAGACTCATTAGTACCCAAGTGTCCTAGTAGCAAGGTTCTTCCTAAGAAAGATACTCCTTCTTGCCTTGGAGGTGGGTGGGACATTTGCCTTTCTTCTTGGCATTGGGGACCTCATCGAATTACCATAATCTTTCAAATATGATAGAGTATGTCCTTGCAATGACACCAGCCAGCTCCCTCATAACTCTTGGATCCCTGCCATCACATCCCAAGGTCTTGTACACATCCTCATGCTTATGCTGATGCATTTGTTTACACAGTCTCTGATTTAATCTTTCCCTACCATTAGCAATATTTGTCTCCTTCAAACTCTGCCACAAGGCACGCAGATCTATGAGGCTGAAGGCAGACTTTGACAGTGAGGACCTAGAAAAGATGGAAGTGAGATCTTCAGCCTTCCCTGCGTCTCCTATTACCAAGTCTCCTGCCCTACCAGGAATGGTTCTGAGCTGGCAGTACTTTCTTCAGAGTAAGTTTGGGTGTCCAAGTTATGCAATAAATCTTTACTTTTGAAAACCTGAACTGTTTCTGTCATAATTGTAATAAAAAAATTTTGTGAGAAAAAGAAAACAGGAGACTGTGGATGTGAATGTTTGCAGAAAAGCAGTTATAGATCCAAACAGATGGTCTTTTGCTAGGCTGTTACCTGTCACATTTTTCTGCACATAATAGTACGTATTTCCCACTTTTAAAACTCAGTTCATAAAAAAAAATAAATCATTATACAGAAAAAAAACCCAAAACCAAAACATGAACCTAACAACTCTTAATTTATTCCCCAGACTCTAGCTCAACACAAAAAGAAAACACAGATGTTTCGTAACACAGCTGTAGAGTGAGCTTTTCCAGGTTTGTGAATTTGGCACCCTCCTGCCTTTTTGGGACCCAAATTAATGGCTCAGGGCAGATGGCCCCACTCTGGATGTAGCCCTGACTCTGCTGCCTGAATAGGGATCAGGAAGCAAGCACAAGCTCCACCATCACAAGCTCATAGGATTCAATGGAAACAGAACCTGATATAAATTGTGATCAGTTTTCGATGTTTAGGTTATCCCACAAAATCATAAGTCATTTGCAAACTACATAAGCAATAAAAACTGACTTCAGAGCTCTATGCAGGCTACCCAGATTAGAAATATGTCACCAGGGAATTTCTAGAGTTTGCCACCAGTTTAAGCCATTTGTAGAATATATATGACAGTGAAAGGGTGTAACTTTTGCCCAATCCTGTGTGCTTTAGCTGCAGTTGTAATCCAATTGCCTGAGGGCTTCGGTGACTGGTGTTGATGTATCAGTAAATTATTACTTGCTTCAAATGAGGAGAGGGCAGGAAGGCTACTATTGTCCAAAAGGGTGTTCTGAGGCAAACACCCTTGATGGTTCCTGTGAACAGGGATGATAACAGTGCTGGAGGCAAGGTAGGTACACCTGGTTGCAGTGTGGCTGCCCAGCATAGGGCTGCTTCCTACCCTCACTCAATGACTAGACTGAGAATCTCATGCTTTACAAAGCACTGCTTTCCAAATCTCTGGTATTCCTTAACTGCATCAAGTAACATCTTTCATCTCCCTTTTCCTACAGCCAGTTCCTTCTGGATGCAAAGCTTGCAGTCCCCCTTCCCACCTCTCCCACAGAACCTGACCTCAAATTTACCTCCACTTAAATACACTTTTTCATAGCTAAAAATACTAGAATTCTATGCCTAGTAACAGGAAAAAAGCCCCAATTTGATGCTGAGGGGAGAAATTGTAATTGCTGGAATGAATTCTCTGCAGTATGGTCCTGCAAAGTAATTAGGACCATCAGTTCCCATTGCCCCCAGTGAGAGTGAAGGATCATCAGTGTTTCATGGGTTCAGCTTTACTACACTACAAACCCAAAGATTACCTGTTGGACTACTGAACAAAGATTTCCTCTGTGAAGAAATAGGATTGCTTTGTAAAAGGGAGAAACTCTGGGTACCAGGCAGATCTCCTGTTCTGTAGTCACTACGGTTTATGCAAAAAAGCACAGCAATGCATTAAGCTTTCTCCCTTTGGGACCACGGAAATGGATCGGTCTTATCTTTTTGATGTGCTTTATCCAGATTTGTTTGGCACACCAGCAAGTGGACACTTACTGATTTCTTCTGAGCTTACAGTTCCATCATAATAGGGTCAGATTGTTCACAAGGGATTACTTAGCCTCAAAAGGACAGAAGGGGATGGGAAAACAACATGATATTTTTAAAAATTAGACATTGCTTTTCTGCTAATAGAGTGTGCAATGAAAGCATGCTTGATTTGCTTCTAGAAAACAGATGAACAAAAAAAAATTGGATAAAGCAGAAAAGAATGGTATTTACTTGTAGCAAATAGAGAGCATTTTTCACCTCCTGAAATACCTAGCATGCTATTTGAATTATAATTATGAGCACTCTGTCAGTGTGTTTCTACCAGAGGGATAGAAGAAAGGAATCATATTGTCTCTCACTGGATAATTCACCTCCCATTACCATCCAAGAAGGTGGGATGAAAGAAGCTGTGCATGTGGCAGGTGGGAGGAACAGAGCAGAGCAAAGAGGATCAGAGATGTGTGAAGGCAAGAAGCTAACCATATCCAAATATGAGAAATAAGAGTCCAGTAAAAAGAAATGCTTCAGCTCACTGCCTCCTCTTTTCCCTATGGCACGAGACACAACTAGGATATTCTTACCACCTACTTAACCTTCTTTAGCAGCACTTGTGCTCCAGAACTCTTTATTTCCTAGGAAAATCGTGTCATTGTCCACAAGGAACGGGCAGTTATGACAGCTTTCATTTCACTGATGGGGTTACAGCGACCAAAGATGTAAAGGTATTCAGCAATCTTCTTTCTAGGAGTTTTCAAAGCATTTAGTCAGCTGATGCTTTATTCAAAAGAAGTTATGAAATTATTTCTGAAATATTCACTAACCATTTACCTGCCTTTTCAAGCACATATGTAACTTTAAAAATGAGATGAAAGTGATTAATTTCTAAAAGTGATACAGAATCTTAAAGCTATGCCTTATCATAGATCTCCAAGGAGAAAGGTGATAGGAGTTAGGCTTTAAGAATCCTTAGGCATCAGGTCTTTGCAAGTCCTTTCTGGGTCCTGACTCTCAGCTTGCCTGTTAGGTCAAGCGAGTTGCTCAGTAAGAAACTTGAACTTTACTGTTCATAGATGAAAATAAAAATGTGTGGCTGGTATAAAGATCACTGAATAACATCCCCAATTTGGGGGCCCTGTTTTCTCTAGAGAATGGCTCTGCCACCTTTGACATGGAGTGCACCTTCTTCTTGAAACCCTTAAAGGTTCATTAAGTTGTGGAGCAAATGTTGGTCCAAGGCCCAGTTTATAAATAGGAGATGCTACACACAGGAGGGCTGATTCATTTTGTTTGGCTAACTCTGTGGACCAAGTAGGGAAACTTCACAAGGACTCACTTGGCTTGGCCTCGTGTCTTTGCTTTCCTGAGTCTGCTTCATAACAACAAATTTGTGGTCTATAAAATAACTCTGGTGCATTCAATATATTAATCTTGTTGAAAGTACAGATGTCCATTTCTTCAATGGAATAATAATAATAGCTTGTCTTCCTTAGAGACTGGAGTGGTGTGAATAAAAGAGCTCTGCTAGACAGCAAAGGATGCCAAATGGACATATTTTACTAGATGAGAAAAACAGCTTGTCACTTCTAATTGTTCAAATTATGTGTGATTCAGCTCTTCCTGCAGTTATTTTTAAAATGTTGTTAAGAGGGTATAATGTGCAGCTAAGAATAAAAAGGGTGTGAAATTGTTAGCTCCCCTGGTAGGTAGGTGGTGATAATGAACATTTCATAAAGTTCTTGTTAACAGACAAATCTCTGTAATGCTCAGAAAGTCTCTCATAGCATTAACAGTCTCACTAAAGTCAATGGTTTTAAGGAATACACACAAGTTTTGATCTGCTGCTTTGATTTTTTTCTTAATTACAGAAATAAGTTAAAATCAGATTGATGGGTCAGAACTCCAGGATACCAAGCATTATGTTGGTGTCCCAAAATGTCATCCAAAACTGCTGATTGGGACCCCCGGGCATGGTCTACAGCTGGTTCACAAGTCAGGTTGTATGCTCGGCATGGTGCTGGTCTCTCTCCTTGACAGGAACAGCGGCAGACACTTCTCTGCTTACGTGGTAAACCTCCTAACAGGAATTGCTTTCACTGCATGGCCCACAAGTCTGGCATTTGGGAATTATTGGCTTAGACCTTTTCTGGCCTGTTAACTGCTCTTGCCCTAATGTGAGTATATGAAAGGCCTGGTAAAGTAGCTAGATTTCTCTGGAATATCAGAGGAACTTTGCTCACACTGATAATGAAGACACTGGGCAAGAACATTTAGGTTACTGAACCATACAGCTAACAGCTAGACCTCAGACCTACACCTCTGTGTGGTGTGGCAGGGCTGGGAGAGCAGCGGTCCCTGAATAAGGTGGCTCTTGCACTGATGATTTTTGGCTGCAGAGCTGTGCTTTGCTGACAGAGCTTGGCTTGTCCCTGTGGCTTCTTCACCTGCTGCTGTTTTGCCAGGCCATGGCTGTGCTTACAGTACCTATGAACCTATAGGCAGCAACCTCTGCACACCCCTGAACTGTAGCCACTGAAACTTATGTAGCAGTGATTAAATTAACTTCAGAGATGTTAACAAGGTAGATATTAGCTTGGATTCAAGCAGCATAGCTGTGTCAGGGAAAGAGCTCAGCATGAACCAGCTGCACTAGCACCTATCCAGCCTCACGGGCATTACAGCCACTGCTGTCTTCAGGGCTATGGTGGCTACAAATGGGGGCTTTCTGTTTCTGGGGAGAAAGTCCAGGAGCTTACTTTTAGCCCTTCTGGGACACACAAATCACTTTATGGATCAGAGATTGAAACTTGGGATATGGAGGGAATGGAGAGAGGGAAACGGCAATCTGGAGTGCAACAATCAATGGGAGTGTCAAATGCCATTCAGGCTGTCCCAGTGATCTTCCAATATGACTAATTCCTAGTGTGGACAGGGATCAGAAACTGTCACTACTACAGGGAACACCACATCCTCGTGCAGGTGCTCACATGGCTTTCCTGCCTGCACGTCTGGCATGAAGGCATTTATAGGCTGGGTGTATCATTCTCATTAACATGCCCTAGTCTGACTAAAGGGCTTTTTTTGCAAGGCTCCTGCATTGCCTTACCCTGCTGACCTTTGTTCCTGTTCAATTAACCAACTTGGTGGATAACCAAAGACCCTCCAGCCTATGCAATAGATTGGTGTTCTACCAAGTATCTTGCAAATCTTATTACTGGCATTTTAAGTGCAAGCTTTCCACAGGTACTGGAGCTTCTGATTGTGGGTCTGGGAAGCGGTGACTTCTCCAGCATCATAATTTCTGACTGTGGCCTCTGGCACTACAGTATTCACTTCACAGAGTGACCTGCACATTTGTACTCGTGTTTTGTGTGGGATCGCATGCTCTGGTGGATCTTATCATCTTTAGATGTTTACAATGTAAATCTCTCTCCATAAGCAGTCATAATAAATTTGCTTTATAGTTAATGGAAATAGATACTTTTATAGTCAGATTTAATGGCTGTCTTTTCATCAGCAATTTGAGAATGAAATGAATCATGCCTTAGCCACATAATTTTTTTCTCTCCATTAATTATTGGGGGCACTTAGTATCTTGTTCAGGTGTGTCTACATTGGGTGAATCTCACTCCATAAGATTCCCTCTGCTGGGTGCTTGTGACATCATCTAATTGCAATTTAGCTTTTACTGACAAAATGGTAACTAAAAATCTCATCAGTTGGGTCTAATTTGAGGTTAATGAGGCTTTTTCTTCTCATGAACAACTTGTCTGGGTATTAGAGTTGATCTGGCCTACAAAGCAGAATGAAGTGTTCTCAAGGCATGGGAGTAGGCTAAGGTTTGGGTTTTGTTGCCTTGATATATTTCTTTAAAGAAATCTGGATGACATGTGTTTGAAAAAATATTGCTGAGTAAAAAATAGATTAACACGGAAGAACTGTCATAGAAACAAGACTTCTGAGTATTACTCCTATCAGTGATATTGACTTCGTGGCCTTGAAGTCACTTGGAGCTAGCCACTCTCCTGGGAAATAATGTCTACTTGCAGCAGAGACAATAAAGAAATAAAATTAATTCTCACCATCTTGAAAATTAGTTTAACAAATGTCTCAGACTGAGCACATAGATGTAATGAAAAACAATTCAGAGAACTGATCTGAGGCTTAATTATCACAGACATAAAAGCCTCTATGATCCAAAGAAAAGACAAGAAATAGGAACTTCAGGTTTAATCTTCCCAGTGTCAATAGATATACAGCTAACATGATCTGATTTTCTGGACTTTGTTTTGGACCATCAGTTATTCTATGCTCCCACAAAATAAAATGTTTCTTTCTTGCAACTTGCCATGCTCTGAGAATGCATCATTCGGGAGTCAGTTATCTCTGAGATAAAGGATTTTAACTCCTCACCCTTTTCTGGAGACACAGTCCTTTAGGATGATTTAATTTTTAATGGTGTTAGTAGTACCACACAAACTGTGGTTCAGAGCAGGAAAGAGAGAAGGGCTTATGAGTACACAAGTTGAACAAAAGCTACAATATCAATTTTCTGCACAACCACTTGGAAGGAATGAGGAAACACCACTTACTTTCCTTAACTGTCCCGTCATCATTCAGGTTCCTGGTTCACACTCCCAGATAAAGGTTAAATTATAATCCAGTGGGCAAATGACTTTGAAAAGAGTGATTCATTTACTCTGATGAATAATAGATGTTTGTTTCATCAATAGAACACATCATTGGTCAATCTGTATCTTGAATTTTTGAGGCCCCTATTTAATGGTGTCAGGAAACAGTAATGTTTGTCAAATAAGGGTGTGCAGGTGGATCTTCCTAAATCTCAACTCATCAGCAAAACTGTCATCAACAATCACATTTTTGGAGCAGGCAAAGTGAGTACCCTTACAGACTAGTTGAGAAACTGGGGACAGCAAAAATGTTAGTTTTTAGACATGAAATACTTCATGTTTGCCAAAAATAAGTATTGACTATTTACAAAAACTGTGGAGTACAGAGAGTGATGAATCATATTCTCTTAAAAATACTATTGAACTGTTAAGAAATTTATGGAAGAACAACTACTCTCCTATCTTGCCAAGAAAAGAGACTCAAACCAGCACTGATCGTGGATTAGACAGGGTGTGAAAGATTTAACTTTTGCAACACTCAGCTATAATGTTTGAGAGATCAAAGGTCTTTATATCAAACCAGTAAATTTCTTTGCTAACAGCTGAAGTAATTCATATTAGTTCACAGAGACATAGGCTAAAAATGAGGGAAAAACACACTGCAGGCTGGGTCGCAGTCTGATGGGAAGGTTTTGGAAGGACTCTGCAGGCCTCGTGACCTGGCACAGTACCTCTGCCACTCCTGTAAATGAGAAGGCAGGAGAGTGGGGGACAGCTTGGGAAGTCCTGCAGTCACACCAGGACTCTTCACTTTGCTGTGTTAGTGAGGTACACTGGCCCATAACTGGACGACAAAGCTTGTATGTCTTGCAGAGAATTGTATGTATGTGTCTCACAAATAATGTTGGTGCCTGCTTAGCTTACTTGGCTCCTGCTTGGATGAGCCAGCAGCTACCCGGCTCAGGATGGGTGGTTCTGGGATACAAGTAATTTTAGTCAACAGGTCAAGCCAAGAATACATAACAAAAGACATTCTCAGGAATTCACTGATTAGCAGCTGGGAATAGTTTGAGCTTTATCACTTAATCCAAGTCACATAAGCAAGATTTTTGTGCAGACACACCAGTGGGTTTAGGCAAATGCACAGGCAGGAGCACAGCTTAAAAATGCAATGCAGGCATACCCTGAAACCCTGATTGGCTTGACTTGAGTACTTACATCCAGGACAGACTTCAGTGAAGCCCATCAATCTGAAGAGACAAGATGAACAAAGAGAGGTCCCAGGGTCAAGCACCAGGTCAAAATGAAAACAGAGAACAGAATCCAGACCTCTAAACTACCAGCTAACCACACAGTTCACTGGTTTGCACTCATCTTTCTACAAACCACCACTGAGGTTAACAAGAGACATGTTTTGCCTCAAGTAAAGTAGACAAAAGAAAAAGCTGAGATTTAGTGTATGAGTGCAGCTCTTTTAGTGTAGATTTATCTATAGGCATGTGTGCTTTTATAGCAGAAAGTAGGATCCAAACTGATACCTGGCTTGTCTGTGTGAGTGTGCATGAATGACTGGAATAATAAAGTAATCCATACATAATTCAGTGTCCATGAACAATAGTACAATACAAAATATCATATAGGCCAGTTCTTGCAGGCAGCTCTGTAATAATGAAAGGGCATAGCCAGCATTCACAAAACCACCTGAAGTGATTCACAACTAGTACATATGATTCCCCCAACAACAGCAAGAAAGCTTGTGTATCTCCTGACTCTCAAAAGCATCCCCACTTCCCAGAGTGTCAAGAAATTCCCACCAGAGATGGTACCCTGTATCAGGTACCCTTTATGCTGCAAGGCTGCAAAAGTCTTATATATAAAGCCAGGGAAAAGACAGTGACATTGAAGGTCACTGGAAGGAAATAGAAAATGTCTTCCCAGGTGCCTGCTCCAATGAACAGGGTGTTTTGTCCTTGTGTCAGAGACACTGATACCTATAATAATAAGCAGTGGGATAACAGCAGGCCCAAGCCTGGCAGCAATATGTGGAGCAGTGGGGAAAGAGAGCCATGTTTGTGGCTGTTGTATGGAAACCAGTAAAAGGAAACCAAAACATTTTGCAGCCTGGATAACCTACATCATTTAAAGCTGGGAAATGCTGCCACACACCCTCACTTATAAACTCTGCAAGAAGACAGGATGAGTTAGACTTCATCACTGCCTCACCAGCTTCAGTGCACTTTGCCACTGATGTTGTTTTGCCTCACATCTGACTCTGCAGGCCTCATTACCAGATTCTCTTTACACAAAACATCCTCGAACAACCTTTAGGACACCAGCTGCTGTATAGCTCTACAGTACCTGAGCAGCCCTGAATGGGAGGTCTTCCCCCCAAAGCAGCATGTATGTCAAGTGAGGGAGCTCTCAGCACTTCCCATTGCTGAAATCTCAGAAGAGGGATAGGGGACCTATCTCAGGCCCCAGGGACATCTGGCTTTTGGTGGGCCGATCAAGAGAAGAGGGATAGATCTAAAATCACCACTGCTATAGTGGTTGAACTGGCATCCCTGCATGCAGCAGCTCCCTCCTTTTGCTCCCCCTTTTAGGTAACCATGACTTCTGAGATACGCTCATGTCTCACCCTCTAACCTGCTCATTCATCTGTCTGCTTGCCAATCTATCCACCTTAAAAATCACTTAGAAACTGACACAAAAGCATCCACTCAGACACTGATGCTAATTTAAATTAATTAATCTGGGTAATCCCCTTGGGTCTGACTCGTATTTAAAATCACATTTCACAGATCCAGAAAATGGAAAACTAGATCTTTCCAATTAAATTGGCACTTTCCACTAATGCCAGAGGTCTACTCTTATTGTGTGTGGCAGCAATCAAACAAGCTCAACATGCTCATTTCTGCATTCTCCAACATGGTGAAGAAAATGATCTTTAAAGAAAAAGACTGAAGACATTTTATCTGAAAAAAAAATAGAAGAGACTAAACCATGTAATGCATCTATTAATTAAAAAAAAAAGAAAAAAAGAAAAAGAAGAAAAAGAACAACAAACCCACCAACCAATAGAACATTCCCAACAACCAAACATCCAAAACAACCTGGTCTCTGCAGAGGACATTTTTGGTTTTGGTGTCTGATGGTGCTTTGAGCTGATTCCTTCTTATCTGCTTTCTTCAGCTCTGGTAATGCTAGAATTGCTGTCTTTCTTATCCATTGGGAGTCACCTGTAGTTGGACTGACCTAACTATTTCACATAGTTAAGTGGTCTTGTACAGATTCACAGGGAGCCTCTACTGCTTCAGCAGAAGTAGCAGCTGCTGCATCTGCAGGAAAGGAAAAGCGGGAGTGGAAATCAAAGGAGTCTCTCCTGCACCAGGAGTATGTAATCACTATGAGACTTGGGGCTTAAGTGGAAAACACTCACAGCTCCTTCTTGAAGTCCAGCATGAGGAAGATTTGACAAGTTTGACTGACCTGCTACCTAAATCTCTCTAAATCTACCTAAAGTTAGATAACTTTCAGTTCCAGCTGAAAACATGAGTGTGGGCCTACATTATTGGCTGAGGTAAGTTTGTACAAAACTACATTGTTTGAAGATATGATTCACTTCTTTTAATCACAATATGCTCCTTTATCCCATCAAGTATCTGACATATATTTAGTGTTCTTCCATTATCTTAATCTCTAGACTTTTATGAGTGTGAGGAAGCATGAAGAATGGATCAGCAGTTTAACTGAGAGCTTCTCAATGGGAAAATGGCTGAAGTGAGACCCAGCTTTTATAAACAGTTTATAGATGGTGCTGGCTTTAAACAGTCCCTTTGATTCCTCTTTGGAGGCTCCCAAGAACACACTGAGGCTCCTAAAAACAGCATGGCAACAAAGTAGGCATGAAAGCAGTTTCAAATGGTGGCTGCTGCTATGTCTACGTCACACAGCAAAGCATGGGTGCAGCATTATGCCTCATCCAGCAGCACAGCAGCTGGCAGCACAAGTGTGAGTGCTGCAGCAGCACCGCACCTGGGAGGGAGGGCCTTTCCTAGCAGCCTGCTGCTTTCCAGCAAAAGCGAGCTTCTCCAAAGACAGCTGCCCTGCGTCATTCAGACCTACCAGCTCAGGCAGCAATACATCAGCATTACTTCAAGTGCCTGTGGTGCACAGGGTAGATATGTCCGTGCCTTTTCCAGCTTCTAAAATGTCTGGGCTGTTACAGAGGAGTTTAAAAAAAAACTTCTACAACCATCAAAATCAAGCACAGAAAACTCAATAATTCTGAAGTGTGGAAAGTGAAAAGAGGAGATTTTTAAACATGTGAAGGGCTACAGCAAGGGTATAGAAAGGGCTTATATTTTTGGGGTAGAAAAACAGAAAAATGTTTTACAAAATGTGAGAGTAAAGAAAAATGTTTGAGTTTTTATCTCTTTGCAAAGAAAATAATTGGCTTGGATTGAGCCCTTCCCTGGGAGTGTTTGCAAATCAAACATTACACAGCTGCCAAGTGCCTGAAAACCAAAATGTGAAACTGACCTAAAATAAAAGCAAAAGTAATTGCTTTATTTCCATCCACACAGAAGACTACTCAGAGGCCTAGGTGCAGGGCGAGTAAAGACCTTTAGGATGTGATTCATCTGACATTTTAATGTGCACAATGCCAAGGCCTCCTATAAAAGCAACTGAATGACATACACACTGTTCATATGAAATCCATCTTATTCTAAAAGTGGATCAGACAAATCATGAAGTCCTTTGATTATGTATAGGTCCCTAATATTGTGTGAGATTAATTATTTGCCTGATCTTTAACAGATAATCTGGTTTATTACAGTGTCATTTCCAGCAAACTAAGCATTTTAAAGAACAGTACAAGCAGAAACAGGAACAAAATTTTAGAAACAGGTGAGATAAGGGAAGATTGGAACTGTTCTGTGGTATCTCTGCAGTGACAGTGATTCCCTAGGTTTCTTATATACAAAAAGAGTCTACCACAGCTACAGTTGCCTTGTCATAGAGGCCTGCACACTTACAGCCACATGCGCTAGCTAAAGCTTAGTATGGCAAGACTGACGGAGCCTCAGGTGTGCTTAGACATTTTTTCTGTGCAGGAATGCAATAGTTGGGAACCAGATTACGTCTGAGTAACTGGCAGCCAAGCAGACCATGTCTAATTTTCTCAACAGCTGCGTGGATGCTGTCACCAGCTAGTCTAAGGGGCTGTGTGAGCACTCACAGCATGCTAACAGTACATCACTGCATCAGCAGAGTGCATTAGAGATCTTTCTGAAAGTATTGCACAAAGTTTAAGTAGCGACTTCTTTCAGTATTTCTGGGAGCTATAGAATAAGAAATGTTAATCCCATTTTGCGACTGAAGTCAAATTATGGAAAAGTGAAAGGATCAAGAGAGATCTTCTCCTTCCAAGATTTGCCAGCCTAACTGTGTTGGTCCCGAACACAACAGTTATTCCAATAAGATATGCCTTTATTTCCTTTTGGAAAGTAATATGAGCTTTATACTTGTTAGGAGGGTTTCCTGGTATAGCAATACCAATTGAAATTACACTGGCAAATACTTCCTTATGCAGATAAGGTTTGAATTACTCCCGAAACACATGTTCTTACAACATGATCTTATGTTCTCCCCATTCTGCTTCACTGTTCCTCACAGACATAACTTACTGCATCCAAAATCCTGCTCCTACCGTGTTATGTACTCCTGTGTGTGTCTGTCTGCAGGCAGAGTTTCATCATCCCTCATTTCTCAGGCTGTAAGTGCCCTGACCCCCAGCAACTTGCTGAACTGTACAGCAAGTTAAGGACATCTAAACCAACACATAAAGTAACTCTCCCAGGATCATCTGAGTGAAGGCTTCTAGGACTGGAAACTTGAAAGTTAGTACCTTTGTTTGTTAGAGTGAATCAACAGATTGCTCTGCAGGTCTCTGAGTGACCTCAGATACAAGGTCAGTCACACCAGACGCTGCTTAATCAGCTGGCTTTGCTCAGAAATATGATAAGGGAGGGCAAGGCTGGGAGACACAGCACCCATTGGCAGTCTCTGACAGCTCCCTTTTATTGCAAAGCAAATGGTGTGGAAGATTATAGGTGAGAAACTTGCTCACCCGCCCACAGCTTGACTTCATTTCTGCCCGTCATTTATTTGTGTAGTGGCATTGCACAGTTGTTCCAGCTGTATGTACAGCTACATCCTTTAAAACAGACATTCAGGTGTGATGTAACTTAACCAAGCTCAGCAGAGCTTAACTGTGCTCTGCAGTTCTGCACCCTCAGGGCTCTCCAGTGGCAACTGTTTTGTAGGTGCCTCAGATCCCCTATTTAGGGTCTAGTGACCTTCTCAAAATCACTACTAGTTACTCAACAGGTGGTAACTTGGGATTTGGAGCCCCTCCTGAATTAGAGCTGTGACGTACCTTGAGCTGAGTCTTTTTCAGTCTCTGCAGGTACATTTGTCCCACTTGGTGTGACTATTTAACACTTACAGGAATAGATCCTAAACATTTTCACAACCTCCATACCTTCATAAGTGAAGATGCACTTCATAGATTGAACCACTGACTCTCTATTCCTATAACAGATAATTACCAAAGGAGACTGAGACAGACCAATTTCTGTTTAGCCAGGGGGCTTTGCTATGATACAGATTTAAAGCCCTTGATTTTAATCACACAGAAATATGAACGTGTGTTGCTTTAACCTAAATGACTTCCCTAACCATTCAGTTTCTGGCTATTTTGAAGTACCTTAGTTGGTTTTCCACAAAAAGAAAAGTCACATGTAGGTGTCTATCTCAGCCAAAGAAACTGTGG
>JAWWMP010000116.1:29754503-29824789 GCA_035047865.1 Dendrocincla tyrannina | reverse complement strand
CAAAAAAAGAAAAGTCACATTTATGTGTCTATCTCAGCAAAATAAACTGTGGCTGAGTACTGTTTGGAAATGTGAGTCAGGTATTTCTGTATCTATCCTTTTTTCTTTTAATATCTGCCTGTTTTTTCAAGCTCATGTGGACAATTTCTTGCTAAAGACATATAAGTATTCCCATACATTAAATGGTGAACATGCTTACCATTCTTGGAGCTAAGGGCTCTGCTATGGGACAAGTCCCTCTAGCACCAAGATGTTAAGAGTGCCTGGGAACCAACAAGCATCCAGACCCACAAGAGCTAACTCAACAACATCTGTGACGGCAATTCTTCACACCACTGGCTACTGCAATCCAAGCACTGGACTATTCTTTCTCTTCCTACTGTAGCAATGCCCTAAGGGCTAAATCCACAGAAAGATTTACACGTATAGTGATTCATGAAGCAAGAGAGAGAGCAGCTAACAGTTCCCTACCTTACAGCGAAGTTAATAATTTATGACCAGTGAAACAGCTTCAAGAGTGGCTGAGATGGCCTGCTTGTGAACCTTAAGTAGATGGCATTCATGTTATACTGCTGGCCTGCCCTACCAGTCAGACTGAAGACTTGAAAATGGATCCCTCCTTCCCAGATAAGTAAGTTCCAAGCACTTTATTTTTTTCAAGACAAAGCACTGGCTTTACAACTAATATCTGTACATAGTCCAGACAAAGGCACTTCACTATGACTGAACAAGAATGGAGTCAACCTGTTGTGCCTTTATTTTTTTTTTTTATACTGGCTTGGTTAGCTCCCTTAATTATTTTCTGGATTCAGTGAATCCTCCTGTTAGCTACTCCATGCACAGCAGGGAATATTGTACTGTTGCCCTGAGAATTAGAGGTTATATAGGGGTGATGCAGATGGAGTGGTAAATGTCCTCATTTGTGAAATCATGAAGAAATTCTGTGATAGGTCCTAAACTTCAAAAGTTTTAGTCCAGTGTCATAACAAGAACATTATGCAGTACACTCTCTTGTGGCTACTAGCTGTCATCATTATGTCACATCAAAAGAGACCCTCATATTCAATCCTTGTGCCTTCAACTCATTTCTCAGCTGAAACATTTTGTTCTGAACCCAAAGGCAACACTATCATGGAACAAATAGTAATAACTATTTGTTATCCAGAGCTGCTGGATCTCAAGAGAGATCCGTGGGGAGGACTATTTCCTGCTTGGTTCCCAGGGTCACTCATTGTCGCCTTCTACTTCTTGCATTACTACAACTAGTGTTCTCTCCAAAAGAAGACAAACTTGTGTGAAGCTATCACTACCTTCCTTCAGCCTTTTCCTGAAGATCTTCAGTGTTGTCAATTCTTTCAAATACTCCCCAAGCCAAATGAGCTTGGAGCATGGCTGGAGCTGACAACAAAAACTTCACCTTTCCAGTATGTTATTGATGCCTAAAGGTTTGGGGTAGATTTTGTAGATTTTTAGAGTTTTAGAAGCATAGGTTTTCTTGCTCACATATTAAGGGGTGTTTGAACTAAAGTGATTTTCTCGCATATTCTCAGGCTTTCTGAAGGTCATGATGTTTTTCAGAGACACCTGCAAGATAACTTGAAGTCAAAACAATAGAAGAGCCCAGAAACTGTTGGAGGTGGTCCAGGGGGCATAGCCCAGGACCCTGATGGGTGGACCACTGAGAGAATTAGAAATGATTGGTTATGGATATCTCATATGTTGTTTATAAGGGTATAAAAGCTGTAACCCCACTGAGGGTGGGGTTCTTCAGGGAGTTTCGGATGCGGGGATCCTTGTTGAAACAATGTGCATTTGGTAGGCCCAGTGGAGGCCCGAAGCCTCCGATCTCCCAATAAAGGTATTGTCTATCTTTCTCCATTAATGTTTGGTCTGAGTGCTTATCTTCCAGGATTTTAGGCATCACTATAACCAAGCTGAAAGCAAGCCAGCCATCTGAGACTGTCTGGACCCCCTTGCTCCCCTCATGGTAAAGACCAGTAGATCAGAATTGGTGAAGATATTGGGGAGATCTCAACCCCCCTCAGAGGTGGGATCCTATAGTTAGAATCATTAGGAAAAGAGAGTGGGAGTAAGAAACTGTCTGTTCCTTCCCCTCCTCTGCAATATACACAGTGCTGGCCCCAGCACAGTAGAGAAGACTCTACTGTACACAATTCTTCCTGGCATGGGAGGAGGGTTTCAGCACACAGGGGAAATGTAAGAGGAGCAGAGCGGATTTTGGCCCAGGAGCGGTGAGGGAATTAATGCAGAATCAAGACTGATTAGGCAGAAGCAAGACCAGAAGAAAGGATGAGAAAAATATCGTTTATGAAAAAGAAATTATAAAATTTTCTTTTTTGTTTTCTGAGAAAGGAGTTGGAGCCATGTGGGGAACATGCTGTAGGAATTAACATGATCTTAATATAATTAGGAACACCAGTAGCACCATTCCTTTCTTTCCTTCGCACAAACACAGACACACAATGTTGTAGACACACAACAGTTCAAAACACAAAAGGCAGACACTGAAAAGTATGACTTGGTATTTTTGAGTGTCTGGACTTAAAACTGCTATAAGACTTCAAAAGTCCTTTCATCCAAGTGGTGTTAAGGCTTGAGTCTCCTTACTAAGTAGGATCTGAAATGGGGCTTTATTTTGGGTGCACCTAAACTGTTATGTTGCATTGAAGTCTTGTCTTACATTCATTGCTTACTAAGGCACAATTCTCCTGTATTTTGAAGCCCATAACAAATAAAACTCCTCACTGAGCTTTGTTGACAGCAAAACCATATAAAGCCAAGCTGCCAGGCATTCTCTATGATACTTCCAGTACATCATGCAGTAATCCACCCCATTTGCCTTCCAGGATTATATTTTTCTGTGCTATACCTCATATAATTTGCATTTTTAAGTTTTAACCAAAGTTTCATCAATAGATTTAAACCTGCATTGGGAAGGCACCTTGTTTATTGGTTTGAGGTGCAGGGGATCATTAGTACCAAAATAATGTTCTAACTGGGCAGTCCAAAATAGTAGCAGAAAAAGGGATTAACTACAACATTAAATGGAAAATTGAAATGTTTTAAAAACAATTTTGCAGCTTCAACCTGTAATAGAATTAGGTATTGAGTAACAGCAGTTACAGGACAATCATGACTTTTGATCAGTAGTTATCCAATTTATGTTACTTTTAATTCTCAATTATATTGGAAGTTCCCTCAATTGCCCATTTCTCATTTACCATAGTCAGCTGAGCAAATGCTACCTCATTGGATTCCTCCTTGCCTCAAGTAATCCTTTCTTTTTATCCTTACTGTGTGCCTTCTTGTTCAGTTTCCATACTTGCATCTTCTTCAGTCTTCACTCCAGTGGCAGGTTTATACAGCACTAAATTCATTCATTGGTCCTTTCTATTCACTCAGATATCTGGATGTCTGAAGCATTTCCATAATCACTAACTAAATACAGATGTACTAAGACATAGCTTTTAGAGGCATTACCAAAAAGAAATGTATGAACCTAATCAAGTTTGATAACCAGGTTCCTTAGGAATGACTAATAAACTCCACAGGCTTCTTTCCTCCATGTTTTCTTTCCCATTATTTTCCCTCCCTTTCTATTTTCATCTGTTATAGCTTGCTTTGGTAAGCACGCTCTTGTTTTAATTTAGAGATTTTGGAAATTTGTATTACTCAAGAACTAAGTCTTATTTTCCATTGAGTTTTCAGTATCAGGGAAGATATTACCATAAAAATTAGAAGAGTTTCAAAGCCTCTCTAATTTACACTGTATTGCTTCTGACCCAAGAGGTGGCTTCAGTACCTAGACTCAAGCACTATAGATCTACGAATCTTTTATTGTGAAGGTCTTCTAGTTCAACTTCCCTTAAAAATATATGTACTTTAGCTCAGAACTTAAAAAGGAATAAAAAGTTTTGGAAACCATATCTGCACCTGTATTAACAGAAACAGCTTAAGAGTACAATAATCCATGTTGCTGCTGTCTCCTCCTACAGTGACAGCTTTTCAGTGGCTCTTACTGCAACGTGCTTTGACTTCAGAGGTACCAGAGAGCCTCTCCACCTGCTTAATGCTAGCTTAAAACATATGTTTCAGTTTATCTCTGGAAAAAACCTCCACCCTAAGCATCTGTTTGAATCTGTCCTGAGAAATGAGGATTTCTAAGGGCATAGATATAAAAGCAGAAACCTTCTAAACCCAAAAAGGTGCTCAAAGGCAATCACAAAAATTACGTGCCCAGATGCCAGCTAACCCACAGCCAGAACTACTGGAAGGGGAGACCCTATCAAGCACACGTTCACTAGACTATAGCATAACAGTACTGAAAAAGACCATTTATTTATCGCATCCACCTCTTCCATCAGCCAGATTATTTATTCACATAGATGGTAGGTTTGCATTATAGGACCTAATTACATTAAAATTTTGCCCGGATTCAATTGGTAAGTAGCTACCTGTACCAATATAAGCCCCTCATTTAGAAAAGGTACACCAAAATGAGGTTTCCTTACCTGAGGTGTGTCAGAAATGAAGCACTGAATCCTTCTTCTGGAACTTGTAGGCAGATAAATAACATACCAACCTGAAAAGCTGAAAATTATTGTAGATTTTTGGAATGGCACAATGGTATCTAACATCTGGAGGAGACACTCCCCCCTTCCCCCCCCCCCAAATAATTGTGTTGGCTCTGTACCACCCTTCTTATAAAGCATATCTGACTGTGAGATAAAAATAATTAGTGTTCACAAATTGTAGGAAGGTCTATGGGGCCTGCTGACAGTGCAGCCTAAATGTTGATGGAGATAGTCTGGAGAGAGTGGAGGGCTGGGCACTGTGGACTATGAGGAGGAGAATGGTTTGACCTTGAAACGCAGACTCATGAACAGTTGAGGTTGGGAGAGATGGATGAGGTTGGACATCATCTGGTCTAACTCCTCTGCTCAAGCAGAGCCACCTAGAGATGGCCTTTGAATATCTCCAACAATGGAGACTCTACCAGCTCTCCAGGCAATATGTGGCAGTTCTTGGCTCATAGTCAAAAAGTGTTTCCTGGTGTTTCAGTTTGTGCCCACGACCCCTAGTCCTGTCACAGGACACCTCTGAAAAGGAGCCTGGCTCCATCCTCTTCACCCCTTCCCTGTAGGTATCTATATACAATGAGGAGATCCCCCTGAGCCTTCTCTAGGCTAAACAGTCAGCTCCAAACTGAGTTGTAGGATAAGATTTCATCAGGTTGCAATAAAAATGACAACCTGAACTTGTTTTTAAGCCACAGACCACCATGGAAAAAGGGCTTTTTCGTTCTAGTCTAGGGACTTCAAAATACTGTGGTCAACTAAACAAAAAGTGTGCAGTTCTGAGCAGTCTGTACTATGTTGCTGTAACATCCTGTTATGTACTTCTGGATACATCTCTCCCCAAGGGGTAAACATCTCTTTTGGACTAGCTGGAAGGGCCAGCGTAAGAAACACTGAGGCTGAAGCCAGGACCTGTCCTTGGAGTAGGAGAGATAGAGAGGGGCCTATTTTCTTGCTTTAAGGGATTGATTTCCTGGGAAACTGTATAAAGGTCAGAAACACATTATGCTCTATGTGATTGTGAAAAAGACTCTGGAGATTGATGTTACATAAATATTTACAACTACCATTACTAACCAAACCTGTTTCCAACCCCTGCTCCTCCCAAGGAAGAAAACAGGAAAATAAGAAAAAAATTGACTTGTGAAGAATAGCAATGAAAGTCTAACTTGAACTCAGTAATGAAAACTGCACACTGATTGGAACAGGAAGAGACATTAAATAAAAAAATACATCAAGGAGCATCAGTAATTTTCCAATGCAGATTACAGAAGACTGCAAGTCAGCTGTGACAAGAACGATAACAGCACCATGCTTTTGTTTTCTTTATTTTACCCTTGAGAAGATAACCTTTCATATTTTGGTATAATAGACACATTGATGATGTTTTTTTGTGATGTTGCAAAACTCCACTTTCTTCTCATCCCTCTGGGAACAAATTCATCCATGTCATTTAACCACCACAGTTTTATGAAGAACAGAAAGACTAGAGGCACAGAAGCTTTTTGGGACTCAGATACAATTATATCTCTTGCCCATATCAAAAGCTAGCTGAGGAACTGTCAAAAAAAGGATATCCATAAATGACATCATGCTAATTCAGTGTCAAAGAACGCAGGCAGAACTGGTATTTGGCTCACTTATTTCATATTTTTTAAGGTGATCCAAGACTCAAGCAAGCAACTTGCAGTTCTGGAGGTACACATGGCTTGCGAGCAGTTCAGATGTGCCACCCGTGCTGTATCAGGCAGTGCATGGCAGGACTGTGCTGGTGGTGAGCTGCTGGGTAACACAACAGCGTGGCTGCAGAAGGAAGGCAATCATAGAAGATTGCTGGGGCAGGTAACAAGGCATCTTGAGACCCAGCCACATGCTTAGGTCTGCAGCTGAACCCTGACTAAGTGGAAACACTGAGATCTATGAAGAATTTACTGGGATTTTTTTCCTTTTTTACAAAACTACTCCTTTTACCTCTCCAAAGTAAGGCATGCAACTCCGTTTGCACTTCAGTGGAACCAGGATGCCCAAACTTTAAGGCACTTTTGAAAACCCCATCCACAAACTAAAAATACATGTGAATACGAATTAAATGAGATTACTACAACAGATGTTCACATTCAAAAGAAGAAAGTCTCAAGACAAGCCTTCTCATCAAAGAGCAGAGTTGGCAGAAAATCCCACAGTCTCTGACATTTCAAGTTGACGGTGAAGTAGATTTAGCATAGTCATTCCTGTTCTTCAACAGTAGAAACTTCTACTATCTTCTGGACATCTGGATTTCTTTTGCATTTTTATGATCTGAGTTGTTCACTGCCCTCCTTTCTTATCTTTGCTGCCCATTCAAGCAGTATTTGAGAGAATATTCACTACTATGTAATCAGCAAAAGGTTGACAGACTAAATTTCATGCAGCTGATTTCTTCCCTGCATTTTCTCCTGTAAACAATTCCGTCACATATCAACACTCAGACTGACCTTTATGTGGAAACATTTTTGTCACAGTATATGTTTCGGAGCTTGTGTTCCTAAAGACTGGAAACTTTTCTTTCACTACATTTCTGTGACTATAGCTATGGATTTTTCTAATTCCCAAGTTCCATACTCCAAAGGACTGTATTTTCAGCCTTTTCCATCTTTTCTCTACCATTCGTGTGTAGTCCTGATTCAGTGCAAAAACTGAAGCCTCACCCAAATGCTTCATTCTGGTTTGCTGCTATGGTCAAGTTAAGGCTCTAGGATACAAGTAGCACAACAGGAATAAGAAAATGAGAGGACTAGATGTGGGAATACAAATGACAGTATGAGTTAAACTCTGTTGTGCTTTTATCAATGGCATAATATATAAAAAGATTTTTGAGAATGTAATGGAATTAGAAAAAATAAAACAGCTCTGTTTCATGACTGACACAAAGGCCAAATAAGCAGGTCTGGCATTCCACAGGTCACACAGTTGTGATTATATTAAAGATGTTAGATAGAACTGGTACACCATTTATGATATGAGAAGTTCATCAAAATAGCATCTCTTGATCACCATTGAAGAGATTTCAGTCTGTTTCTAGATTAAAGTAGCATTTGTTGACATTTGCCACAGGATAATGTTGGAATGACTGACAGTAAAAACTAATTCTAGTCCTTTTTTGACTTCCTACATGTGGCAAAATAAAAATCTAACTAAATGAACTGTCACATTTAGCTGATGACATTTGGTCTACATAATACTTAAAAAAAGATGAACTTACGCAAGTTCTGAAGTAAGGAATAGCCAACCTAGTCTCTTTTTAATGTTAGTGGACCACTGACATAGAATCTGCTTTAAAAAAAATGGAATGATCTGTTTCTATTAGACACCTCAACAAGCTCTGGCTCATTGCCATCCACATACGAATGATCAGAGAGCAAAAAATTGTTACCACCTCTTACAAGCACAAATATAGAGATGATGGTGCACATTTGCTGTGACTGACAGATAGCTTGGAACAGTCTTTCTTTAAGTCTTTTAGCAACATTCCGTTTGTTTCTTTCATTAAATGGCACTTGCTCTTCTAGCTGTGGCATTTGCGAAATGCCACAGACTGGCAGAATAGCAACTAGAGGCTGCTAGAACTTTGCATGCAAAGAAAAGGACAACAGCTGATGTTGTAAATGGATGTCAAAAGTTACCCCATATCTTGAGGTGGGAGGGTACATAGTATCTCCATAAATCTACTTTTTGCTAAGAGTCCTGTTGGTTATTCTTGGTGGTGCTGGAAACAAAACATTCTGTTGTCATTGCTCAATGCAGAATAGAAGCATTTCAAGCTCAGTAGGAAAGCTTTCATCCCATGTGAAGGTCAGGGGAGCTCCACTCCCCCATTTCTAAATGGTGCATCTCTGGTGCACTAAAACCTTCAGGACACCAAGGGTATGTTTCTTCCTTAGAGGGCTTCAGCAGGAGGTGTGCAGGTGTGAGATTCACCTGGTCCTTTTGTTTTTGCATCTTTGTCATTGCAGGTCTCCACATTGTGAAGCCCTGTCATACTATTTTTACTACCATCCATTAAGTCTTCTGCCATCTCTGTGCTCTTGTTGCATTGACAGAAGTCACTGGAGCTCTCTAGAAGGTTGATGCAAAATTTGATGACCAGAGCTAGCCAGGCCATCCCAAAGAGGATCCACAGAGAGATTACATTCTTGTACCACCTTGGATAGGTGCGATCTGGGTTCATACCTAGAACAAGATCACCCAAAACATTTCTAGATTGGATCAAGAGTGCCTCAAAGGAGACAACAAATGTAAAAGCACAGACTGTTGAAATTTCATTAAATATTAGTGATTTCTATATAGAACACAAGTAAGCCATCTACTTAGAATGTGAATAGAAATTGTATGCAAGCATGGTTCATAACATGCCACCTATTCCCTAAGAATGAAAAAGATTACCCATAAGAGAGAAAATTAAATCCCAAATTACATCTATGTCAAGTGAAATTATTCACATTTAAGCACCCAGCTTCATGTGATATCCCCCGGCATTTCCCTGGCCCAGAACAGTACCAGAAGCACCTCTGGAGATCATCTCTTGCTAAAGCAGGTTCACCTAGAGCAAGTTGTACAGGATTGTGTCCAGGTAGGTTTTAAGCATCTTCAGAGAAGGAGACTTCACAACTCCTCTGGGCAGTCTATGCCAGTGCTCTGTCACCCTCAAATTAAAGGTTTTCCTCATGTTCAGATGAACCTTCCTGTGTTTCAGTTTGTGCCCATTGCCCCATGACATCACTGAAATGAGTTTTATCTCATCTTCTTGATGTCCACCCTCAACATATTTGTATGTGTTGATAGGATCTCCTCTCAGTCCTCCTCTCCAGGCTTAGCAGCCCCAGCTCACACAGCCTTTCCTTTTAAGAGAGATGCTCCAGTCCCTTCCTCATCTTTGTAGCCCTCTGCTGGACCCACTCCAGGAGCTCCATGTCTCTCTTGTACACTGAGGAGCTCAGAACTGCATCAAGCACTTCGATGTGGTCTCGCTAGTGCTGAGTAGAGGGCAAGATCACCTCCCTCCACCTGCTGGCAATGCTTTTCCTTACACACCCACATCACCCACATCCCAGAATACCATCGGCCTTCTTGGCCACAAGGGCACACTGCTGGCTCATGGACATCTTGTTGTCCACGAGGACTCCCAGGCCCTTTTCTGTAGAGCTGCTTTTCAGCATGTCAGCTACCCCTCCCAGTTTTGTATCACACTAATGAGGAAACAGTGCGACGGTCACTTGAACCTTTTAAGTTGAGACATAAACCACATGTATCAGATTATAAGACCAAAATTGTTTGGCCACTCCTACCACAGGACAGTGACACATTCAGTTACTGCCATACTGAACTAGCATATCTATGGCAGTATTCCAAAGGCACTACACAGGTGAAGGTACACCTGGAAGAGGGGGATATACCAAATTCATTACCAGAAACTGAGAAAAGTAAAGCCGCATAGAATTCAGCACCATCTATAAAATCAACCCAGGAAAATGCTGAACTGACCTAATTTTTGTTAAGCTTCATCTGGCTACCATTACAGAAGCTAACTTGAGTCCAGCTTATTTATGTGTGCCTACACAAGCTCTAATCATAACTTTGATGCATTATAGACAAGTCCTGAAGTAACTGCCACAAAGTTGTCTAAGCATCAATCAAGTGCTTCGAAAAAAAGAAAATAGAGAATTCCATAATAAGATGTTTTAGTCTTTCTGTCTCTCAGGGATTCAAGGGTGCATGTGTTTCTATAATCAATTTGTTTTTAATGAGAAACTCTTTATCAAAAAGGTGTGTCCTGGGTTTCAGCAAATGCAACGGGCGTGGGTCCAATCCCATTTCCTCTGGCAAAGGGTTTTGGCACCCAGAACTAGGCTGTGCCTGGTGCCTGACAGTCTACACCTAAGTGACTTAAGCTGCCTTTTAGAAAGCAGTTGTCTAGGGTTTTGACAGAAGAAACAGTCACTGTCTGTTAATGGTGATGCAGAGTAGCATCTGCTTAAAACTAATCACTGCTGATGCATTGGAGTGCAATAATTGTACCATTAAAAACACAGCACTTGAGCCTGGTGGTGTAGCCATTCAGGGGACAGGCCACTTGAACGCTGAAACACTACTCATTGACTGGGAAACAATTTCTTTCTTCCACAGGTGGCATTGCTATTGCAGAAATCACATCTTATCCAATCTCTCAAATGCCTGCCACAACATACTTATCGTCAGGTGTGTGGACTGCCAGTGGTGTCAAACTGCCAAGTGGGGAGCTTCACAGGCCACACATTTGCCTCTGCGGTTCAGGAGGTGAAAGCAATGAAATGTGAAGTACTCACCAATCACATAATCTCCAAACCCTATAGTGCTGAGGGTAATGAAGGAATAGTAGAAGCCTTCTTCATAAGACCAGCCTTCTTTGTCAGAGAATAACAAGGGAGGCAGCAGGAGGAACAGTAGCAAGCCAGTTACCAGTGCAAAGGTCTTCATCAGGAAGGAAGCTTTATTCTTGTAAAACGAGAAGGAAAAACAAACAAAACAAAATAAGCTTATGAAGAACTCCACAAAAACTTACAGACATTTATTATATTTCATTATAATAAATGGTGTGGATCTCTCAGTGTGTTGGTTTACATGGGATAGTTATTTTCTTCATAGTAGCTAGTATGGGGCTATGCTTTAGATTTGTGCTGAAAACAGAATTGGTAATACAGGTATGTTCTCATTATTGTTGAGTGGTGCTTGGAGTGTCAAGGCCTTTTCTGCTTCTCATCCCACACAACCAGTGAGTAGGATGGGGGGTATGCAGGAATTTGGGAGGGGACAGAGCCAGGAGAGCTGACCCCAAATGACCAAAGGGATATTCCATTCCATATGGTGCCATGCTCAGCACATAGAGCTCGGGGAAGAGGGGGATGTTCAGAGTGACAGCATTTGTCTTCCCAAGTAAACATTACACATGATGGAGCTCTATTTTCCTGGGGATGGCTGAACACCTGTCAGCTGATGGAAAGTGGTGAACAAATATCTTGGTTTGTTTTGCTTTGTTTGGATGTACACCTTTTGCTAAATCTATCAAACTATCTTTATTTCAACCCATGAGATTTTTCACTTTTACTCTTCTGATTTTCTTCCCCATCCCACTGGGAGGGAGCAAGCAAGCAACTGCATGGTGCTTACCTTCTGACTGGGGTTAAACATTGACATCCAGCCAACACAAACTGGACATCACCTTCATGAATCGTAAATTCTTGCCAGTTTAAAGCCTATTCCACAAATGTTCCCATAGAACTTACACTTGCAATTCTAACTATGACTGATGATAAACAAACCAGACAATCCAGGACCATGCGTGGCTCTCATACTTTAGCACTTCTCTTGCTGTAGGGGAAGTCATTCATCACAGAATTTCCCTCAATTAATAAACAACCTTATCTGACACCTCATAGGGCTGTCATAAACTGAATTTATTTGCTTCCAGTTATTCCTGAATAGTATTGCCTTTTTGGCCAAATAGGTAGGCAGGCTGTCCTTGTTAGTCAGAGGATCTCAAATACCTGAACAATGCCCTCTGTCTTTGCTTTCCTTGAGATACACCCATCCACATTGCTTACCTGCCAATGAAACGCTTCCTCTAGGCGACGGGCACAATGCTGAACCCCAAGCAGCATCAGCTGCCCAATTTCATTCAGAACTAGCAGGTTCAAGGGGATCCCAAAAAGTGCAAACACAATGCAGAAGATTCGACCCACAGCAGTGCTGGGGCTCAGGTTCCCATAGCCTAGGCAGGGAAATGATGAGGCATTAAATGTAAAATATTCTCTGCTTACCCTTGTTCCCCGGAGGGGTGAACCTCCACCTTCTACAGAAGTTAGGTGAGAAGGTCACTGCTCCAAAAGGACCTTTTTTTTATAAATAACTGTAAGTTACATCTATTGTTTGTCATATCCTACTGTGGGCTGGAAAATAACGTTTCTTTCCCTGCCAATTTTACTTAGTTCCTTTTCCATTTACCAGTGGATTTCCTCTCCCCTACCCACTGCCCTGACTGGGATCTGACGTAAATGCAAACCTTCCGTTTAGCTCAATTTTTCTAAGCATTGTTGGAGTGGGTTTTGCTGGTAAATGGATCCTGCATGGCTGTCAGATGGTCTCTGAATCACAATAATAGTATTTTAATTAAAAATTCCACCCTTTTTTACCTTTGTCCCACAGTACTAGTGAACTTAACAGTCTCCCTGCTTATACTCCTCATTTGTGCCACAAGTACCAAATACACCTTAAGTTGTCAAAATGATTGTTTGTAGAGTCATTAAACCTGGAGAAATTATATTTAACCTGCATAAAATACTTCCATTTCAGACCTTAAAAAAAAAGCCCAATTAACGTTTTAAATTCTGGCTTTGTCTTCTGATCATGTGAACTGGTCTAATAAAAGGTTCTGCCTTGCAAGCACAGCCTCGGCTTGTATCCTTAGATCATAATGCCTCAAAATCACTGCTTCAACACTTGTCTTTGTTCCCCACTTTCCTTTTAAAATGTCTTGTAAATTTGCAGACTTGCACTTCTTTAGTTTCAAGTGTTTTATGCCACAGGCAAAATCAGATTTAACTATGGTTTATTTCACAGGATGCTTTCTAAGACAGGGGAAGAAATAGCACACCACAAGCATTTCAGGAGTGATTTAGCCAGTCAGAGACCTGTGGCCTTGACTACATTTCAAAATCACCTCTGCTCATTAGAGATTGGTGTAGGTCCACATGCAAGATTATCTCTTCACCACAAACAGTGCTATCCCCTCCGGTCGACACCCAATGCCAGCACAGGGCAAGCGCAGATGCCTTGCTACCTGCTTGAAGTGGTGTAGCCCCAGGGCAAGTGAGCAGTGCCCAGCAGGGAGAGGTTCCAGGGCTGGGCTCTGTACCCTAGATAAGGGAGAGTGCAAACATCTGTGGTTAACCAGAGAGAGTGCCATTCCTTTACTAACCTCTGTCACATGCCAGCTGCAATAAGCTGTAGAAACAGTGTAGAAATGTGTGTAACTATGAGCTGGAGATATCTACATGTCCTGCACCAAGTTCTGTGCTAACACAAATCTCTCACCATGAGCAACTCTGCAGGTAACTGTGCATGTGCACCAGCAAAATCCAGAGAAAGGTCTGGGACAAACTATTTCTAAGTATGTACACCCTCCCCCCCCCCCCCAATTTAAAGCTTTACTATATGGAGGACTTTCCAATAATTTTAGACTTGAATGACTTGTGAGCCCCTGAGTTTAACGTATACGATAACATGTAATATACCTCCAATGCAGTCCCAGCAGCCTGTCCCACAGAAAGAATGGGATGCTGTTATATAACCAGAGATTGTTTTGAAATACAGTCAAACAAAGGGACTAAATTAGGACTTCATTCCAATGCTATGTTCTTTGCTTGTGAGCAGCTTTGTAATGTTTATGCACTTTCCCCTACATGTAAGTGCTAATTTCTGCCAGCTTCACCATGTCTAGACTAACAAGTGCAGTAAATGAGACACGCAAGCAAGTACATCTGGTAGACAATCCCATCTAAGTGAACTAACGGGATATGTGCCTGGTGTGATGCATTTCACAATGGCTATGCCACATTTCAGTGCATTAGTTATAGCTTTTCACTTTTATGGAGTTTGGGTGTTTTGTGGACTGATCTTGCCCTAAAAGAAAGTGCTGGGTGGGGGGGGGGCATTTACCATAAGGCTGGAGTCTGAACATGAGTCACATACACTTATGGCAGCCATTTCTAAGGTGATTTTCCCCATTCCCTTTCCCCTTCTTTTCCTTCTATATCAAGTTAAAAGACCGTGTATTGTCTTGGGCAGTTCCTTTTACCACAGCTTTCCAAGTTATTCAGTATCTGAGGAAAAACATCAGGTAAGAGAAGAAAGGCCCATGATCTCAGGTCACTGTGTGAAGCACAGCACCCTCCAGAATTCTGGGGATGTCACATGGTCCTGACTGGAGAGCATTGAAGATTAAGTCGTACATTACACTTGAAGTGGCAACTTCAATAATGTAGGAAGACCTAATGTGCACAGTAAACCCAGCACTCCAAATACCAGACCTGCTTCGTGTTTGATTTCTCTGGTTCCCTTTTCCCTTGGGCTCAGCAACTCAAGACAATTTTCTGAAACTTGATAAGCAGTTGCTGTACATACGCAAAAAAGCCATGTCCCATTAGCTTTTTATACTGGATAAAAAATTTAATCAAATATCACAGGAGACTTCAGATTATGCAAAATGGCCATAAAATTACTCCTGACTGATGACATCCACTTGCCTTTGCACTGGACAAACAGATGCCAGCCTAGCTGTATATAAACCTCAGTTGTTACAAAAGTCAGGCAGAAATGGGTAAATAGGACATATTCTCTTCAGTAAATAGAATGAGTGTCATCTGTCTTATACCATTGTGGGCTGTATGTTAGAAGATCTGAATCAAACTCAGAGACTAAAACTATTCTGGCAGTTGTGACACTGCCAGTCATGAGCCTGCTGCTGGGATCTCACCAGGTACATGCCTGATCCCAGAGACACTGAGGGATGGTAACTATAAACTGCATAGACATAAAAAAATGTGATTTCACTGAAGCAGCTGGATTAACTACATGTATAGCATACCTAATTTTGAAACAAAAAAATAATTAAGCTTCTTCAGAGGAAGGAAAACAAAAATGGTTTTCTTTCTAAATGTTCATATCCACGTGCTTTAACTCATGTGCTTTAGTTACACATATTAAGTAATTCAGGATTTTTTCCCTGCTTTCCCATTACATTCCCTCACATATGGGCTTCAGAAGCTCTGTAGACTTGTTAAGAAGATAAGACTAATTAGTAAAAGATCTTTTCATTCACAAGACAATATCCTACTTGCAGTAGGATATTCAGTTCAACTGAGGCAACTGCAGCTTCCTGCTACTCACAATGAGAGGTTTGTTTGGCTCCCGTTATCACTGACCAGATGTAAAATAATAGTTTCAGCAAAGAGTGTTTAGAACAGAAACTGAGTGTCTTTCATAGACTGAAAAACATCTGCAAGTTTACAAAAAAATAATCATCTCTGGGAAAAAATTAGATTAAAAAATCCCCCAAAAACAAACAAACAAAAACAACCCACTGCAGCAAGAGTTGCTTCTCTAACCTGTAACTTTATCATGGATTTTAGCATTCAAACACATTTTTGGGATGTGTGCCACATTTTATATTTAAATGTTTATATTTAAAGGTTTAATTCTTTCTCCTACCTGAGAGTATACAAGCCATCACTTTCTACAGGAATTACCTAATCACAAATTTACAGATTGCTCTTGTTGACAGTATTTTTCTTGAACACCTAGACACTTATCTAAGCATCTAAGCCTAGAAGCCAGATATCTTAAGTAACACCTGAGTGTCTGACCCACAGGATCACTGGACAGTTCAGTGAGGAGCGGAATTACTTTATTTTGCATTAGACATTTAAATACTCAAGTAGAAATGCATCACCTGGCATTTGGTGTGACCTCCAGTGAGCCACATTCCTATTCTCCCAGGCACTAGAGGAAGGTATACTCTCAAACCACCTAGCTCCTTCCACCACCAGCTCCTCTAACACTTTTCAGAAGATCTGAACCTTTCTTTCCTTTGTGGTCTTTACAAGTAATCTGAATGTTTTAATCTGGAATAAGTGAAAGGTTTTGTTCGTGAAAAATGCAAGTGTTTCACTGAGAAAAAAATAAAAGTATGTAATTTCCCTTTAGATGAAAAAGAGATCTTCCTATAATTCAAAGTGGAAAAATACACAAACCAACCTACTGATCACTCACACAGCCTCATGTTTATCTGAGTCCTGAAAATGTGAGCTGGAAGGTGTGCCTGATAAAGCCCCCATTAGCCTGGTCTGACCTCACAGCTGATTGCTTTAAGCAGACAGTTGCACCAGAAACCTTCTGAACTACAAGGAAGCCTGAATTATCATATGCTCTTACAACCATTAGGATTTTCAGAGGTCATTTGGTACCAGCTACACTCAACTGGAGATCAGCAGGTCAGGGGTTCCTGTTCTCTCTCATACTTTGATCGTCCCCATGAGAATAACCACATCAAACAAAATAACATGCTTGGCTTCCTAAGCTTCTTGGGAGATTTCACATTATACCTACCAAGTCTGCTCTAAGTCCAGGAACACTTGTCAAGCTGGATACAGCCACTGAGCTCAGGACACCTGGTTTGGGAAGTCAGTTATTTCCATTCATCCTTCCATCCAGGGAGGATGACCTAGTTGTGGTAGAGACAGAACTAGGCCAGGGAAGCCCCAAGCAGCCACAGTGCTTGCATTGGTTTCTCAGTTTTATGATTAGAACAAACCAAGAAGAATTTAAATTAATTTAAATTAATTTAAAGAATACTTTAACTGAATTTCCCAATAGATTGTCAGCCAGCTATGGGCAGAAACCTGGCCATTTCTCAGCAGCTCCACCACACACTGGGCAGCATTACAGAGAGTCAGTCTTCATGAAACCTTTGCTGGCCCGAAGCACTGCCCTGAACTTGCTACTGTTTTTTCCTCCCTCATGGGAATCATCTGTGGCAACTACTGATTGTCTGTAACAATATGCTTAATACCAACACTCACTCAATAGCCTGCTCCCTGACTCTTTGCTATCCCCCAAACCTTTGGGGTATTGCTTTTAGGAGCTATTATACTATGATGACCAGAGATGGAAAGGACCGGAAGGTCTTACCCTTCCTTTCCTCATGGTGAGATGGCTTCCTTTGCCACATTTTATATTTAAAAAAGAGCCTTTGAAATTCATACAGATGAATACTTAGCTTTGCAGCAGAAAATGGTAATGCAGCACTACACAGTGGCATCCATCCACACAAAGTAAAGGGAGATGTTCAGGCTAGAGAGGACAGTACTCTCCCATCTCCTCTTAGGCTAGCACAGATATCAGCCTCAACACAAAGCCTTTCCCTAGCACCTTCTTTGAAATTACACCACCCTGTGGTCGTTTGACTTTAGAAACTTTCATCTTGTGCCTCACTCTGAACTTGCTTTGACCTCTGCCCTGTTAGTCCAAACTAACTAGGAGGAGAGTAAACACAAAAAAGAGAGACCTTGTGTCGGCAAGGGATAAAGAAGTCTGAGAGATAAAACCAGCAGCAAGTTAGCTTCTCTTTCTTTAATCATGTTTAGCGCTATGTCTCTAAAGGAACTCTAGAGATGACCCTTCGAGGCATTGAAGGGAAAGTTCCTATGGAAAAATCTGCAGAAAATAAGATAACAAAAAAATCTGGGATGATATGATGCTAAAGACAGCAATGAAGAAAGCACAGAAGCCTAACAGTGAAGAGAAGGAATCATCAGGCAGGCATGACTATCTACACCACATGATCAAAAGTTATAAATGCAGTTTCGTTCAAATTCCAAGACTGGCCAAAAAGTACATAAACTTTGGGGCCTTTTAAACAACAGTTTTCAGTTCACACACATCTGTTCTTTAAACCTTTGGGACTAGGGTACCCAATTTGCCCAGCCTGCAAGTTAGAACTTGGTTTGTTTTTTTAAGAAAAATTTGCATGTTCCTTTTAGTTACTAGTGGAAATAGATGATGCTCATTTAAATGAAAGAAGGGTACAGCACAGAAGATGCTGCAACAGGAGACATGGGGATTCAAACTCTACCAGTGGGGAAAGAAGCTAATGCTCCTCAGTTGGTGTTAATGGGGAAAGAAGTTAACTTCCCTTCCTGTATCTCAGTGAGAAAACATTCTGGTAAGGACTTGAGAAACACATCAAGACTTCTAAGGAGGGTTAAAACACCTAAAGCAATCACAGAAGCTGACAGAATGGAAAAAGTATCTCAAAGAAAAGTGATGGAGGTAAAATTGATAATGGCTTTGACAGTGTTGTTCAAGAAGACTAAGGAAAAAAGCCACAAAGATATAGTGTAAGAGGCCAGCAAAGCATGAATAGCATTAGTGGCAGAAAAGAATATGGAAGAGGCAAACAGTCCAAAGAAGGACTTGCAGCAGCTGGAATACATGGAATAGAGTCCATCCAGATCTTTCAAAACCTTTATCCTTTATATAATGCCCCTAAATTCCTGAGAACCTCTTTTCTCCATTATCCTCTTACCTCTACTCTTTCTGAACTCTTTTGCCAGAATGCCTTGGGTTTTAACTCAATTATTTAATCTCGTGAAGCTGGACCTGATTTCATTGGTTCCATAATCACAGCCTGGGATAAGCTCTTCGTTGTCATATAAGCCAATAAAACATCAACACATCCTCAAGAAACTTTCTCAAACGTCATTTACCCCACTGCCATGCCTTATAGGTGAAGTTTCCTATCGTGACTCACCCCTGTGAACTTCACTGAGTTCTTTGGGAAGGAGCTTGTCTCTTTAGTTGACATCATCAATTGTCCCTTTCAGTCATGCAGTCCTCTGCATAGAAGTGACTTTTACAGCATTCTCAACCTCACAATTGAAAAATCATGATCTCTGGAGTGACAGCATCAGCTTTAAAATTAGGATATAGAGAGCTGTAACATTTGGTTCTTTTCAAATGCCTCTGCTATCAAGTCAGTCCTGTCATGCCCTGTCCCATCCTCCCTTCCCCAGCCATCAGTGCAAGGAATTTACTTAAAGAAAGACAGGGAGAAAATAAATTAAAAAAAAAAAAAAAAAAAAAGGAGAAGAAAAAAAAAAGTGGCTTAGCAGCCAGAAATGCTTAGTCTAGATCTCTGACAACATTATAAATTCCCCTTATATTTTAACATGATAAATTTAATTCTTCCTGAATATCATTAACTTACATTGTTTGTTTTAAAACAGTCACTCTGACAGCTTATAAAGTGATCAGGATTCACTACGGAAGCAGGCAAAGCAGCTCTGAGCAGATGCTGCTTTGTACCGAAGGCTTGAGGAAACTGCCCAGGCTCTATGCTGAAAAACCATAGTCTGTGCAATCCTGTCTAATGGGCCTCCACTGCCATCGTCTGGTACAAGCCGTGCCTGGTAGTACAACACACCGAAAGTGTGTTCCCAACCAGAACAGTGCATGTACAAGAGATCAGGATAAAAGATGTACTGAGTCACAGGAAGATGACACCACATTACCACCCACTGACCCCCACCCCGCAAAAAACCCACAAACTCTCTTTCTTTGAGCTCATGTTTAGGGGGCTTAGTGTTATGGAGCCAATACGTCTTCAGTTACAATTAGAAATCATAAAAACGTTCTATTTAGGTGCAAAATGAAAACTGTTGATTTAGAAATGCACTTGGAACTAAAGAGAGCTGACAAATTCAACACAAATCAGGAAACATATGAGGGATTTTTGATATTCAACAACCATCTCTCCACATAATCTCCCCTCTGCAGTTCTTATAATACTGGGTCACACAGTAAGAAAAAGACAAAAGGGCAAGTTATTAATGGTTTTGGGGACGTGAAATGACAATAATAAATAGCGTCTGCCTTAGGTAACAGTGTACCAATACATTTTATTGTTTCCATTCTCTACCCTCTTAATTATTTCCATCATTTCTTTGTGAGTTTGCATTATTCATTTGCTGAAACCTGAGGCAACTGAATTGTGATGTTTATCCAGCTATTCAGCTTTCACTTGGACACTCAGGTCCTCATCCAATACAGATAGTAATAAGAAGGAATTAATTCATAAATATAGCCTCTGAAGATGCAACTGCCAGTATTAAGAGTGTTTCAAAATCATTCCTCTTCTTGTGACAGAAGAAGTTCATTTCAATGCACAATTCATGTCAGACCTCTCAAAGTGGGAGAATGGGGAAGTACAGGCAGTGCAGCACTGTGAAGTTCAGGCCCCAAAAGCTGTGTAACTTAGTAGGAACATGGACTAAGCTAATTATCCCTGTATCTAATCAGTTAGAGATCATTATTGTGCTGGCACTGACAAAGCATTTCTATGGCTGGTTCGTGGGTGTTTACCTACTACATGATACAGGCAAGCTACAGGAAGCCCCACAGCGCTGGAGCAGCACCTGAATACAGGTCCTCATTCCCACTCTTTTCATACCAATGAGATGGCCCTGTAAGCAGGCAACTCTTACCAATGGTTGTTATTGCAGAGATGGAGAAGAAGAAAGACCCACTGTAGTCCCACCTGCCCAGGCTAGTGCTGTTTCCCTGGAGGGTTATGCCACTCTTGTAGGCTTGGATGATACCCTGCAAAGAGACAATAACATGAGATCCCACAAACCCCCTTATGGCAAGTTCATGTGGCTGGCATTTCCACTTCTGGCTGGTAAAAGTCCCAAAGTACAACTACTTCTGACTCTGTTGTTCCCCTTCTAGTAGAGGATATCCTGTGCCCTAAAGACTAAAGAGCTCCAAGGTAAGAAAAGCCAAAAGTCAGCATATTGCTTCTAAGAAAAGGGCATTTACAGCAATAAAAATTTGTACATGGTAGATCATAGATATAAATGTGAAAGAGATTGGAGGGCAAGAACTAACTAGAGAAAGCCTAGACAGATGGTTATTCAGACTGCCTTATGACATACTCATTAGGAAAAGAAAGCGTTTCAGAATGATGCAGATCCCTTGCTGGGGATCCCCCTGTAATGGGGAAGAATATACACAGTGCGTTATAGAAGGCTAAGACTTCACAGGATGGCCAGTCTACTAGTTTTGGGCAATATGTCCCTGCATCAGGACTGTAAATGTGAATGAACCAGTTAGATTAGCAATATCACAGAATCAGCTGGGTTGGAAGAGACCTCTGAGATCATCAAGTCCAACCCTTGATACAACACTACTGTGATTAACTAGATCATGGCACTAAGTGCCACATCCAGCGTCATCTTGAAAACCTCCAGGGATGGTGAATGCACCACCTCTCCAGGCAGGCTATTCCAATGCCTGATTACTCTCTTTGTAAAAAAGCTTCATCCTAATATCTAACCTAAAGCTCCCTGGGCAGAGCTTAAGCCTGTGCCCTCTTGTCCTATTGCTGGCTGCCTGGGAGAAGAGACCAACTCCCACCTGGCTACAACCTCCTTTTAGGTAGCTGTAGAGAGTGATGACTTGATTCTCTTCAATTTGCCTGGGAGAGACTTAAAAGCCACTATGCTGAAGTGTGCAGAGTCATACTAAAATAAGATATCAGATGTCCTAACAGTGCCCACATCTGATTATGCCTTCTCATGACAATAAAATTAATGACAATTGCGTCCAAAATATTAATCACAGCACATACACTAAACATTTCACACTCACTGATCAAGAACCCCTGGCAGTTAATTATCCTTGAATGCAAAATGTAGCCAAGAATACATAAGTTTTATCATCATCTCTGAGACATATGCTGATACTAAATAGTACTATCCCTATCCTAACAACAAGACCACTGATGAAACTTTCACCACTGACAATAAAAGGAATCCCTCTCAAGGTGGCTTTTGATCAGTTGTAAGAAGGTACAAAGAATTTGTAAACAAAGAATTTGTTTATGTATCCATCAAGCAAACTGGCACTTCAAGCCTGCAAGGCAAGGAAGCTTTGTCCTATTTTACTAATGCAACATGCTCTGTGTGTTTATAACACTATACAAGGCTGTGATTTAAAAACTGTTTCCAAAGTTCTAGGCAGCACCTTAATTGCTTTTCTCTAAGCTACTAGCTCTCAAACTAAGAGTAAGGAGCAGTTCAGAGATCAGCACATTTTTCTGAGGAGCAAGCACTGCTTGACAGTTGCATTCTCAGAAATATCTTCATTTATTCATAACTGAAAGCAGTCTAAACCATTCAGGGTCACACTATAATGCATCATGTCTGACAACATGCTCTACTCTGCACAAGACAGGGCAGAGAGCCTGTGCTCCAAGAAGGGCTGCGGACCACATGCTATATTATGTTTTGCTTCCTTCTGTAAATTGTTGCCATAACCTGAGAGGCAACTCAAGGAAAGAATTTATACACAGCATAAGTGAACGCAAAAGAACGAAACCCTGGTTCCCTCTCCTCTGCAACAAAAACAAACAAAAAACCCCAAAACAAACAGACAAACAAAAAAAGCGCCTTCAGCAGGATTTGAATAGTTGTGTGCAATTCTGCCACTTCTTATTCTTCTCTCTGGTGTCTGCAGTGAGGTTTGTCAGATTGCATGGCCTGCAGGCTCTGACATCCCTTTGCTCCTGACCCCAATGATACCTGACCACTGGTTTAAGATATATAAGAAATTCTGCAGACAGTGGCCTAGTCAGGAATCACAGTTGCCATGAACATAAAAGAACTCCCAAACTAAGCCACGTGGCAAGAGAGACACTAGAAATCTACAGAGATGACCTTATTTTTTCCCCCCTCCAGAAACTACTGACTAAATTTGAAATCAAAAGCTTGTTATTTCCCTCAAACCTTCTTTCTGTAAACTCTGATCTCTGCAGTTTTACGTCTTGATATATATGTCTTGAACACATATATACCTGCTAGAACAGCAACAGTCCAGCTCTCAGATAAACTTACTGTCACCCTAATCAGACAGACTCAAAAAACTTTCACACGCAGTATGGTTTTTGTTCATTCTCCTGCCTGATGTCCTGCTGATACAAGTTCAGCAGTTGAACAACATGACACACAACAAGTTTTTACAAGGCAGAAACACATAAGAACCAGAGAGGATTGCAAGAACCTGTGGCTGAATTGTCCCCGGAAATGGAAAATTCTTCATGAAGAAAGGGGAAACAAAGAGCCTGCACAAGACATCATGTGAGAAGCAAGCAACAGTAACAAAGTCATTAAATGCTTAATTTCACATCTTTGCACCACTTCCGTTCTGCAGGGTTTAGAAAGAAGAGGCTGAGCAGTTGTGAGCACCCGTGCCAGCTTTGCAGTGACTTCTAACAACTCAGCACCCCAGAGACCCTGTCTTACTTTCCCCGAGGTGATGCTACTGCAAGGAAGGACAACGTGTGTGCTGAGACTGAGTGCCAGCCCAATATGAGGATCACCGAATATTCATGCAAATCAAAAGCCCTTGAATAAATTAACACTCCCAGGAGAAATGTCAAGTTTATTACTGTTAGGAAGAAAGAACTACTGAGATCATCCTTAAAGGGAAGATTCACAGTACATTGGAGTTAAGGATACCAGCTTTGGTTTTTTCAAAGTAAAAAACGTTTTATTATACTATCTAGAATCAACCTTTGACACAGCAACAATGATGATAGAAAATTAAAGATTGACTCTTTGCAGAATGGTAGAACTAATGGAGCTTGCCTTCCTGCAGATGTGCCCATGGAGGCAGATTCATGAACAAGAAATCCATAGATAGCTATTAATGCACAGAAATTACTTCTGGCACAGGAAGTAATTGGATTGCAAACTCCTGAAGGCTGAGCGAGCATTCAGGAAGATATCAGTGAATACTCCCCCTAATTTAACATGTTCCCTTAGACTTCTGCTTTTGGCTATTGCTCTTTTTCATAGAAAAATTAGAAGTGGTTCACAATTTTAGACAGAACACAGGAAAAAATTCAGCAAATAAGCTCTTCAAACAGAACAGCTGAATTCTCCCTGCTTTTTCCACTGAAGAGGCACTGATAGGTCTCTGCCACTGATTTTCAAATAAACTTGCAGTGTATTTTGGCCTGTGGATTCCAGATGTACTAAAAAGAAAGCAAATCATACATATTGGGTCACAACTGCTTTGTTTCTTTTGCCTGTTTTTTTGAGAACCAGACATATTGTTTTGCTTTACACCCATTCTACCGGTGAAATCCTAGGGGTTTTCCTTTTTCTCCTAATTAGGCTAATAATTCATACAGTGCCTGCCTTAAAACCTAATGCATTAAAACATCCAGTAAAAACACCATCCTAAATCCAGGGTTCAAAAGCAGAGATCTCCCCGTCTAAGATCAAAGTCAATACCACCAACTGCTTAAACACAACAAAAATTGAAATTGCAGAGCATGGGCTTGATATTTTGGGAACTTGAAAGGTCACATGCAACTCAAAGAACACAAAGGAAGCAGGTGGGTGGTTAAAATAATCAGAAAGAAACAGAACTCGGTGGTTCTTTGGTTTCTACTGACTGACAAGCTGTACAACGCAAACCCACAATTTCACTTCTCTGCATTTATTTCCCCCCTCTCTAAATGATAGCAATTTACAGTTCACAGCAACTATTTCATCCGCAGCTGAAAATGCTTATATAGTTTCAAGCTACAGATAAAAGTTTCTATGGGACTTATTGTAACTGTTATAGGTTCTATAAATTGGGATATTGTAGATTCTTAGCCTGAAACTTCATTTGCAGACTGCCACGTTTTCTCAAGTAGCCTGTTCTGTTCCTTGACCATACAAGTAGGCTTTGCAAAGTGCTACCTAATACTGTCAATGCTGGTGCTTCAAACACCAGCACAACTTCCACTCAAAGTAGTCTATTTAAATGTAATTTCTGCCTGTTGCCTTTGGGATAAAACATACTTCAGAAAGCCCAAATTTGGTCTCCAGCTCCATTTTGCTCAACCACAAGCTCTGAAGTTTCAGTTAGGAATGTCATAAGCTAATGTTTGCAAATTCACACTTTATATTGGATTATTATATCTCAATACAAATCAAAGCCTGGTTTTGCACATACTTTTGCAGGGAATTCCCTCCTCGAATTCAAGCTCAATGGTAACTCTGTTAGGAAGCTGGGGATTTCTGCTGATTCCCTTATTAAACTTATTTTAGTATGGCAAGACTCCATTTTTCTTCTCTTTTACTATTAATTATAATAATCATTGCTGGTTCTTCCTGCAGGAACATTCAAACACAACGTTATCAGAGTTTCCTTATTTGAGTAAAAAAAACCTTAAAAAATTAAATCCCTCTTACAAACTGACTTCCTTTTAGCCCTTCATATCTCTGAGGCTGCACTTCCCCCGATTACAGAGTGCCTCATCCATCCTGGAAAAGTCTTACCAACTTATGCAGCTTTGTAGCAATAAACCCAATGCAGTTACAGTCATACTAGCAAAGATTAAACCATCCAAATGAATTACACTCAGGAAGTCTCTTTTGTTCATATTGACTAGCTAAAAAATCCCAACCCAAAACAACAGCAAAAGTGAGGTGGTTGGTTCTACCAGGATATCCATTTAAGCATCCAGAAGCTTAATGCAGGGTCAGTCTACAGAGTTGGGTTCCCTCTTGACATTTGATGTTATATTTTCTTCCCTGAAAAATGTAGGTTTATTCTATTTGCTGCAGAGCTGCTCTATCCTTCAGCTATACCTGTGTAAGTCTCATTTAGCACGTTTGCTGTGTTATGAGTTCTGGGCAACTCCCAGCTTTTTCAGCTTCCACACTTCTCTCCCAAAATCCTCATCACATGTGGGCCCCTTTACCCCCAGCCTGTAGCTGCAGCACAGCTTCTGATCACCAAGAACTGCAAAAGGCAGAACTATTATTTAAACTGACCTACTTCATAGCAACAAAAAGTTGCAACTTCCTCCTCTGCACTCACAACTGCATGTGACTAGGACACAGCTTTCAAAAAAGGCATTTAAGATCTGCAATAAAGAATGAATTCATGTGTATATGTAAACTGAGGCACTACTTTCCTTGCAATCTTTCTTCAGAACCCTGTGTTTCTCTTTTCTTCTACAATCTTTACAGGAAAAAAAAGCGCTTTATCTAAATGAATAAACAGACTGATTCTAATCTATCTGCAGGCCCTCCCCAAAACAAGTAACATATAAAGTGAAAAGGGGGAAAGCAAAGCCCCAGAAAACTATGACTCTATGAAGTATCTCCATAAGAATTCCTGACTTTTTTTTTTCCTGGAGGAAACTATCATGGAAAGAATCGTATGAATGACCCTTCTATAAACCACAGCTCCTGTCACTGCTGTTACCCCACATTTCTGAACTGTGGCATTGTGGTCAGAGGTCACAGTAACCTTGAGATACCTTTAAGGGCAAAAGTAGTATTTACTAATTGTATTTGAAAGCAATTCTCAAGGCAAAAAAGTATATGCGAATGGACTGGTGTAAGAAACTTTATTCTCAAGTTCAGTTGAAGTTTACATATGCATATAAAATAAAATAAAAAAAACCAACACAACAACAACAAAAATCCCCCCAAACAAACAACTTTTTCCAGGGAGTGCATGCCCTCTTGAAAATGGTTTGCTTCATTTCAGACACTCTTCCTCACCGTCACAATCTTTCAAGGAGGGAAAGGAGATATTCAAAAGGCACCAAGGTACCATTTAGATTAATGAGAAAACAACTCACAAACTTTGTGCACTGGAAATTCTGCACAGTGTTGGCATATAAACATTCATTTATGCCTCACAGAATACCAGCTGTAAATCACAAGGAAATGGTTAACATTAACCTTGATATCAAATTGCAAGGACAAAGGTCAATTAATTTACAAATAATTGAAAAATAGATTATTAATCATGCTTTCCCAGCCATGAGCTCTGACCCCTTGTCCTTGGCTGGAGTGAAAACTTACATGAATCCTGACCAAAAGAAGAGCAGGTACAAGATATGCTATGAATCCCAAAGAATCCAGCTGTATTTTTTTTAACTTCATGCCACTTCAATAACATGAGACCCTATCAAAGAATTATCTCCCACCTTCCCCAATTAACCTAATTGGCACTAGTTGCTCAAAACCAAAGGAACTCTAACAGCAAAAGCAATTTACTTTACAACTGGGTCTGCAGTACAGTTTCTAGAACTCATCTAGATCTACTCTTCAACAGCAAAGTAGCAAAAGATGTAGTATAGTACAGTAATGATGCAATCAATGGTACTCTGAGACACTTGCAATTTTTCTGAAAATGAAGCTTGTGTATTAAGGAAGAATCTGTGGCACAGTTCATGGGACAAAGAGTTGCTGAATTCCAGTCACTGGAAAATGCTCAGTGATACAAGTAACTTGACAGCTGGGTTGCAACAGAAATAGGCAGCATCCACTGAAAGAGGCTGCCTGTGTAGTCTACAGAACACAGCAGGTTGCATCATACCATCCTTGTAAAATGGAGGTTTCCTTCTCTACTAGTGGTTTCTCTTTAAATAGTATTTAAAAAAAAAAGTATGGCTAACAAGTACCTGTAAGAGTAATCCACATGTTCAAACAACTGGGCACTTCCCAGTCTTTAGCTATCCACTTCCAGTTGTGGGTCTCAAACCTTTCTGGTCGGACAGACTGAAACATTGATCAGTTAATGTCACCTTGCTGCACTCCCTTACTTGGTACTTCCCACTGAGCCTGACCAGCTGTAACTGGGAACTGGATAATAGCAAAATAACATCTCTTTAGGCAGAGGTATAATATAACAGGCTACTGTGCTTCCCACTTGCCTTTCCCTTCTTACACACAGGTACTAGACACTACATGGAACAGAAGACCTAGGAGTGAGTCAACTAACAAGAAACAGCACTTCATCAGAAGGTGTTCTTGTCACTTTTCAGGAAGTCTAACAATATAGTGCTAGCCTATTGCCTTACAGAAAACTATACACCTACTGCCTTATAGAATAATGATTTTATCTTTAACAACTTCTTTAGAATGTATGCTAGAACAGGATATTATTAGCACATGCTTGATAAGGTATCCATAGCTCTCTTAATTAATAGGTCTGGAGAATAATGAACTGCTTAATCAAAGTAGTAGTACGTTTCAATAAGCATGAAATTGGAAAGAATAATTACAGGGGATCAACCCTGCTTCATCTGTGACAAATCAATCTGACTAAATTGGGTTCTGTACAGATGTCACAGCTCCACAACACCAATAGTCAATGCTGTTCCTTAAAGACCCCCATCACCAGCAGGTGATCCCTGATGCTCATCCCTTACTAGTCATCCACTGTTGCATCACCTGTAAGCAAGATTATTTTAGTAAATGGTATTTGCAGGGTTGTATTTCCTGACAATTCTCTGCTGGTTCAATGTCAGTACAAGCCAAGGTATTGATGAGGATCTCTCAGTCACGTGGGATCTCATTGCTCTTGTAAACATCTGCTAAAACTCTCTGTGTACCTGTAGCTGTTGACTCTGGAGATAACAGTATCTAGGTCCACCTGCAGGCTTTTAGCTTACAACCTGCCCTTTAGCATTAGGTACTTCTCATTACACCTTAAATCTTTCTAGACAAAAAAAAAAAAAAAAAATTCAGTTCAGCATTCATTTTCCTCAATGTATGCTGTTTAAAAAGCATTCTATACCTGCAGTAGAAAGTGGAGAGAACATAATAAATATAGGAAAAAGCTGTATTAGGGAAATATGTATATAACAACAAAAAAGTTTGTATAAAAAAAAAGGTAGCATGAAAAGGATGTCATGATGATAAAATAACACAGAAAAAGTCCTCTTCCAAACCTGTCCATACAGTCAGTCATCTGACTAAAGAGACACTGGCAAGGATAGCAGCTGTGTGTCTATAACCACTGAAAATCATGCAGGAAAAGGAGTGAGTTTGGAGGACAGCTCAGCTGGAGCAGAGCTACATACACTCAACCCACACAATAAAACTGAGACACTTAAACACTAGAAGGGCCTCACACTGTAGAGTGTGTCTAGGTGTCCCCAACCCCAAAAAGTTAGAAAAGGGTCTCAGCTCTAGAAGATTTGCCAGTACAGAATACAGCCTCTTTGTGTGCAACGTCACTTTCTGGACACTTCTGGAATCTGGAACTAGCATAATTTCTGCCTGGACAGAGACTTTTACATATTTTTCTCCCCAGCTGAGTTCAGCTACTTTTCTTCATTGTACTGAGAGTACAATACCAGAAATCTGTCTTATCAATGCATTGTTTCCACCTTCTGCAAGTCTTCTCACTGAGTTTCCTTTGATGTGACATCACACCCAGTAATTCTGGCATGCGAAACCCACCACCATATTTATAATAAAAGGCTAGATAGTCCTCTTTGCATGTCATCTAATGGTTTATGAAGTGGTTTCAAATTGTTCCTAGTGAACATGTGTTCATGTCACAGACTGTATACAATGCTGGAAAAATAGCGTGGGGTTGGATGGGTCAACAAAATCAAAGTTACATCTTCCTTGGGTAAATGTTACTGGATGCACAGTAGAGGGACATGTGGCCACAGCCCCGTGGCCCCCTCTGTTGTTCCCTATGCTGTCCTTGTTCTTATACACACAGAGGTATGTGTAAACACATAAGCATTCGTTGTTTATTTGCTTAAACATAAAGCATTTGCACATGCTATTAGTTCCATTATTTAGGAAATGCAGAACTGTTCAGAATCCTACAGAGGAAGACCCGGCCAGTCAAGCCAGGCAAAAAGACACCAATGAAATCCAGCTATGGAAATCAGGGATTCACCACCACAAATGTCACACATTTCTAACACATTCTCCTCTGCCAATCTGCTTTTGTTGCTGGTCTGCTATTTTCACCTCCTATCCTTTCCTTTGTTAACTGAAAAATTACTTCTTCCCTGGAAAGGATCCAAGCCATAGAAATTACTAAATGAGAATTCACTGGTCTAGCTGCTACAGAACGGTTTGTTTGACTTTGCCTTTCCTCCTCCCATCCTCAACCTGTGCTGTCCTGCTAGCTCCTCAAAGCAGGAGCTCACTATTGCTCTCCATCTGTGCAAAGGCTGGAACAGTGGATTTCCACTCCCGGTTGGTAACTAGGAACTAAATGATAAAAAGGTTGTAAAATTATGTTTGTACATTGCTTAGCAAACTAGGATTTTATTCCATATTGGCCTCTATACACTTAAAATAAACAGAGTTTAAAATTATCTAGAATGAAAGAGCCATAAGAAAACAATGAGGAATTGCCAGTAATGTCAAGGCACTTAAAATTCACACACTGCTTTACGTTTTCACAAACAGTCTTTATATGCCTTTCTTAATTAGCAAATAATCAGCTGTGTATCTAGAATACAAGTTGCTTATCTGAAGAGTGCTGGTGATGACACTGCCTGATAAACTACGTGCAATGTACTGCAATAACAACTGACTGCACAGAAAAACATGTCATTTTTTTTTGGAGCACACTTCCAGCAAGCAAGCGATTGCTGCACAGGAAATTAGAAAAGAGTGTAGGAAAGCAGCCATTCTGTGGATTATCTGTTTAAGATTATTTCCTCACTGTGAAAGTTATTAAAAATAGCACACAAAACCATCCAAGCTCAGTATGGTTTCACAGAGCACAAAAGCACACACAGACACAGTGTAAAATGAAACTAAGCTTATTTGTAACTTCCCCATCAAGAGTTTGCTTGAGTACAATTAAGTACTCACATGGCATATTGTAACAGCATCTGGTCTAAATGGATTTGAGCAGCTGCCCTATACCCTACCAGGTAGTATCAAGAATTAGTAGAAGTCAAGCTACAGTAAAACCATGAGAATGACACTTCTACCTATTCAGTTGTAATAATCTCTCCACTACTACCATCTTACTGTCATCCATCAAGCCCTCTTGCCCTCGCAACCACAGGGCAAGTGCCATGCCAGGTGCTCACTGCACAGTGGGCCAGTGCTGAATGAAGCTCAGCTAAGACCTGCCTTTATGAAACGCCAGGCTGGTCTCCCCTGACATATTTCTCACGTCGCTCTATTTAAATTCCACAGCTGACACAGCACACAGTATAAATAATAAAAGTAGTTATCATGGTATCTTACAAGGGTCCAAATCTATGCCACATGTTCACTGTACTGCTGATGGCCAACAGAGAATTTACCACGTAGAAAGTCAAGAGATGAGATTGTGACATAGGCCTTCAGCATAACTTTATCTGTCAGGGCATGGCTGAAACATCTGACGAAATTATCCATTTGATAGTTTCTGTGGGTTTTTTTCTCTGCTGGTAAAACAAACAAACAAGCAAAAAATTAAACAGAAGCACTTACCCAAGTCCCTTTTAGTTTCGTTGAACTTTGGTGGCCAGATGCTTTGGGTTCAGTCATCATCATACACTTTTACAAACCTCCCACAAAATAAACCCCAAAGAAAGAAAAAATCCACAAAGTAATCCACTCAGGTTTTGTTTGTTTGGCAACATCTGTTTGAGGCAGACTGACCAAAGCAAGTAATACGTATTCAACCACCAGCCCCTGCTGAATTCAAAGTGTTCATCTAAGTATTCAAGACACTTCAATATTGTAGGTTTTTCTTTTGCAGACAAAAATTGATCAAAGATAACCCATTTAGTCCACTTTGCTCACACCTGTATCATAAAAATGCAACCACTTGTACTTTACTAAGAAGGCATTTGCTCCTGCTTTACATTTTGTAACCATCCTGCAAACATCCTCAGAAACACATTAAATATCTCAAAAGATTTAAGGATTTTCTATTAAATAAGAAGAAAACATAAAAAGTTTCACACCAGTATAAATACCAATTAAACCCACCGCGACAAAGTCCTTCCATTAGAATTTACCACTCGCAAGACGTCACAGACTATAACTCAGCAGGCGCAAGAGCGAACCCCAGGTAATTGTCACGTAGCCGGACGCTCCATCACTGCCTACAATCGGGACTCAGAACTCTTCGGGGCGGGATGACGTGCGAGCACAGACTTACATAGGGAAAAAGTTTTTTGGGTTTTTGAAGTTCCTCCGGGGCAGGAGGCGCGGTCGCTGCCGCCCCCCGCCCCGCCCGGGCTCACCTGGACGAGCCGCTGCAGGGCGGGCCCCTGCAGGCAGGTGTGGTTTGCCAGCAGCTCCCAGCGCTCCTGGAGGAGGCGCTGGGCAGCCTGCACCTCTGCCGGGCGCTCCAGCGCCTGCAGCACGGCGGCCCCCAGCCCCACATAGCCCACGTATGCTGCCAGCAGCACCAGCACACCCCAGCGCCTCCGCCGCTGCCGCTGTCGCACCGCCACCATCAGTGTCGCTCCTCCTGCTGTCGCACCGCCACCATCAGCCCCGCTTCTGCTCCCGCCGCTGCCCCCGGCGCTGAAGAAGCGGCCCCGCCGGGGGCGGGGGGAGCGCTGCGCCGGCCGGCCCCCTGCACCTCCCCCGGACTGCCCCTTCCACACAGCCGGGATGTGCCGGGAGGGGCGGCCGGGATGCAGCTCCTCCTGCAGTATCCCACTCCGCCGCCCTCGTCCTCCTCCGGCGCTTCCCACCTGCCTGCCCCAGAGCGCGAAGCTGCCCCACGAGTCCTTCTCCTTAGGGTGTGCCTGAGTAAGGGCAGGCACTGAATCACATTCGCCCCTTCGAGGGATGCTACCCAACCCCTTTCCCAGCAAACACAAGTACCATTCTCGCCAGGTGGCACTACTTACAGACTTACGCTACACCAGTAGGTTGCGTAAATTTACTTTTCTCCTTCACTCAGCTGCTAAGATAATTTAAAAGGCAGCAAACAGGTATTTGCAATAACAACTCTTCAATATAAACAAGTGAAAAGGTAGCGAGTATGTCAGTCTTTTTATCAGTTGTATTTTTCCTATTGAAGTACATTCTTCATACAGGTAATTCCCAAGGCTTCTTTGATTAATTATTTTCCTAGATCCATCGTTCCTTTCTGTTTTCTCACCAGCAGCTAAAACAGCCAAGTCAACAGCCAGTGTATAAGAACTTTGTCATTTACCGATTTTGTTGCATAGTATGATCTAAAGGGGAATAAACCCGCTAGATCTCAGAATAGAATGCCTTTATGCACTGTCAGATTGTAATGTGTTCTGATGCTGCCCTGTGATTATTTTTGCCAGGGGAGTGTACATATTATTCCAAGTAAGTTAGCCTTCTAACAGGTATTGCCCCATTGGGACTGTTCTGGTAACGTGATAATCTATGGTTTTCTGGGCTGTGCTTTAAACTGACTAGCACAAACACATGGTTTTACTAACAAGATGCAAAAATTAATATGCAAAGAGTAGGCCAATTCCAGAGTAAAGATATCATCCTGAGAACAGTCTTAGGAAAACAAAATAGTTATGCTGCTTATTGCTCGGTCTTAACTCTGCATTTTCAGAGTATTCATTACTGGATGATATTTAAAGCAAAGATGGAACGATGTAAGAAAAGAAAGCCTTCTATAAAAATATATATGAGAAAGAAAAAATGCAAAGATACTGAAAAGTATATATACTTGTGACTGCTTTCATTTAAGATCAGGAAATAGATACATCTGAGCTACATTTTGACTGCATTTAAACCAGATAGTTTATACAAAGCACATTGATTATAACCACGCTGAAACATTACGGAGTAAACATATAGCATTTAATGTTTATACTAAAGATTTATAAACAAATTACAGGTGAGACTTGGGGTTTTTAACTACAAGACAGACTGTGAAAACCCAGGACATCAAGCATGTGCTTACTAGGAGGGATTTGGGGAGAAAGAGAAGAGAGCAGGATTCACAACAAATCTTCACAGAATTATATAACATTTAAATGGCTGATTTTCTTGAGTATTCTCAAAAGTTTCACTGGTCTGTCAGTCTTCTATTTACAGCTCCACAGAGAAAGGCTCAAGTCTTTACCAATGATATTTTGGTGTTGTCTGGAAGGTACCACGATATCTGAGGATGAAGAAGGGCTTGTTGAGTAGGCTTAAAGGGTAAGTATAAGCCTGGAAGGACATTTGCTTCTTGTCCTGTGCTAGACTGCAAGTGGTAGCTGCTCAAGACAAAGTGCTACTTTCCCCCAACACAGATGAACACTCCCTGGGCCATTGCTTCTGCCACAGACTGCAGAGCTACATTCAGAGCCTGCAGAAGTGCTGTTTTCCATGCGTTGGAGTAGAGCATGTGCACTCTCCATTCTGTGCAGAAATTTACCACTAGTAAAATGCACTATCAGACCAGAAGAGTCCCTTTTGTGTGCTCCTCTGGCTCCCAGCAAGCCCTTGTGATTGTGCAGTTCTTCCATGTTACTTTCCTTAACTGGTCAGTTGATATTGATGACTACCTTTTTATTAGAGGAAGGCTACCAGAAAGCACTTGGTCCATCCATGTTCAAGAACTAGGCCAGTGCTCACAGTATGTATCTCAAATTACCTTTGATTACAGATGTGCATCACCTTTAGAATCTTTTCCGGACCTTGAAAAATTGACAAAGTTAGCAAGAAATTTCTATCCCTTATCTAATACATGAGAAGGCATCAGTATCCTTCTCATTTCTGTTCCAACGTGGCCATATGCTTGATTTAAGGTATATTTTTCAGTCTTCTGGCAAGCAGCTGGAGAACTGCTGCAGTTACTCTCAGCTTTACTAAATGCAACAGTAGCAAAAAATTCAGAAGATAGTCTCATCATGCTGTTACTTTGCAAAATCAGTAGCAGGTACAGGAACAATTTTCTGGACTGCAGTAAAAACAATCAAAATTCCCTGCTGTCACATGTCAAGTAAGGATAATTTTAAGAAACACTTTGCCCATGTTTTCTATCCCTGATAAACCTCACTACCATTTTTTATGGCATGCAGCGTGGTGTAAAACACTGTACAGGACCACCTTTAGTGCACCTGTTGTGGCTGGCTGTGGCTAAATAAAGTAAGGAAGGGATGGAAAAAGGTAAGGTGAAGAGAACAGGTTAGTTACAAAAGTCAGCAGAACTTTAGTTTTGTCTTTCACGTGAACAGGCCAAAAAAGTCTTGTAGTGTTAACACAAGGCAGGTACAGAGTATAGTGATGGTGATGATGTTAAAAAGTGCAAGTGCAAACATTATGTCTGAAGAATAGAAAATACTGAAAGTTTCCCATAAGATTTGCAAACACACAAAAAGCTAGACAGGAGAGAATTGGCTGCTCTCAGTGAAAGTCTACAAAGAAAGCTCTTGCATAAATTTATGGGAATAGCTGAGGGCATAGCAGAAGATCAGTGCAAATACTGAGGAGATAAAATCTGTGAGGTAGGTAGTGGTAAGACATGAGGGAAATCTTAGATGGGATAAGCATTTGAACACTCATTTTTTAAGTTAGTTGAATAAACCATAGCTGGCATTCATATAGGCCAGCTACACTGCACTATGCAGGTGTCAGCAACTGGCAAAGAAAACAAGCACCATGTCAGACGTAAGAACAAACGTCTGTTGTGACCCTCCTCAGCAGTAAAAATCTAGCTCCGAAAGTATGCAGGAAAAGATCAGTGATCTACACAGGTCTCTACATGTCTTATGAACACTTCTTCAAAATGAAATATCAACGCAGCTGCTGAAAGGCTGACATTTGATGTCCTCGTAGCCTGTCAGACAAACACTAGCTTGGGGCTAGTCTACACACCCAGTCATATTTCACTCATGCTTTACATTAAAGTTCTCCTTATAAATGAGTTTAAAAGGATTAATTGTTGTTACTATGAGATATAAACATACTGAATAAATAGCAGTACGTACATAATTACAAGCATACCCATGGAATGTGTTAGTGATGGTTATTATAAACAATCGAATACGGTACCCAATGAATGATAATAGTTTTATCAAGTTTCTGTAGTTCACTTTAATACAGAGTATGACTACAGTTTTGCATCTCAGTGACTAGCCTCTTATAAGGTACTCATATGTCCTTCTTTGGAGATATCTGCTGCTACTTTTGACTTAAAATAACTGTGATAAAAATAAAACTCCCTGTTTCTCACGGGTAAAACTATGCACACGAGTGAGGATCAGATTTAATGCAAGAGCCTATCATCAGCCTTATCTAGAGGTAAACGTACAGCATCAGATCTGTATTGTGCATGATAGCTCTTCAGTGAAGTGGCCCAAATAAAACGCCAGATTTTAATAATATTTGTGACCTGGCTGAAAATAAGGAAGTCTGCTTGCATTTACATTTAAAGTGCTGTTTTCAAGTAACTGTGAAAGCAACTGTGATAAGGACCTGCTTTGAGCTGCCAGTTCACTTTGAGATGAATTGTAACATTCCAGGCAGCACTGGATAGACACATAATTTCTGCACAATTAAAAGAGAAGCATTTTAGTTCAGCAAATAAAGAAATGTTATCATTTTATATGAAAGCTGCTCATTTCAGACAATATCAACTGAATTTTAATTGGATGGATGTCATTAAGCAGGTGTTCAGTACTGTTGATATTCCTCTGTGGTTTTGCTTGTTTTCTGACTGAAGATGAAAGATTTCTGTACCTGACTTTTTCCACTTGAGATTCTTGGTGACATGACTTCTCATTGAAGCTGGGAAGCAGTCAGTCTTAATTTTTTTTTTGCAAATGAGTGACCATAAGTACTGAAGCCCACTAGAGAAAGGATAATAATTAGTTGCTTCAGGGGAAGTTGTCTGCTTTTAATTGGCTGATGCCTACATGGGGCGTGGAAATTTCCATGTATCTGAAACATTTCCTCCTTAGGAAACAGTCCACAACTTGTAGTTTAGTCCCTTATCCACACGGCTTACTTAGTGTGAGATACAGATGAAAGATGCAGTTTCAAGACTGCTCTCTTTGTGCCTTGCTCAGCTAGGGATATGGATTCTAGACTGCTCAGGTTCATCTTCCAGTTTCGTGGTGGCTCCTTCTGCCAAGCTTAAGTCCAACTTATGCCACTTTAGCTGAAGGAATTTTTCCATCAAGTCAGCTCCCACGTTGAAGATCAGAGCCAGCCAGGCCAAGCCAAAAACAATCCAAATTGCAGTTAGACTCCTGTACACAGGAATGTAGTGCTTGTTGGGGTTTGTGCCTGAAAAATCCAGGGAAATTTGCACATTAATCTTGACAGCTTTGTTCTGTTGAACCGACATATTCATACACCCTCTCCACCCCTTTCAGAAGTCTAGGTTTCATGAGCTTGTGTGATCTATCAGCAGATAGATCTTTATTTTTTCTTTTTTTAAGCCAGCTCTCAGGTTAAGCTTAGCACAGTTGGCATCAAATCCCTGAAGCTGAGGCTATATATTAAAAATAGTCATATCTAATGTGAGTCAGGGATGCACAAAATCAATGGTTCCTAGCCAACAACAAAGGAAAAAAAACATCTTGGAAATTCAATGTTGAATGCATGTTAGCCATATTTTACTCAGGAGACACACTGGGAATCTCAGATGATTTGAAAGATGCAATTTAGCAATATAGTGATGGCTTTTTGTAGGGTGATATACCTCAGTATGCAGGGTTCACAATCACCTGGATAATATGGGAAATGTAGCCATTTTAAGTATGTGGAATCATAATCCCTGGTTTGATATTTCCACAGCATGGACAATCGGTGCAGGTGATAGAGGGACAGGACAGCACTGCAGCTATCCATTTAGTCTGTCGTCCAGATCATTGTGAAACTCCACAATGCCAGATTCAGCATGGGGTGCTTTTTATCTTCTTTTGGAACATAGTTATGATCTCTAGGAGAGGAGAGCTACAACTAGCGAAGTAAGAGATACTAGTGGTTTTAAGAAATAAACACATTAAATGTAATCTGTTAAGATTATGCATTTGTTCAAATAAGTGTGTGGAAAAATAGCCCCTCACACATCTTTGATGTTCTCAGCCTAGAACTCTAAAGACTGTGTAATCTCACTGGATTTGTTGGCACCATTGTAATTACTGAATATTTAATATTTGACATGATTTCTTACTGGGAATGGTAGGCACTTGCTGAAACAAATCACTTTTAGGAGAGGGTAGTTCTAAGGCTTAATACTGACAAAAAAATTTCTTTTATATTCCACCTGTCAGTCATGGATCCCACTCGTGACAGCTTGGACAGAGACACTGTTGAATGGGTGTTCAGAGGCATATATGAAATGAGTTGGGTGACTCTCATCTTAGCTGTCAAGAGAAGAATTTTCATGTCCTATATTACATTTGCTCATTATTATTAGTTTGGCTGAGTTCGCTCTTGTACAAAATTTACAGTGCAATGGATGCCTATGCTCCTTGTATTTAGTTTTATACTAGAGGAATGAATTTCAACAAAGCTTAATCCAGTTCACCTTCTTTTTTACCTACTACATAGTCCCCAAATCCAATGGTGCTCAGGGTGATGAAGGTGAAGTAAAAGCCTTCTCCGTAGCTCCAGCCTTCTACATAACTGAAGACTAATGGTGGGAACACTAGGAAAAGCAAGGTCCCAGTGGTCAGGAAGATGGCCACTGCCAGTGTTTGAACAACCTGAAAGATAAAGGGAAGATGGCAGCTAAACAGCCTGGAGCAGTTGTCTTGTCAAAATTGCTGAGTCTGTTTTGCTCTTGAATCACAAACCCATTTCAGCTGGGAGCAACAGCAAAAAAAGAAAGGATAAGCCAGTGCTTCCATGCACTGCAGGCTGAGCTCACTGTTTACTCAGCACATAGGTATTGTACCTGGTCATGAAAGAAAAAAAAATGCTTAAAATTGGGAAAAAAAGGAGCATTTTTTTAAAGCTTTTGGAAATGAGTTTTTTAGAATGTTTCAGTCATATTTTCAGACTTTTTTATGACAGCCATAGGAACGAAATAATGACTTGACATTTTCAATTCAAGTGGAGATCCTTTTGTAATCAATTGGCTCCTGTCTTTGAGCAAAATCAACAAGTATTGCATAACTCATTATACAAAGATTGGCAAGAACAAAATGATGGGTTTTTTTCACCATGACTGCTTCTGAAGATTTATAAAGTGGCTTACAAGGGTTCAGCCAAAAATATGTTTGGATGAAACCTAAGTGAAGTCAGCTTGCCTTCGTCATTTTTAACTTAGAAGCACTCAGAGGAAAACTCTACTGCTAGCACAGGACAGATCTGTGCCTCTCAGTAAAATGTCTGCCTTCTGGGAGATAAGTTACTGCATACATGGCTGCAAAACAAAGAATGATCATGACAGGGATCTTAGGAGTTTGGGACTGAGGATCAGGAACTCACGGATTTCCAGGGAACACATTCTGTTGAACTACTGCCTAGTGATGTGTGGGCTGATGAAAAGTCATTGCAATTATTTAAAAATTCCCTCAAGTGCATTCAAACCAGAGTATGTTTTTCTATTCATATGCCTATTGTGACTGGATGAAAAGCCAAACTGCTGTTTATAAAGGTATCATGTGTTTGTTTCCCTTCCCTTCCTCACATATAAAATAGTGCTCTAAGCTTGAGAAATTTGGTGTGAGTTAACTGCTTGGCTTTGCCAAATCACTTCTATATTATGTACCCTCTCTCTCTAGCTGTTTTAATAATACTTACCTCATTTGCAGAGCACCTTGAGAATTACCAATCAACATGGTTATGGTTGATATCTGTTCTCATTTAGTTCATTCCAGTAGTGTAATAGCATTTAAACAGACAATAAATTTTGCATAAAAATTTATAACAAACTTCACAATTTTACTTTTTACCCTGGCTTTTAAGAACTTTCTGGTTCAAACCTATAATGCAGGGGAAAGTAAATCAGGGATAAAGAAGAACTCATTGTAATTAGTTTCCCAAGTATGACAAAATTGTCTTTAAAAGGAGATAAACCAACTTCCTGGAAGGGGCTTTTCAGGGTAAATGAGAAGATACAGCTCCAAAGATTTGTCTGATCACAGGAATTCTGCCAGAAATAAAGTGTTAATTCAAGCGTGAAAAAAAAAAGAAAATCACATCCCTGAGGTGCTGTTAGAAATCTCAGGAAAGATGCAGCTATGAAAACATGAAAATCCTCCCGGTGGTGGAGCTGTATGTGTTTGGGGAACAGCCACTGTTTGTGCAGCTAAAGAATGTCTTGCTTATATAATCTAAATCTGCGTTTGACAGTACCTTTATAGCTTTCCTCTTGCACAAAAAGAATGCAGTGACTCAAAGACTTTACAAATGAAAAAGAAGAAAACTTGTGTCAGAACTCTGAAATATTTCGACATATCTAACATTATCTCCCTTTTCCCTCATTGAAGCAATCAATTCAAGGAACCTTTTCTCAGAAGCATGCACTAAATTGGTTATAAATGACCTTCATGGAATTTCTGTTATCAGTGCTTCTCTTACAAAACATTTGGCCTAGTTCAATGACTCACCAATAAGCTGTAAGTAAGAAGAAGGAGAATGTGCATTTTAAGAAAGGGAAAGGGAGGAAGTGCTAAATTGCTGGCACAATCAGGGAAGCTAATTGAAGCCAGATTAGCATACCAATAATAATAAGTTGTCATTGCACAGTGTAGAGCTAGACTCTGGATAGATGCTAGCACAGGCTAGAGAATAAGAGCTTGATTCAGCTACGTGCGTATACACACTTATTCTTGTAAGTTCACCACATCGGTAGTTTTGCTGAGTCAGGTTTTAAAAAGGCAAATCTGGAGTCTTTTAAGCCAAAGCTTTAAAGATATCATAGATAAATTGAATGTATCAAGTTTCTGATAGATATAGAGGGCTGAATAATTGCTGTGGTTCACACAGGACAACCCAATCTAGCAGCAGCAGCAGCACCTATCTGAGAAGAGAACTTAGTTTTAATACAGTGGAAACAAGTGATAAATTGCCACCGTACCTGGGCACGGCCTGGCTTTTGCACCCATCTTTCCAGGGTAAGCAGATGAGCATTGAGACCTTTCCCCAGCTGATTAAGGAAGGCCAGATTGAGGGGCACTCCAAATAAGGCATAAAACACACAGAAGATCTGGCCTGCCACTGTGCTGGGGGACAGGTTACCATAACCTGGAAAAAAAGGAGAAAACAGTGACATGAAAAGTCTCCACAGTCAGGCTGCAGGCATCACAGAGTGTTCCTAAGCTTGGAACTTCAACTACATTAAGCTTTGTGAACCTGTAAATCTATGATATTCTGCAATTAATCTGTCTACAAATTGCCATAGTTTATGATGAACTCCTGTGCATTCACTACTACTAGCTGAAAATTAAACATCGAAAATATTACTCTCATAGGAAGTATTGTAACTTGCTGTAGGTCTCTGATTTTGTGGCGAGTGCAATGCAGTGCTTCAAAGCAACCTCAAGATGTGCTGTCCATGTACAAAATGATATTGCATGTACCAAGTAGGCACTCAGATTTAAAAGGTGTAAAATACTAGATACATAACTGTCATAATTGGAAAACCAATAGAAAACTGTAACCCACAGTAGCTGATTGTCTTGCATTGCAGGTGTAGTCTGTCCACCAATTACATGTTTCTGGGGGCTTTACAGGATAGTTGGAGGAAACCCAAGTTTATAAGCAGAGTACCTCACCTATAGTGGTGACAACAGTTCCTGCAAAAAAGAAGGAGTTGCTGAAGTCCCAGTTACTGGGATTTGTAGAGTTTCCTTCTGGGCTGACCCCTTTTTCCCATGCTTCCATGAGGACCTGAGGCAGAAGAGGTCAAAGGAGCAAAGAAGAGAAATGTCAGAAATAGGAAGAAGTAAATACTGCTTTCCATCTTGAGCAAGCAGAGTGACAAACAGTGTAGATAACAAACTAGAGCTGGACTAAAACGGACTTCTGCTGACATGGCAAAACTTGGAAATAGAGCTGGCCAGGAACCTGAGCTCCTGCCACTGGAGAACTGGCCATTTAAGGAGGACTGGTTTCACAGCTAGATGAAATCTCAGGGGAAGGGAGTGGAGGAATTCCCCAAAGTGATCAAACTGGGAATAAAAACTAAAGCTGTGCCATAAAAAAATATAGGTAGTTCCTCTTCTCTCCTTCTGTAGTCTACTCATCTCATTCTAGTTTTTAAATTAGGCAAGTGCAAATGTATAGTTGTGTCTGCGGGAAGGGGTGTAAGAAATGTGCTCATTTCTGTTTCCTCTATATAAGTACTAATGAGGATGAATTTCTAGTTTTGGCTTTGACTTCCCAATAATTTTGAATTAATATTAGGCTTCTTCTAGTTGGAAAGATTAATTAAAAAAAATATTCTTTACTATTCCAAATAGCTCTTACCCGATGACTAAAACTACTGTGTGCTATAAAAACATTGCTCCTGCATTAAATATCCTGTCAACTGCCTTAGTGAAGGTTGTGTTCCTTTGCTGTCCCCAAGGATTTCATCAAAGGAGACTAGTTTCCCTCTGCTCAGTACCTAGGTTTTAAGAATCCCCTTGTTTGTCACATACCAGGTCACAGCCTTCGCAATTCTGCAAAATGCCTGAAGGAATTACTTGTTCCTCTCTTCCAAAGACTTTGTATGATGCAAGACATGAACAGGATTCTATAGCAACACCAGCTTTAGCTGCTTCCAGGAGTATGAGACCAAAGAGGATACACTTTCTTGATTCAAATGTCGACTACTGCCAGAAAGATTGCTTTTCTAATGAACATACCCTCTACAAGGTATCCAATTTTGTACAGGTTTTGCAATATTAGGTGATCTCTTCTGGTGGACTGAGTATCCTAGGTTTAGTGTCTAATGTTATTCCTTCAGTAAAAAATCCTACAGCATTGGTCAAGTTTATCAGAGAGCTGCGGGGCATCATCACGTGACCTCACCACTGAAGTGTCAGCAAGCTTTCTTTCAATATGAAAAGTAACTTCACATTATCCATTAAAAGCCAAATGGGAAGAATCAGAGGAATTAGAATGGGAAAAATTCTATGTGTGAAATTTTCTAGAGTTGACTAATTTTCTGCTTAGAAGGAACACACAGAAGCCACTGAGGTGTGAGTATTTTGAAATGTCTAAAATAATCACAAGTTTAATTTATTTTTGTAAGAAACACTTGACAGTTCTACGCATTTCAATGCACAAGAGTTCACAGGAGCTACATTCACATCATGAGTGCCAACATGGAACAGTAAGGCGATTTTGAATGTCAAATTCTTCAGACATAGTCTGACAAGGTCAGATTTCTTGGTATGATGTCGCTTTTAAGTACAACCCCATGAAAGAAATGGCATCCTGGTGCCCAGGAGAATTGTTCCTAACCAAACAGGTTCCTGTGGGACAGTTAAAATGGATCCTAGTTCTTTTCACCTGCAGCTCAGGTACAGATTTATGGCTGGGATGTAATCAGAGCAGCTGTGGAATGGTTGGTGAGCATTAGCTGTTGCCTTGGGGAGCAGAAGTAGCCAGTAAGTAAAAGCAATGTGCTGAAATTTACAGTAAGAGTATGAAACCTACATAAAGCTAGAGTAATATCCTCCTGTCCCCCTGCTGATGCACATTGCAGCCCCCTGTGGTCATAGACAAGGATTTGGTCCTTTCATTCTATGTTTGGAGCTGTTCCTTTGAGGCTGAAAAATTATGGACATAACCAAAATAGGGACTTACAAAGGGTGCATCCTTACTCAATGCATCTGCTTCTCAGTTATGCTGTCAGAATGGCATCATTTCCTGACTGCATTGTGTTTACCAGAGATGCATTAGATTGCAGAGCTTGGATTAGCACTTCCCCAAAGCTCTAGGCTGCTCATGTTAGGAATTGCATCTCAGGGCCACCTCTCAGCTAGGCAATTTTAGCCACACAGAGCCAACACAGTTTAGTAACATGAAATTGCAAGGATTTGTGTCATGCACAATCATGTCAAAAGCTAATAAACTGTAAGAGGTAACTCTATTATTAGTGATAACAGATATGCAAAAAGAAACCTGGATTGAATCTCACATTTCAGAATTTACATTTAAAGAATGGTCATTAAGACAAGACATCTTATACTTGTTAGCTGAGCAGACTGAGCTAAGGGGCTGTGTCTCACTGCAGTCTGACTACTGTGCCTTTTCAGACTGGAACTTCTGACATGATCAACAGGCCTTCTTAACCACATAGTTAAAATATGCAGAGACACAACTGCTTCCCTGCATTAGTTTTGGAGTTAGAAATTTAATATGGGAACAGTAGTATTTCTTAAAATTAATAAGAGTTAGATAAATTTCTTAACAGGTCTTACAAATAACAGATGAGTCAGAGGGTACCTGCACTTACCTGGACGTTGAGGAATACCAAGGCCAAGTACTTTGAAGCTTGGTGCATTATAGATGATATGGTGCCCTCAGCTGGTTTCATCAGGAACAGCTTGCAAGTGAAATTGTATTTAACTCAGCAGAGACACAGCAAAATGTGATTCTCTGAGTGGCACGGCAGTGCTAAGAAAGCTCCACTGGAGCCTGAGTGAGAAGAATCTGGACATGTGTGAACCTTCCCTAAGGTTTCTAGGGTAGTGGAGATTTAATTTAACTAAACCTTTCAATCTTAGAAAGTATCCCAGTTATGTTTAGAATGAGAATCAGCGTTTTCACCTCGATAATCGCTATCAGAGAGATAAGAGAAGGACAAGTAATATCACCAAATGCTAAAACTGAAAAAAAATAGACATGTTTTTAGGCATGTAAGCTCTTGAAAACTCTAGTCATTTTCTGGCCAATGCACAATGTTCCACAAGAAATTTATCACAGTATTAGTAATCAGAACATTGGCTTTGTAGATAGATGTTCAGACACCTTTCCTACCCTTTCTGATCTGAACTTCACTGTCTGCTTAAATTCATTTGCAAAATCTGGGCTTTTTTTTGAACAAAAACATATGCCTCTGTGGAAATCCTCGGGCAAACTAGCAGCATATTTAGAGTTTTTATCAGGTTTAATGACATGGTAGAAAGAGTTCAAACTGTTTAGGCACCCAGCTCTGCATCTGGGTAGATTTTGAGTACAAGGAAAGGGGTAGTTCTGAGTCTTCTGCCCAGTTCTTGCAATACTAGTATGAGAATATATCTATAACACCAAGAAAGGTATCTCCAGCCAGTTTGGAGGAATAGATTAAAATGTAATTGAAGATGTCATTAATTGACAACTTATACTGAACAAGAGCCCTCTATCTCTTCTTACAAAAGACAGGTAATGCAGTTAGAGATGGTTGACTTTATCTTTAGAGGCCTAGGAGTGCAGGACCACCTTCAAAGGCGGTAGACAATTTCTATACAAAAGGGTAGAATTTGCACAGGTTTGGACTGGAGAACCTTGGAAGGGCAACCTACTCCTTTAGGTTTGATTCTTTTTTTTGTCCTCATCCATAATTTCCTGTAATAATTAATGATGGAGCTGAGAAAAATAAAGTTGAAATTACTGCAATGTAGCACAGAAGTGCATCAGGCAGGTTCACATATTTTGGGAGTTCATGACTGGGAAAAGAAAGTAGTTCAATAGATCAAGAGGTATATGAATAGCCTTGAGAAAACTCTGCCTTTAATTTATACAGTTAGACCTCTAATATCACAAACAGCTGACCAGTTTGTAACATGCTTGGCCACAGTAGTATAATATCTTCTAAGGAAAATAATGCTTGAGCCAAAATAATGGGAACCTGTTCTTCTTACCTGTACAAACTTCTCCAGGGCTTGTCTGTCCAAGCATGTGTAGTTCTGCAGGAAATTGAGCTTCTCCAGCTGGAACTGATCCCGAAAGTGGGTCTCTGTCTGTTTCTCCAGCAGCTGGAACACCATAGCGCCCAGGAGGAGGTAAAAGAGATAGCCCAGTAGCAGCAGCGGGGTCCAGCTGATCTGCCGGTTGCGTATGGCGAGGAGGGGCATGCTGCTGCTCTGCTGTTGCCAGTCCCTGCTCAGGTCTTAACAGGTCACTGTCCCAAGATGTGTGCTACCCAGAACATCCAGGAACACATGCCCATGTTCCCAGCTACTGCCCTGGAGAATTTTTTAATAGAACACACAGATATCAAGGCTATACAAAATGAGACTAACAGAGAAATTTTATCACTCCACAGCTGTTCTCTATCCAAAATAAAGGATGAGCATTTATGGCTTAATAAGAATGTGAATCACAGTGTTTTTCTCCTATTAAAATAGCTTTTATCCAAAGATCTCAATTAAATGAATGAAGGTTCATTCATTTACTGAGGTTGGTATTAGTCTCCAGGCTGGGAAGCTGAATCAGAACTGTGGCTAAATGACTTACCCAGGGTCATATGAATATAGAGTCACGGATAGATTCTTAAAATCTTGACAAGTAAAGCCTTACTTGAAACACTAGAATTCTGTACAAGATAATTCTTGTATACAAGATAACTCTTTAATTACAGCAGACTCTCCAGAACAAAGAAAACTGTGGAGCTGCATAAACGGAAAAGTCAATAGCTGCTGTCTGTACCATACAAACATTGCTGGCACCAGTAAAAGCAGCATCGTGAAGCTTATAAACATCCTGAACTCAGCCTGGTCACACGACAGAACCTCTCTTTCTTTTTTAACCCTAATAAATTCAATCCCCTCACTGCCTGGCCTGCCGCTCCTGAACTCTTTGTCAGATGACTCCACCCTTTAGTCCACAGAGTTAGACAATGCACCACTCATGCCTCCTGCTTTCAGTCTGCGTATTGCCTTTTTAATCCAAATGCATTAGGGGGAAGGAGGGCTTAAGGTTAATCATTGGCTAAGAAAGTATCAGAAGTTCACTCATGGGAGCCTTAATGAATATCATGCACTGGAAATGAGCTGGGCTTGCATATTCTTCTGTAGGAAGTGTCATCTGTGTCATCTGTGTCACACCACTTCCAAAAGAAAACACACACACACACAGAAAGAAGGCCAGGTGGCTAGGGATGCAGTTTTGATATTAAACTCCCTTCCTGTTAAAATGTTCTGGATACAGATATCCCTCCTTTGCTTAGCATTCAGATTGCTTTCCACTTACCTTCAAACAAGAGGTAGTACTCACAGAAAGAAGACTGAAAAATATTATGTCATTCATATCCGTATCTGGGAAAATCTCTGTACTTGCCATTTGTACTGCGCTTGTAGCCTAGGGCCAGGCATCATCCAGAACTTTATGACTGACTGGCAGCAGGCCACTTAGCACTCTGAAAAGTGAAAACTATTGTGGGCAAATCCCAGGAGACCATCTCGTACTTTTGTCTGGGACCACTCTGTCCGTTTGACTGGGGGACAGAAAGACTTCAGCACAGAAGTGCAATGTGCAAGGACTCAGGGCCTTGGTGCCCTGGCATTGCTTTTCATCTGAAAAAGTGAAACATTTGTGAGAAAGGAGTTACAATGGCACTGATATTCCTGAGCACTTCAACAGTATGATGAAGCAATCTGATCTGACGCCACTGAGATGTCCAACTGACAGCAGGTCTGTGCTCAGGGTGACAATTACCTGGATCTAACAAGAAGGTCTCTGTTGCATCTGATTCCCATAACTAAAAGGTACAGCTTGTTGTTCCATACCTTGTGAAATGCAAAGGGTTGACAAGCCTGGGATATTGCACAACTGCCTGTTACACCAACAGAGCTGTCTCTGGTGAGAGATCCAGGTGTTTGGCATGTTGTTGTTTATAGGACCTGTGTCTACCAGGCCAGGAGAATGCCAGCCCACTGGTTTTCTGGAATGGATGCAAACCCATGTGCATAGCTGGGCTGAGACAAGTTTTCTCAGTTCAAGTATGTTTCACAATGAAGGGTATGAAACTATTAAGATATAAATGAACAAATAGAGCACTGAATCTGGTTTACTGTTCAGTTCAGTTCAACAAAGCATTCCAGCTGCCAAAGTTGGCAGTCTGAATTATACCTTAAGAAAAAAATCTCCACTCAGGCTTACTTTTTGGATCTTAATTTTCTGAAGGTGTTGTGAATTGGGTCACTAAAATCATCAAGGTGTGTTTACTTCTATACTTTATAGTTATTCTGACTGGTTTGGGTTTTTCCCCCTTTAGCATCAGATTGCAATATAGGCATCAAGAAAAGCCAGATTCTGTGCAGCAGCCCAGAAGTTATGTCTTGCCACAGGAAAAAAAGGAACTCAAATATATACATTTTGAAGTACACTGAAGACTTATGATTTTTGTGTGAGTTCTGAATCTGGAGAAGGATGTTCAGCATGGCTTACCATATCAAAAATAAAATTTGGCTTCCAGGTAAAAAGGCATAATATACAATGTGCCAAAATAACAATGCCAGCAGATCCCTTTTAGTGACAGGATGACAAAGCACACTGTCTATAAACTTCTCTTGTTCCTCTTCTAATGCTCTTCTGATTAAAAACTAAACAGAACCTGAGTTCACAAACATTAGAAATAAAAAGTGCTGAATGCAAGAACTTAAGAGTAGCTGAATTTGGAAGTTGACTTTCTCAGAGGTTCTGCTTTTCCCATGCTCCCTGCCAATGCTGCACATAGAGAGTGCATCTGGTCTCAAAGCTAAGGAATAATTTCTCACAAAATGTATTTTTAATCCAGGGCTGAACACAACCTCGATTATTCCTTCACTTATATTTTTCTTCCTCAACGTGACTGATCCAATAGGATCCAGCTTTTCTCACAGAAAATTTGAGCCATTCTGGAAAGGACAGATACCAAAATGATATCCTGGTTTACAATCAACATAATAATCACTTTTCATGTATTACTTGGAGCAAATCAAAGGATTCAGGGTTCTCCAATTGTTTCACCTATTGTTGTTGCAGTCCCTGACAGATCTTAAACATGGATAGATGCAAAACAAAAGATGGGCCAAAAATAACTGACATGGTTTGCTCATTTCCCACAGTGGTTTTCAAAAGCCAGAAAAAATACCATTGTGATTGGTAGGAGCATAATTTACATTGACACAAATAAGCTGTTCCTAAAATAAGTAACAAAATGGTTGAAAGATACCTTGGCTGATCCTGTCATTCTCAAATTTTTCATGAAGAATCATTTTTTGGACTAGTTTTTCTGGTAGAAATGTCTCTGTACAGAACTAGTTGACAAAGTGGATGCAAAGATCCAGGGATCCATTCTTCCATGTGCTATGCCTTTCAACTTGAATAATTTGTACAAGAAAATACTGAATTGTTTTAAATTTGTGTTGCTTCTTGAATGAATTTTAAACTATGCATTTCAGAGAAGAATTAAAGAAATTATTTTAGAACCATGTTAAGTATAAATAACAGAACCATTGCATTTCTTTAGGCATGATATTGCCATCTGGCAATTTTCTACTTCTGATCTTGTTCTTACTCCAAATTTAAACCAATCATTTAGACTTCCTGAGTTATGCTCACATAGGTGAAAACAGAATAAAGTTACAAAGAATTCCAAGATTTCAACCGTATTTTCTCAGACAGATTCCATGGGAAGGAAAAAAAGATTTTCTTCTGTAGTTATTATATTGGAAGTAGATCTCATTTTGTGTTCTTCATCTGTACAAATACATTTGAGTAAATCCACTGTTGGCCCACAAATATGTGTATTTGTTTAGTTCACTGTTTGTTTTAAAGGAAGCATCCCCATCTGCCCCAAGAAATGAACAGAAGATAAGCTTTAGACAATCTCAGGTGCAGCCTCTGAGATTTCCCTCAAGGAGAAGGGAAATCTTCAGTTTTACTGTGGTGATGCTAAATCCAGGCATGGATAGCAACCACTCATAAAATATCCAGTTTACATTGCTTGTCTTAAAGGTGAGGTTTCAAAGCAAACATTGTAGGAAATAAAACAGAAAAAAAGAATTAGAAAAAGCTCATTTAGCATTGATTTAAGCAACAATAAAAATTATTCACATGAAATAATCTAAAAACAGAAGTTTGATTGTTGTGGTTATTAAAAATGCATTTTGAAAAGACAAATGAATTCTATAGAGAGCTACCTAATATACTATATGTAACGAGGCATTCCCAGATGTTCATCTTCTTGGCATCCATATTCACCACCTGTATATTTGGTACAGACAACATTTACATGATCTTAACCTTTTTTTATATTGAAGTGCTCTCAGTTTATACTATTGACATAAAATACTTACATCCTCTGATTGAGTAAACCAGATTATATAGTGTTATATAGATTATATATATTATATAGAGTCTATATATAGATTCTATATATTATATAGATCACCTGTTATACAGGTTATATAGATTATATACTTACACTGTTACATATGTGAACCTCATTATTCCACTTTAAAGCCTCTTTCTTAAAAAATGCAGGAGTGATGGAGGGAGATTGAATTGGGCATGTCCATCTTCCAAGCAAGAGAAACTCAACATAGGGTTATGTCATTTTCTTTTTGAAGCTCTCTGGAGAGCTGTAATGGCCAGGAAGTGTAAAATGGCCAAGCCAAAAGCTGGTTAGCTCCAAGGTTTCACTGATACAGTTCGGGACTGTGTACAGAGCCCTGGCAGATTCAGCATAAATAAGAACAGACCCTTTGGCCTTTATTTTAAGTCTGGGTCATATCCTGACCCTCCCAGAAGCTACATTTCTGTAAGAGACCAGAGGATGTGTATGTTCTTCTGAAATAAACCATGTAGAAGATTGGAAATCTGTTGAGATATCAGATGATCTGGTCTCAATTAATCCCAGAAATATCTATATGATATCTAGCACTCTAGAGCTACTTCCTCAAGAAATCTCCAAAAAAAAAAAAAAGGCAGATAATAAAAAAATTGTATTTAACATATGAACATTGAACCAAATGCAACTAGGTATCTTGGTGAATTGACAGGAGACAGATATGTATGAGAATTTCCATGCTTAGCAATACCTTTTTACCTGTGGTTTAGGGAGCAGTCAATACCAGTATAAATATTGGCCTCTGATTGTTTCTTCAGTGTGGTAAATGCTTGGGTTATTTCAAATTAATCTTGAAATTATATGAAGAGCAATTACTAGAACAAGTAACTTTGTTCATCTGTGGCCAACCAAACTTTCTTGAAGAAACAAACGCTTTCAGGAAGCCAAGTAGACTTAGAGAAGAGACCCGGTAGCCTTCCAACACCTGTGAGAAAGCCATGAAGAAGCTGGAGCCAGACTTTTGACATAGTGGATTGTGAGAGGAAGAGAGATAATGGGTGAAAAAGAAAAGTCCAGGCTGGACTTAAGGGAAAACTTTTTCATAATGAGGACAGTCAAACACTGGAATGGATTGCTTAGAAAGGTTATGCTGTCTCTGTCCTTGGAGGTGTTCAAGACCACACTGAACAAAGCCCTCAGCAGCTTGGTTTGATCTTGTAGCTATCTTGAGGAGATGGGATTAAAGACCTGCTGAAGTCCTTTCCAACCTGATTTTTCCTATGAACCCAAGAGGCAAGTTTTGAGAAGTGGAGGCATTTTTTTAAAACAGAGAATGCTTTAAGTCTAAAGAGTATTGTTTGTTGAATGAACAATCTTTTCTTTCCACGTGATATTATGAAATTTTTCAAAGTAGCAAGCAAGAATTTATATTTTTTTTATATGGTTTTATATGTTTATATGTTTTTCTATTACCGGATCTACTTTTGTCCAAGCTTTTAAGTGTTTGGTATAACCTTAATCTCAGACCACTTTGCCAGTCAGGTACTACTTTGTTGACAGTTTCACACCAGATTTGCAACAGTGTGAAAAAAGGCTAAAGAATTTTGAAAGAAAAGAGCAAAGAATTTTTTCTCTGTGTGAGTGAGATGTGTGGCAAACTGAGAACTGAACACTGAACCATCAAGTAATAGCAGCATCACAGAGATCATACCAGGCGAACACTGAGATCCTTCTAACCAGTGGCTTAAAGTTGTTGGAAATGCTTCAATGTCACAAGGAAGGAGCTGCTGTACCAGTGATTCTCTTTTGGCCACCTTCATATGTATTCACCACAAGGGGGATTTTACTGGAAACCAAAAAAGACAGTTGCTTCACCCAAGCAAGGGTTTTGAACCTTTGGCTCTTCTCCAGCTAGCAGGGTTGGATGGAGGCAGGATGGCCCTGCTCTCCTCAGAAGCTGCATAAGCAATAACTCAGTGTATATTTAACACAGTGTTCATATATGAGTGAGAAGAAAAATAAAGACTGACAGACAAAAATTTTGAAAGAAGGACATTTTAATATAATCTCCAACAAAGCAGACATACAAAAGGGAGAAGGCTTGTGGATTTTTCCACTCTGAACAAATACCGGAACTCCCTCTTTTCAAAGGAAGAATAGATCTGACTTTTATATCATCTTGTACATACCAAATTCTGCATAAAATGTACCATTTATGTGGTAGCTGCGCTGACTTTACCAGAAAATTAAAATGCAAAAAAAAGGTATAACTTTAATATTTCTTAATTGATTGCATATTAGTTGTTAATTAGATAAACATATATCTTCTGTAGGTTTGAACATAGCAATTCACCATGTACTTCTATTAAGTATCGAAAACTTAAAGAAATATACATCCTTAAGAATATGTGACTTCTGTCAACATATTGTTTTATTTTTATGCAAACAACCCAAATCCTTCAAATGCATGACTATAAGATTATCACTAGGATGAAAAATGACAGCTTCAATCTGGTAGTATGTATATCTCAGAGAAATTGACTGTATTTTGCATTGCATTTTTTGATTTCGGTCTGATATGTAAAATAAGTTGTTGCATACCTGGATATTACGTAATAAAATAGTACCAAGTCAATAGCGAATTTACATTGTCTATAAGATATAACTGCATTTAAACTTCTGCATGTCATTTGTGTTTCAGAAGTATTTTCCCTGCTCTATTTTAAGCCTATTAAGTGCAATTGTTTCTTCTGAAACATGTATAATCTGGGAGGGTGTATATTTTGCACAACATTTAATGCGTTCAAACAAAAAGAAAATAGTTGGAAAATTTTGAACTCTAGAATTACTTTCTAAAACACTTTTTTTCATAATACAATCCAATCCCAGAATTCTAATAAGCTGATATGAAAACTTCTATTCCTTGGGGGGAAAAAAGAATCTCAAATGAAATTTTAGGGAATTTTATAACCCAGATAACTGCTATTATTGAATAGATATCTCTTGATGGCAAATAGGTGTAATTAATAAAGTCTTATGCAAATTAATGCAAACAAAACTATCAGTAGTAATAAGTTTCCCAGATTAAAGCTGTACAAGAATACTAATACATTAGGTAATTTTAACATTTAGAAAACATACAATGAATTCTCATAAACAAACATATTTGGCAAACTCCTGATTAGTTGTTTCAGTTTTGCTTAATCTTAATGCAAGATGAAGAAACTGAGTGCAAATACTCCAATATCTATTGCCAGAGACAAAGACAAATCATTTCTACACTTTTAACAATTAAACCTGTGCATCTAAAGTACTTACTCGTACCTCTTTCTAAACAGAAGAGGAAGGGAAAGAATAAAGGTCTTTCACTGTTTCTAAAAGAAAATGGTGGACTGTGACAAGAATTTCATTTGTTCCCCAAGCCTGAAAGGAGATAAATAATACATTAGATTATATTTCAGGTTTCACTGTCAGTTTTAAAACAAACTTCAGAAACATAAAACAGAATAAAGGGGGAAAAAACCCTTTAATTTAAAACTTTTAGAGCACAAAAATCATCAATGTACTCTACTGAATTTTTGTTTCTCTATCTCAGGCCTGAACAAGGCAACAAAAGCATGTTTGAAGAGTAGCCCTTTGTAAAAAGCTTTCTAATGTAGTTATTACAGTGCTTTAACAATCCCAGCAAGGCCCCACGAATGTACCTGCTTTAATTCCACTCTGATTAGAAGGCAAATGATAACGACCTACAATCCCCGTGGGAATCTTTATTGAGACCTCTCATTCCCACCCCTGCATTACTGTCACTTTGGATATTGAGCATTCTCATGCTTTCTGTTTATGAAACTTATTTTCCACTCTGTTGGCTTCTGCAGACATTTACCTTTTCTTTTTTCTCTTTTATTTTTTTATTTTTCCCAGCTAATGAAAAGTAGGGCCCTCAGATACTGAGGGAGATTTGCTTCTAAGATACTGATATAGAAGTTTGGAGGGGTCAGGATCGATAAAGGAAACAGCAGTAACAATATTGACATTTCTGAGGCCCAGCAGGCTTTGGCTTGGCTGACCCTATGTCTCCTCATGTTGTTTCCTGGAGGGCACTGTGTGTGTAACACTCATGCAGAGTGTGAATATAAATGCAGAAAGGATTATTGAATGTCTCAGCTGAAGAGAGTTTGGGAAGGAGGCAACAGAGCACTGGCCTGGGACTCAGCACACTTAGCTTTTATGTGAAAGTGTCTGACTCAGCTTAATGGCTCTGGGCAAATAATTTCTCTTTGGTTTATTTTGTAGAAGTTTGAAATTTCTTGAGAAAGAGTTATGTGTGAGATTGGTAATACATAATTTCTACTCCCCCCAAGTTATAAGTGAGAATACATTGATCTTCCTCTCTACCTAACTCTATACTGGTAGTTTTTCTTTTGGGGGGGCAGAAATGGGGACATCATAGTCCCCATCCCTCCCCCTCAAAAGAAAATCATCCAGTTCTCCTCTGCTTTGGATGCAAGTGTTATTGGAAACTCTAAGTAGCCATTGATGCAGACTCTACAGCATTTATTGTGCCTCTCACTTTTATTATTCCTTTCAGTCTAGAAACAAATCAAGTAAGAGTGAAATGATGTGCTCACAGGAAAAGGGAACACATAACACTATTACAGGTACAGGAATAGTGGAGTTGCTATTTTCCATTTTCTTCTCCCAGTTAGAAAGGCAACCACTTGCCCTTCATAAATGTCCTCAGGTTTCACTGTGGTGATGAACCTCAAAGTACTTCCTTAGCAGTATTAACGTGTAGGTTTTATCCTCCTTCATCTTGCTAAGTTAGAATTTACAAAATTGTTTTGCTCAATGGTTCCTGCTATCAGTGATTCCATCCCTAAATATGGAAGGTTTCCCCTTCCACACAAGGAAGAAAAGCGTTCTTTTGTCTGCTAGGTTGACTTCAAATCCTTTTCAGAACTTGTTGCTGAACTGTCTCTTATCTATGACACATCAGGTCCCTGCACGGTTTGTTGTATTGACAAAGCCTCTTTACGTTTTTGTTCTCCTGCCTAAGCTTAGCAATTGGTTGAGTCATCCAGCCCTGCACTACCAGGAAGATCAAATGCTATTCCATTTCTTTTCATCTACATAGGACAGCTCATCTTGTCTAACTGAACTTCAGAACAATTTTTAAAGTGTTGACTGTCCTTTTTCCTGAAAGAATACCTTTTATGACTTGGGGTCTAAATAGCTGTTAATGTTGATAATGTCTAGTCCCTTCTGAAACTGATGGATGATGGTAGGCAATAGCCTGTGGCTGAAAACAATCAGGATGGAAAAGGCATTTGAGGGAAGCATTCTTGATAGGGTATGATTTAGGAGATAATCGTAGATGTGCTCTTGTTAGTTACATTACTGTATGTCACAGATTGAGTCAGATTTGGACCACCTAAAGGCCTGAAATGTTTGTTGTAAGACACTTATCTCTAATGTTCTTCTGGTGAGCTGCCTATAAAATCAACTTAATTTCATTTGCAGAAGAAACCTGACAACTGCTTTTCTAAATAAAGACAAAAGGGATCCCAAAGCCTAAGCGTGTAAGTGTTTGCTTTGGATGAGTGTAGGGGAGGCTGTTTTTTCAGCCACTGTGTGTTTACCTGACAGTTTTCTGATAAGCAGTGTGATACCAAAGCTCCACTTTGTGACAGTGCTAACACCATCTGCCAGGTGCTGATAGCTTGTTGAATAATGCTGTCATCAGCACCAAAGTGCTGATGGAAAGTTATTGCTTCAGTAACCACTACCGCTTTCATCTTCGGTCTAATTGGCTGCTGCCACTAGAAACTATTACTCAGGAAAAAAAAGAAAAAGGAAAATCGCAGGTAATTTTTTTTAATCATGATGAATTTCTTTTAGGCTACCTTGCAGTGCCACCATTGTTTATTTATTGCTTTCTGCTTCCTGCCAGTTTTACTTATCACTCTAGAGTGAACTTTATTACCTACCTGTGACTGCTCTCAGCACCTGGTTTGAAGACAAATACTCATAGAAAGTTTCATTAGACCTTGATATAGCGTATCAGTGTAACAGTACAACCTGTTAAAGACATACTCTCTACTGGACACAGTGGGCCAGTCTGTCTCCTGAGGTAGGACACAGTGAAAACATTTGAATAATCTTTATTTGGAGTCAATTGTTACAACTAAATCTGTATCAGATAAAAAACAGGCGACATACTTTAAAGAAAATCTATACAGAACAATTTGGAAACATTTTAATCATCAAGAAACCTCATTAAAATGCATTTACTTAAGAGTAAAGTAATACACTACACAGGCTGCACAGCCCTACATGCCCTAGAAAGTTCACTGATGGTGACTGAGAAAAACAAAGAGCCTTCATAGTTTTGCACTGCAGCACTGAGCTTCTAAAATAAATACATGTGAAGAACCTCAAGTGCTTAGAACGGCTGAGAACATAATGTAATATAACTGAAGCCAGAATCAGTTCTCACTTGCATCAGTATAATGTGGATTAAAGCTATTTTGGCTTTAAAATGCTGTACTGGAGATTTTGGTTTGGCTTCCTGTTTTTTGGCAGGATTTACCTTTCTTTTGCAGGATCCTCTCTCTTGCTTTAATGAAAGCTAGGATGTCAGCATCAGCCTGGCTGTCTCCAGTCAGAGGAATGGATGTACTTGAACTTGGTGGGGTCCTGAAATAAGAAAGTACACTTGTGGACTCAAGTGAGTAAGAAGGTTAATTTTTCCATCTCCTCTTTTTTCACCATGGAGGACACTGTTCTTCAGATACATTGTTGGAGATGGCACATTTTAGAGGAGAATTGAGCTCAGGACTTCTTAATGGTCTTATGTAGGTTCCTAAGATTAGCCATTATCTTCTTAGTGTGGTGAGGCTACATGCTTATCAGCTATAAAAGCTCTCACAAAGGGTTAAAAATATTTTACTGCTGAGCCAAAGTCTTACTGCCAAGTGGAAAAGCCTAATGTAGTGAGTTTACCTAGGAAATGATAGATCTGACTATGCCATATGTTTGTTTGCTTCAGGCTGCTATAAATTTGAACAGATCAATAGTATTTTGCCTACTGTGAAGGAAATAAATTTTCATACATACACAGAAGTGAACAATCACATGACATTCACGCCATCTCCTGACAGATGCAACATCTTTGTGCTGCGCGTTCTCCAGTCCCAGCTGCCCTCTTGTATCTATGCAGTTAAATCTTTGTTTTACCACTGTTCTTGGCAGACCCTCTGGTGATATAATATGATTCAATACAATGAAGCTGTTAGAATCAGCTAAGAAAGCTAAAAATTTGGGCCTGTATCTTTAACCTGGTTTAAAGATTAAGCGCTAATTGTGAGATGAGAAATATGCTGACAAAAAAAATTAAAATACATAAGAACAAGTGGAACTGAAAGGAGAAAACTTTTCTTTTTTGCAAATCCTGCCTGTGTAATTATAGTTATTTCCACTCTTCCTTACTGACTTGCAGTAGAAGGTAATTGTGACTGACATAAACAGCAGTCTGATATCCTTATCTTTGTTCTACTAATGAAGTTCTCAGTTGCTGAATCAGTGAACCAAAATGGAAAAAAAAGGTAGAAATTACTCTGAACTTAAACCCTGCCTATTTTTATGAAATTTACAAGGTGATTGCAGAACAACAATAAAGAACTATTCTCCTATTGATTTTCATTTGATTAGCAACAGTATAAAAATAAAAACCCACAATGTATTTGAGAAAGTATCATCTAAATTCCATTTTAGCTTCTCTTTTTCTTCTGCTTTTCTTAAATCCAAATACAATTTAAAACATTTAAACAGGTTTTGCGGGATGACATTTTCCATGATTTTCTTCTGTTCTGGAAATGGATTGTTTTGGAAAATGAAAGAAAAAACCCTTTGTGGTTTGTCCTTACTAATGCAGTAGGAAAAATAGTAACTTAACTGTATTTTCTTAAGGGCTTTAATAGCCAGAACAATTGAGCACTATAAGAATTTAACTTCAGGAAGTATAGTGACTCGGCATGATGTTTCAGTGGGAGAAAAGAACATGGATATGAACACACTAGGAAAAAAATAGAGGCTAAAAAAAAAAAAGTAGTTTCTGTTATCCTGCAAAGTTAATTTTCACAAAGCAGTACCTCTTTTGAGAAAACATGACATATAACCTTTGCCAAGCCTGATACACCTGAGCTACTGCTGTCATTTTAGTGTAATAGAATAATTTGTAAGAGGGAGATTAAAAATATTTTAAGGACAAAATCACAAGTATGAAAAAAATCCCTGCTTAGTTCCTGCATTCTGGAATTCTGCAATATGTACATACTCTGATCTCTCTTCTTTTCAAATGTTTTTATTTACTTTGAAACAGTCCCTTTCTCTGGGGAGACACACTCATCAGGATTTATAGGGGAAAAAAGCCTCAGGCCAAAGAAGAAACCACCTCTTTAATGCTGCTAATGCAGCTGATGGGTGTAAAGCTATGTGGCAGCCTTGCTGCTATTTTGGAAAGTGGAGGAAAATCTGCAATTTCTATTACATTTTTATTTTTCAAGGATGCTGTTGTTAAATAGTCTGATGGAGGATTATCTAGGTCTTATATCATTTAATACTTTGCTTTCTCTTCCGAATAGCCCAGGTACACTTACCTTGTTTTTAAAGTACGATTACTAAAAGCCATTGAATTGTTTTTCCCAGCTGGATCTTCATTAGAGCTGACTCTTACGGTCTCTGAAAAACTGGAATGGAAAATGAAGAAATGAAGGAAATGAAAAAAAGAATATAGGCCTTGTGTAGTGAATATTATTACATATATTAAGTAACTACAAAGATGTTTTTCAAGAATTTTTAGATCTATATAAAGCACTTGTTTATGGGAAGAAGGCTTGCAGTTTAATCCATATGATGATTAGGTTTATGTAGAGAATGTGGACTTTAAAGAATGACAAATAAGCTCGTAAAGCTTATACTTTTATTATTTGCCTTGTAAGCCCAGCTTGTAAAGCACTTTGATGTATCTGATGTACAATTTGTAATGGTATATTTAGTTCCCAAACTGACTATCAGCCAAGTGAGGCCTTAGCTCACTTTCCACCATTCTTTCTTTAGTGAAGCAAAATTACTACCAAAATCAGTGGGAGACTGGATGAAAACTCAGTGAGGACTTTGGGATGTGGCTTGTTGATGATAGCCAAATATACTGCAAACAGCTGCTGTGCTTTCTTGCCCCTGCAGATATCATTATCAAGGAGGCTTGCTGCTAGGGAGGCAGTTTCCTGCCACTGGATATCTAGGGTCTCTCTCCTTTCCCCGGGGATGGCATATGTTGTCAGATCTGGTGCCAATCTTAGAGTGGGAACACTGAATTACTCAGTTTAAGGATTTTTCCAGTAGATGGCAGGATTGGCAAGTTCTTGCTTTTCTAACTGCAGTAGTTCGTTCGTTGTTGGCTGATGAATTGATATTTCTGGCAGAGAACTTGAAAAAGGAAAGAAATTTATTACTAAGATTTTACTGTATTACACCGTGCCAGGTTCAGTTTTGCAGAAGATATTGTGCCCAGGAGTATAAGTCATTTTCAGATGAACAGCTTTAGGTTTGCTGTATGTTTCTCTTTAACTCCTCCAGTCCCACACCATTCACACCTGCCTAATTCAACTAAAGCAATATCGTATTTAATGTTAATAATATTTCGTACTTTATTACACCTACATATTATAAGATCTAGAAAGGATGTGCAATGTTATTACCTACTATGTGGTTTAACAATATCTGGGAACTTCACATCATCATTCTACTTTAGGATTTCCTTAACATTTTTTCCATTCATTTGGCAGTTCTTAAAAACTAAGTGATTTAGGCTTTTAAATTCAGTTTTCTAAAAGGGCTCTGTGCCTGTGCCCTGAGATACCTAGGCATCCAAGTCATATAACCATGGTTTAATAAATCACTACACACCAACTGAACCATAGTAACCATCCAGGACTCTATTCTTAGCCTACAACAAATTTAAGGTAATGTGACTTCATGTGATTCTTTTTCATTGCTTTCTTTCCATTAAAATAAGCTTCTCTGCTTCTTATTTGCCATGCCCAAAATGTATAATTTTACCAATACTGTGAGTCAGCTAAGTATTTTATTTTTAAACTGCAGTAGTTTAAACTATTTTTTTCCATTGAATTAAAATTGAATTATTGTCCAAGGTTGTTCAATCCCTATTTTAAAGGGGATTTAGATTCAGATCAATTAAAAAACCTAGACACTACAGGCGTGGTGAGGTTTGAGCTCTAGGGATTTCTCTTTCAAGTGGATTCCCGGATCCAGGGACAATATGTCAAAACTTGTCTTAGGGTGCTTTGGGAGAATTGGGCACCCGAGGGAGGTGTAATAAAAAACATTTAGACTGAGTGAGATGATGCCCAGAATCAGGAAATTAACATTACTGTGCTTAGGGATGGACCTTAACTTCCTATCCTTTGTCTGTGGGGTTGCAGCCAGACATTTTTATTGTGGAATGCAAACTGGTAGAGAAATTTATAAGGAAGCTTATAGCTATTTTTAAAAATGACTCAAAGTTGTGCTTCCACATAAGAGGTTAACAATTAGTGTACTAATCTAACAAATGAGTCCCTCATCTTGGCACAACTCAAATCCATGTTTATGTAACCCAGAGATTTCTTTAATCCCTAGAGGCTCCAGGAATGGTCTGTATGGGGATAATTTGCATCCTTCATACTGAAGCTCTGATAATGGCATTGCAAGATCTGTTGAATCATAAGGTGATAAAAGCTCAGATGCAGCTTGCTCCTGGCCTGCTCCTAGATGTCACGACTCTCCTCCTTCCTCTGAGTGTCAGAGGCTGTTCCAGGGATGAGAAATTTTCTAGTAATGCTCTAAATTTAATGGAAAGTCATTATGACAGCATAGGGTGGGGGTAATGACACCTCTCTCTCTGTTCTAAACCTGAAGGACTGGACATCTCAGGATGGTCTACAAAGCCAAATAAAACCATTGCTGACCTGCTTTAGTGTGATAATAGTCTTCTTCAAGCAAGAGGTTGGTCTAGAGATCTCTAGAGGTGCCATTCAACTAAATGTGCAAACAGGCACTCCTGGGCCACATTTTCGATTTGGATGGATGTACAAGGTATATAAGTCCTGTCCCTTCATCTGCCTCCTAAGCTCTAACATAATGGGTGTTGTTTTGACAATATACAATTCCCATTTTCATTCTGAATCTATCTGATTTTCCCTTGAGCTGAATTTGAGAAGTCTCGAAACACTGTTTCCGGACAACTTCAGTAAAATTCCTGCTTTTTTCTGGAGATTAAAGACAGTCTGTCACCTTTGTTGTTTTAACCTAGTACCTGAAGTTTCACCCAGTTAATAACTTGCGCTTTTTGGGGGGAGGGAGGACGGGGAAGAGGAGGTGTCCACTGTTGGGCATACATTTCTCAGTCAGGCATAGGGCAGCAGCAGCAGAGAAGTACAGAGTGTTGCAATGTTTTCCTTGCTGGAGGAACCCAAGGACCAGAAACAATTGTCTCATAGACTGATCAGCACCACAGAGCAACACAGGGTAGGGAAGCCAGAGAGATGATGCATGTCATGGTATGAAGGCTTAATCTGTCAGCTGAAAAATAGTGGAAAATCTGGTAGATTAAAATGGAAAGTGAAAAATTTGAAGGTGTGCAACCTCTGTAATGTTAAAAAAACCCTCAGCTGTAGTTCTCCAGTCATCTGAGCCTTGGACATGAGGGGAACAGATGTTCTGTGTAAAGACAGGAAAGATTCAAGCTGCTTAAAAACTGAGCATTTTAGTAGTTGGTTGCAAAATCACATTTGGTCTAGCTTGCAAATTCATGCATAAATTGTTCAAGTTGTCACCACAGAATGTGAAAACCTTTGAAATGTCATTAATCGATGCTCTTATTCCCTGATTATATTGTATCATCATGTAACATTGTGGAAAACTAGCAGGAATAAGAAATGATTAGACAGAAAATGCTGCAAAATGTGTAAACATTGGTCTTGTTTCATGCAACATTAATACAGGGAGTGAATTTTGCAATCCAGGACAATAACTGTTAAAAAATCTGATGCTCAAAGTCACCAGAGGGCATGGAGAGTTATCTGAAAATATCTCCAAGGGAATCGAAAGTTTTAGGAAGATTTTGAAGAAGAGATAGGACAGCCAAGGAGTCTGAGAGTTAACATAATGTAAAAGGGAACGGGCGAGGTTAAGAAAGATCTGACTGAGTTAAAAAGGAATGCATTCCTTCTGAGAAAAGGAAAAAAACACAAATTTTTTATAGGTTTTGAAACTATCTAGCATTCACCTGATTCAAGGGGAACACAAGAACAGTTTAACACTACTGAAATTAAATGTTCAGTGAGAGAAGTAACGTGAATGGATAAGGATCTGATAAATTCCTTAAATGAAAGCCATTGTGGGAAAAGCCTATATGGGGAAGAACAAGCTGAGTTTGAATGCTGAAGTGGAGCACACATGGAGTGCTGAGTCCGACATGCATTTTCAGATTTTTGCAGACTTGACAGGAACACATTAAGGGACACAAACATATATGCAGTATGAATTGCAGTTAGCACCACAAGCTTTCAAACCTTACTGAGGCAGAAATGTTCCCTGTTCAGTTATTTTACACATTCATTTCAACACTTAACACTTCAGCCATTTTTTTCAATTGTAAAAAGAGATATGTTTGGCCATGAATCAAGTGCTGTTTATATATGTGTATCCTTCTTAAGCCTCAAAAGGATTACCAGCTTCCTGTCTCTGTTATTTTAGTTATAAATTGATTTAGTATAAAATATAATCTGAGCCTTCCCAAGGCTTAATTTTCTCTGGTAACATGACTAAGGTGTGTCAAAAAATAACAATCCATACAAATACTGTTCTAAATGGAAATCAAAAGATTTTTTTCAAACACATATAAACATCTCAAGAAAGGTTATAGACTATACCTGTAGTCTATGTAGGCTGGGATAGATAGTTTATTATTTCTAATCCTGAGAATTGTATTCATATCCACTCACATTCAGGAGTTTGTCTGAATGGTTTTGCTGCATACTTACTTTGTCAACAGCAGTCTTAGATTTCTGATATGCAGCCCACTAAGTTTTAGATCTTACATCTATTGAACACATTTGTTAACTGAATTCCATCTTGGAAATAGGTTTTATTTACACCACATTATATCAAATAGAACTTATGTCAGTTTTTGCTTTTGTGACCAGTTATTCTGCTGAGTGAAGGTAGCAATATCATTTCAAAGAGAGATTGTTGATTTCTAGGTGAGTTAGAAAAAAAAGAGCCATTTATGTCTCAGGACTATGTGACTAGGAGGAACAACTATAGCCTGGGCTCATTCTACACAATCATGGGAACTGGTAAGTAAAGTTCCTCTGTCAACTGGGGTCAAGGAAATCCTTGGGAAATAAATATTCCACTATTTTACTCTCTTAAAGGCTGTGAAATTGAAAACTTCTACTCTAAAATAGTATTACCTCAGGCAGGGGAAAACGTAAATTTTCATGCACAGTGGGATGTTAAGCCTGCAGCTCCTGGTCCCAAAAAGCAGAAATAGTGTTTCCACTTTCATATACATCATACTGTATGTGTACCTGAGTAAAATATGTTTAAACAGCCTAACATAAAATAAGATCAACTTTCTAGAACTGTAGGAAGGAAAGAGTAGTTGACTTAGATTATTGCAAGAATATTGACAGAGATGGGAAAATAAAACTATATTCATCCTGACTCCATCTACGATTTCAGTTCCAGAAAATGAATATTGTGTGTCTGTGATATGTATGCAAAGATCGTACATTCACTCTCAGTCAACATGTCCATTATTTAGACACTGTTCACTGTAAAGAACATCTGCTTTTCTGCAAGAAGCTATGTGGGGCGGTAAGTTTGGCAGCTGAAAGCAACAAGGCACCTTCCCCCATTCTATTAAAAATGGCAGGCAGACTTTTTAGAGATCTGTCTTCCAGTAATAAACATGAACAGTAAAGGCATTTTATAGAAAAGCTTACATTAAAATTAAAAAAAAATCCATTAAAAAAATGTTGCTTCTGAGCTAGGCTAGGAAAAGGAGGATTCACCACTGCTGGAAGCCAGTCTCCCGCTGCACTGGACAGTGCCTGGGCACTACCATATGTTCTTTTTAATTCCAGCTTAGACTGCAAAAGCTATCACTGTCCCGAGCAATGCATCGAGAGGCCAACTGAAAATTGTTCCCTAGGTCAGTGGGGCACAGAGATTATGCAAGGGGTCCTTAGTTCAACACAGTACAAAGTTCAAGAGAGTGACAATCATGGATTGCTTGAGCTAATTCGGCTGACTTTGTGCTATGCTAGACCAAAAATGTTCTCATATTCTGTTCCATCAGCTGTTCTGTGGGACAACTAACCTTCAGCTTAACACCAGAAATGAACAGCTCAAATATGGCCTAAAACCTGCCAGCCATTTGCAAAGTGAATGGTGCCTGTCTCGAGAGAACATAGAATAAGAACTGTAGTAAATTAGAGGAGACTAGAGATGGTTTTCATCAGTTTGAGAAATCTGAAAATGTCTTCTTAGACAACTTTAGAGGACTATGTCTATAATTTTCTGTACTGATTATACAGATATAGGAAAATTTAAAATAAAAATTAGAATATATTTTACTGTTTCAAGAAAATTTGGTATTCATTATTTAATGTTATGTAGGATTTATTGTGTTTGCTGCAAAGCAGGAAACATCATTTATGCATAACATTGTTATGAAATTGTAGGTCACAGAGTCACAGAGCATTCTGAGTTGGAAAGGACCCACAAGGATCATGGAGTCCAACTCTTACAGGCACTCATCAGAGAAATGGTAACTGTATAAAGAGGGAGGGAGAGGGAGAAAAAGAGTGCAAAAAAAGGGTAGGGAGGGAGAGAGGAAAAGGGGAGGAGAGAGAACACCTCCATTTATTGTCCATGAGCATGGAAATCTGCACAGTCAGGTATGTGGTTTCTTATATTCTACTTTACTTGATGGCTATGGAAGATTTATTACTGCAAATTTAAAATTAGACATTTTGAAATCAGAAATGACCGATGATGAAACAACCAAGATGATTACATTTTTCTGCTGCAGAGGATGCATCAGCATTTTATAATATCAAATGTAATATCATAGTGGAATAAGATGCTGCATAAATGTAAGACCATGACATTTTTCAACAGCAAAATTATCTATGCTATATATTAAATAATTTTTTAGTCTTCTTTGGTTTGCAGTCCCCTGAATACATTCCAAAGGAGATATAGTCTCCTCATACAGTAGAGTTGCCTGATAACAGGCTTGCCTTTCTTAGCTATCTGTCATGGGGTTCCTAGAGACAGATTTCCAAGATCCCAAGACCAACAAGTCAAAAGAACTGATGTACAGTAAGTCACCTTCAATATGACCGCAAGATGACTGAATGGTAAGAATTTATTCCCTACACAGTCATTTCTATTATAACTGGTAATATAGTATTTCAGTGTGTTATTTGCAAAAGCATTCTGGTGAACTGTGCTTCTATTCCCCCATGTAATAAGGCAGAGAAATCAACCAATTTACCTGCTAGTTGATAGGTGCTGTGAGGACTTCATAAACTGGGGATAAACTGTCACAGTATTTGGTGAGGTAACCATCTCTGGCTTTTCCTGCTGGGTTTAGATTGAAAAACAAAATTATGTGGGATAGGATTTTTTTAGAGTGCATAATACTGGCCTATAGGTTTCAGCAATAACAAGGTAGGCAATGACTCATTCAGAAAACAGAAAGTCTGAATCACACAGTATTTTCTCCACTTGCACAAACACTTCTGAACAAAGAGAAAAGTATTTAGGGTTGGTTCAAGTATTTTTAAGCTCAAGTTACAAGTTTTTAATATGTAACAGCATGTGTTCACTGATTTGAGTTTCTTAGGGAGCTCAGATGTATAGATAGGCCAAGATCCAAGAAATCAATCCCAATTACTTTTTTCAGTTTTCTAATCTCCTACTGATGAATCACGAGAGGCTGCATCTTGGACCTCTGTTGATAGAGAAGAATGTGCTCCAGTGGATTCAAGAATATTACTTACAGTGCTTTGAAAAGCCAAAATATTTAGACAGGAGGGTGACTAAAACACCCTCTTTGCCTCTAATATGGTTAGGGATTTTAATGTGAAAAGTATTTTGCAATGATAACTTGAAGTTAAGCTAGTTACGTGTCACTGTATGGATGACTAAGTTTCTCATGTTAAGTTCTGTATTTACTTTAGGCTGTTTTCTTAAAAATACAGTTTAAATTTATACTCATGAGAATTAACCAAAATACAGGCTAAACATTTCTTTGTTTATAACAACTTTTCCTCAAGAGGTAAATCATCTCTTCTACCTACTAATAAATGATATGGGAGGGACTGGACTCAGCACTCCTTTTCATGAGGCTGACATAAGTTTCATGCAGTGCTTTGTTGTGAGATGCCATGTCAGTACTTGTAAATAATTGAAAAAGTGTCAGAAGGGGAGCATAAAAAACTATGTTGTTGTTTCAGTTGAGTGTAGTTTTGAGACTGACTGGCTGTGTTATGAACTTGTTAGTGGTTTTTAGGGCCAGGGTTAGGGTTAGGGTTTGGTTTAGGGTTAGTGTTAGGGGTAAGGGTAACATGTGGTTGTGTTCATTATTGGTAGTGGTTATTAGCGGTAGTGGTAATTATGGGGAGTGGTTATTGGGGTAGTGGCAATTAGGGGCAGAGGTTTTTTGGGTTAGTGGTTTTTAGGGCCAGGGCTAGGGGTAGGGTTTCCTTTATAGTTAGTATTAGGGGTAAGGGGAATATGTAGTTGTGTTCATTAGTGGTAGTGGTTATTAGCGGTAGTGATAATTATGGGCAGTGGTTATTGGGGTAGTGGTAGTTTGGGGTAGAGGTTTTTCAGGTGAGTGAATTTAAGGGTTAGAGCTAGGCTTAGGGTTAGGTTTATGGTTAGTGTTAGGGGCAAGGGTAATATGTGGTTGTGTTCGTTAGTTGCAGTGGCTATTAGCTGTAGTGGTAATTAGTGGTAGTAGTTATCGGCATAGCAGTTATTAGGTGTAGGTTTTTAGGGTTAGGGCTAGGGTTAGGGTTAGGTTTATGGTTAGGGTTAGGGGTAAGGGGTCAGACAAACAAAGTGTGTCCATGGGCAGGATGGGTTCGCTAGCTCCCCAGCAACCATCCTAGGAGAAGGACAACTCTAACTCCAAACCTGGGCAGATGGAGCTCGCTTAGCCCTGTAAGGCCATCCATCTAAGAGAAGGACACTCTAACCAAACCTACGTCTAGAGGACTTCACGGTCACCATCCAAGCTTGCTTGGTCCTGGCAGATGAACTTTAGGAGTGAAGGGTGTGGCCAGTTCTGTGCACTCTGCGCCTCACCTAAAAAATCCATTGTGCAGGCTCTAGGGATCCTCCCACACTCACAAAGCCCTGTAGCGACAGGTGAGGGACAAAACAGCAGGTGATAAGGTGCACTGGAAGCCACAGCCCCAACCCTGCATGCAGGCAGTTCAGGACATTGGTCACTCGAGACTGACACAGAGATGACAGTCTGGTTCGGCAGCATCCTGAATGACCAAGCAGCCTTTTTCAAGGAGAGCACTACTTACTCCACATGGAGAGGGGCCCAGAAAAGGTGGCCTAACCGAAGCTCTTCTCCACCCTTCACCCGGTTGGCTCGCCGTGGCCAGGGGGCATCTTCCTTGCAGTCAGACAAAAAGAAACCCAAAAAGACAAAGGCTTACACTTGCCTCCAAAGGTGTGTCCAAATTAACTATTGCATATTGGAACATCAGAACCATGCTCAACTCTGCAGATGGTGGACGTCCTGAGCGTTGCTCTGCTCTAATTGCCCATGAACTCTCACAACTCCACATCGACATTGCTGCTTTCAGTGAAGTTCGTCTCCATGAGGTAGGCAGCCTTAAAGAACAGGGTGCCGGCTACACAGTCTATTGGTCAGGCAAACCCCAAACTGAAAGTCACCTTTCAGGAGTTGGTTTCATGATTAGAAACTCCATTGCCTCCAAGTCATTCTGATCGCATTATCTCCTTACACCTCCCACTACACAACAAGCAACATGTTCTCTTCAGCGTATAGGCCCCAACTCTCCAAGCTGATCCTTCTGAGAAAGATAAATTCTACACTGACCTGCGACGTCTTACCCAAAAGGTTTCTGCAGATGACAAGATCGTAATCCTTGGTGACTTCAACGCCAGAGTAGGAAAGAACTATGAAGCCTGGAAAGGAGTACTAGGCAAGCATGATGTTGGAAACTGCAATGACAATGGACGCCTGCTGCTAGAGTTTTGTGCAGTGCAGCAGCTCACCATCACCAACACTATCTTTCAGCAGAAAGACAGCTTGAAAACAACCTGGATGCATCCTCCATCCAAGCATTGGCACCTCATTGACTATGTCCTAGTGCAACAGAGAAATGTTCGTGATGTCTGTCATACCTGAGTGATGCCTAGTGCAGAATGTCAAACAGACCACCACCTTGTGCATTGCAAACTTAACCTCCACTTTAAACCCAAAGCTAAGAGGGGTGGCATTCCAAGGAGGAGGCTCAATGTTAACAATCTTCAAACAGCCTCAGTGAGAGACATCTTCCAGGTAACCTTCAAACTAGACTTGAAGATCATCCCATAGATCCTTCTCCTGAAGCACTTTGGCAGCATATTAAAAATAGCATCCTGCAGTCCTCTGAAGAAAACTGAGGGTTCTCCTCCAAGAAAAACAAAGACTGGTTTGATGAAAACAATCAAGAAATCCAGGAATTGCTGTCAAAGAAGAGAACTGCTCACCAAGCACACCTTGCTCAGCCATCCTGCCACGTAAGAAAAGCAGCCTTTTGCCTTGCATGCAGTAAGCTCCAACAGAAACTTTGAGACATCCAGAACAAACGGTGGATCAACCCAGCAGAAAAGACTCAACTATGTGCAGACTTGGGTGACCACAGAGGATTCTATGAGGCTCTGAAAGCAGTGTACGGACCCACACACCAGGTTCTAAGCCCCCTACTCAGTGCAGATGGCCAAATGCTTCTCACAGATAAAACCTCCCTCCTGAATCGATGGTCTGAACATTTTCAGACCCTCTTCAGTGCCAACTGTGTAGTCCAAGACTCAGCAATTCAGCACATTCCACAACAACTGGAACTGAATTGGATCTAGTCCCTACTATGGAAGAGACTCTTAAGGCCATACAGCAGGTGAAAACTGGCAGGGCAGCTGGGGTTGATGGAATCCCACCTGACATTTGGAAGCATGGAGGCCAAGCACTCCATGCTGAGTTTCATGAGCTCATTGTGCATTGCTGGGAACAAGGCAAACTACCATCAGATTTCTGTGATGCAGTCATCATCACCCTGTACAAGGAGAAAGGAGAAAAACCAGACTGCTCAAATTACCGAGGTATCGCTTTGCTCTCCATTGCTGGTAAAATCCTTGCAAGAATTCTTTTGAACAGATTAGTACCTGCTATTGCGGAAGAACTTCTACCTGAAAGCCAGTGTGATTTCAGAGCCAACAGGAGTACCGCAGACATGGTATTTGTTCTCAGACACCTGCAAGAGAAGTGTAGGGAACAGAATAAAAGACTCTATGCAACTTTCATTGACCTCACCAAAGCTTTTGACACTGTGGGCAGAAAAGGCTTGTGGCAGACCTTGGAACGATTAGGATGTCCTCCCAAATTCTTCAAAATGATTATTCTGCTACACGAGGATCAGCATGGCCAAGTCAGATATGGCGATGCACTCTCTGAGCCCTTTCCAATTACCGATGGTGTGAAACAAGGTTGCATTCTTGCACCAACCCTGTTCTTCAGCATGATGCTCCAAAGGGCCACGGCAGACCTCGATGAAGAAAATGGTATCTACATCCGATATCGTACTGATGGAAGCCTATTCAACCTAAGGCGACTGAAGGCCCACACTAAGACCATGAATCACCATGTCTGTGAGCTGCTTTTTGCTGATGATGCCGCCCTGGTTGCTCACACAGCAGCAGCTCTGCAGTGCTTAACATCCTGCTTTGCAGAGGCTGCTGAGCTCTTTGGGCTGGAAGTCA
>JAWWMP010000116.1:29673688-29754403 GCA_035047865.1 Dendrocincla tyrannina | reverse complement strand
TAATGTGTCTGTCCTTGAACAGGCAGAGATCACCAGCATCGAGGCCATGCTGCTGAAAACGCAGCTGTGCTGGGCAGGGCACGTCTCCAGGATGGAGGATCACTGCCTCCCTAAGATTGTGCTCTATGGGGAACTTGCCACCCACTGACGCGAGAGAGGAGCCCCGAAGAGACGATACAAGGACTCCCTGAAACAATACCTCAGCCTTAGTCATACTGACCACCATCAGTGGTCCACCCTGGCCTCCAATTGGGAGAAATGGAGACACACCACCCATAACGCTGCTGTTTCCTTTGAGAACACATGCAGAATCAGTCTGGAGGAAAAAAGGCAACGCAGGAAGAACCGTGCCCTGCCAGTAGTGCTGACGGAGACTTTCCGCTGTGCCTTTTGCAATTGGACTTGCCTATTTTGCATTGGCCTTTTTAGCCACCAGTGTGCTTGTAGCAAGCATGGGTAGAGCCCTTGTAAATCTTCGTTTGTGAAGCCTAGCCATGATGATGATGGTATTATGAACTTCTAATGCGCTGTTTAAAATGACCACCTCTTTAGTTCATTTTTACGCAAGTCATTGAACTAGAGCACTCTACTTCCAATGGGTTCTTAAACACTGGTAGACCTCAGCTAGAGAGTGAGGAAACATGCTGTGCTGAGAGCTGCTGACCCTCTGGGAGCTTAGGGAAGCTGAAAGGTTAGTGGAGTCCTTGAAACAGAGGAAACTAAAAAGCCAATATATTTGCTAGGGTAAACCTGATGAAATCATAGTTTTGCTAGCAGTAAAAAAGATAATATTTCCCAATATTCTCTATTTCTTTAATGTTCTTTCAGAGTTGCTGAGATTTTGGGCCCATTTTTCCTCATAGTCAAGCTGTTTGGGGGAACACAAAAAAAAATAAAGAAGAAAGAAATAGTTTTTCTTTATTTGTCTTAGCTTCACATTCTCCAATTTATTATTGGACATTACCTTTGTCCAGTTTAGATTGGCATTGGCATAAGCACAGGTGAACCAGACACAGAATCCTATCCTTCATACTCCTTTCTACATAATCAATTAACTACTTCTTTAAGAAATGATTGAAGACACTATACTTATATGAAAATGGAAGAAATACAAAGTGATTTCATACCTGTAAATTTTTTGCCTCTTCAGACCACCATACTTCAAAGTCTTTTTGCATCTTCATCTTCACTTTTTCCATAAGCAGCTGTAGGTGCTCAATCTCTACCTTGAGCCCTTTGAAGCGACTGAACATTGTTTTATAACTAATATGAGAAGAAAAAAGTGTATTACAGATCTTCCAAAGTATATCTGAACAAAGGTTTATCCTACCTGAACTGCTGCAGATTTAAACTAAAAAATAATATATAATAGAGATGCAAGGGACACAGAGAGATGGTAGAAGGAAATAACTCATGTTTTATAAAAGCTTCAGCAGACAGTTAGTGCAAGAAACTAATACCACAAACCTTTTATTTTGTAAAGAAGTTAGTGAAATTCAAGTGGGATCAATGCTGATTAACAATTAAAATACAGGTTCAATCAATTATGTAAATTCTCTCTTTTGAATTCTCAGCGTGGTACCATTAATAAATAACTAGTCACTAGAGACTGGATTCAGACAGGAGCTGAGATGGATTCCCCTTTCAGATGGAAGCTTCAGTAACCAAGCCTCTTAGCTAACATATCCTTGGAGATTTATCATCAGCATGAAAGAGCCAGAAGTGTCCTCAGAGACTGTGCATAACAAATGCTAGCAAAATACTTAGAACTGATATCCTTGCATCTATTTTCTTTTATACTCCTGGCTGCAGCAACATTAGAGCAAGGACTGGTTAACAAATGCATGTTCTGCATGTTATTTACACTTAATCAATCCTGTATAACCTGAAGATTTTCCTTAGGTCAAGAAAGGCAAGACTTTCCTGAGTCAATCAAAAAGGTTCACAATACATTTGAATTTAAAGAACAAGTTTTGAACACTAAGCCTCAGGAAGGATATTAAGCTATTTTTATTTATTTTCAGCCTTTAGCCCAAGCATAAATTTCCCGCACTCATCTACTGGCATCTTGCAGACAAACTAACAGCATATACACAAACTTAAAAACTATTAGCGAACGACAAAGCTGACATTTTTCAAATGTCAGAGAAAACCCTGAGGGTAACCGTGTGTGCAGAATTGTAATTGGAATATACTATCAGTATAATTTATCTTCTGACGGATGGCAGAAGTCTGATGCAGAAGTAATACCTTTTTTTTTCTTCTTCAATTTGCATTCGAAGTTTCTCTTCCACTGGATCCATCATCTTCAGCTCTTCAGAAGGATTTGAAACCGCTATAGGAGAAACGAGCATAGGAGATGTAAGCAAGGACCATATGGTGTCGAAAAAAGCAACTTGTAATTAGAATAAAATTAATTTTTAAGAGGTAGCTAGCAAAATGGGTGTCATTAACCATTTCTTTCTTCTGGAAATGCTTCTTCAAATTCCTTATTTAGGCCTTACTTAGTAAAGGAGACACTGGATAACTACTGATTTGAATTAAGTTGTTTTTAATTTTTTTTTCAGTTAAGATTGGAATATTGATTGCAGATATGAATAAAAGGAAGTTGCCAGTTCAAACGTTCATCTTTGGCATAAAACTCTATCAAAGCCATTCAACCTGCTTCAAAGAAAAGACCAGAAGTTGTTTCAAAAAGAAGAGACAGCAATAGCTGTGTTGGTATTTGAGAATAAAGTAACAGAAGGAAGAATAAATGAGAAATCTTGAAAGAGAAATTAACTTCGGTACGCAATAAATTCAGACAATTAGTATAAATAAGGAAAATGTCCTGAAACTATATAAGAAAATTTTCAAGGTAAAGGAGAACTAAGAAATTATCTTAAGACTAGTCTAAATTAACCTAAGAAACCAGCTGAGGATTTCCCTATCCTGTAACATAGCTGGTGAGCATGCAATACACAATATGCTTATTCTGAGAGATGGTAAAACTTCTTTCCATCATGGTTTATATGTTCATCAGTGAAAGGAAATGTAAAGTTACCTACTAGTGTTACAGCAGTTTCTGTTTCTGGGATAAATGAGAATAGTTTTAGGTTCTCAAGAAAATATGTTTAACCTTTTTAACTCAAGAAAAATGAAAGAAACAAAAGCTTTGCTGTACAATACATGCAAGTTTCCACCCTGACTATTATTTCTGTCAAGAAAATAAATTCTATGTCAGCCTGTCATAAGGCCTAAGGAATGTACCCTCTCTTCAAGGAGAGGAATTCTCTCTGGAACATGAGGGCAGTAATGACCCCTCTCTGCCTGTAAGCACACCAGCTGAAACCATTAATCTTTTGTTGTAGCACCCTATAGCTTAATACAGATGAAGCTGAAAAGCATTTTATTTCATTAGAGTGCTTAGGTCAAGCATGTTAATACAGACAGTCAAGGTGGACAAAGTCCACGCACAAGTCTCATTTTATACATTGAAAGGCTTTGCTGCATGTGATTACAGAAGGATAGGATGAAGGCATTTGTGGTGGAGAGGGTACCCTCATAAGATAAAACTACAAACTGCCTGGAATGTTAAAGTGAACACACTAGACAGGAGGTGCAAATATCAAGGCAGAGGAGATGCTGAAACAGCGGCATTGTATAACAAGTTATACCCGAACACAACAGATAATAAGAATGACATCATAATCATGCCAGAACCTTTAAGGAAAGCAATAAACCTTTCCATGATTACAGTGGAGGAGGATTTTCTCATTTGTCAGATTTCATCTCCAAGAGAAGGCATAATGAGAAGTGAGGAGGTGCAGAGGTACATAGGGAACTTGCAGGGAGGCCCTGCAGAGCTGCTGAGGCTTCACACTTGGTCTGACCTTCATGAATACACAGCATCCAGGCTTGAGAGAAGTGTGCTCTTGTGGACAAACTGAAATGACTGAGGGAGTTACTGCCTCCCAAGTGAGCCATGCTCACAGACCGTATGAGAATCCTTAATATGTTTCCATGAATATTCCAGCCAGACCTAGTGTGAACCAACTTCAGCAGTGGTTAAAGGAGACTCTTCTGAGCACACTGAAGTGCATTTGTCTTTTTTGCACAACTGTGACGTCTGAACTCAGGAGGTAGCAGCTCCAGCCCCTTATAATGAAGGGAAATAATACAAGTGGAAGGCAGTATAATCTCAAAATGTTAATGCTGTTTCTGAAGTGAGGACTCCCCTACAAGAAAACATCACCAAATTCTGCTAGTCATTACAGAGTGATAAAAGGCCACGATATAACTTTCCTTCCTTGATTTATTAGGACATCTAGTACTTGGAAAAATATTTATATGTTAGCTCTGAAAGGTTAGCCAAACTTAGGCAGAATTTTGTCACTTACACATAAAAACACATGAAAAATGTTTTTCTTCTGCTGATTACATGCTGTAGAGGGGATTCAGAAATGACAATACAGCTTTTTATATGAGATGAGAACTTTTATCATAAACAGGCCCCATCATCCTCACCCCTGAATAAAATTACAACCATTATCCCTAGCTAGTGATGAAAGGCAGAAGCACATCTATGGGCAAGGTGAGCAGCAGATTCATGAATGGAAAGAAATGAGTGTACTGCAAGCTGACGGGGCCCCAGCAGCAAAAATAGCATTGGATAAAGGGGCTAAAACTTAGACATCCATCACTGTGCTCAGGTCACAAAAGCAGAAGAAATCTGATCACAGTTTCAGAAGTCCAGTGGTAAGTTAAGTGCAGGACATGCCTACTGAGGACCTCTTTTGTAAGATGTCCAGTGTCTTTTCCCAAGCTGTTGCAGTCTCCATTTGAGCTTTTTGTTATGTCTGCTCATTGCAAAAATGTGTTCATTATCTGAAAAACTTTCTGCTCTAAACACTAGACCTTTTTGAATCTACCTACTGTAATATATCCAAAGGAACACATAGCTGTTTCCTGGTGTTCCAAGCAAAAGACGTCTAAGGTCTGGTGGACTGTATTTCAACTTTTATGTTTTCTACTGCTTCTGCCTTCTCCTCATTCCCTGCTACTTCTTTTCTCCCTTCTCCTCTTTACCTTTCCTGAATCCCTGCAGTGGTCTCTTTCTGCCCCTGGGCTCCCGCTGCTGCCTCACACCTCTCTCCTCCTACTAGTCCAGGCAATTTCAGCTACAGCTGAAGCAAGGAACTTAAGGCAGAGGTTCCTGGCTCATCCTATCTCATGTGTAATGTTAACATTCTTCAGTACATAGGCTCAGTTATTTTAAAACAATATGAGAGGGACAACTGAATGAACAGACTGTTAAACATGAAAAGCATAATATTTACTCACAAATTTAGTTCAGATACCTAAGAAGAAGTACTTTCTTTTTGCTACAGGTTTTTATTCCTCTAAAAAGTTTCTTTTTATTGTATGTTTCTGCCTTTCCATGCAGAAAGAGAAAGCGTTTATTAATCATATATATATGGAGTATATGCAAATTACAAACCACTGAAAAATAGCATCAACTTTTGCTCCTGTACATTAAAAAAACCTGCAATAGATCTGCAAAAGATGAATAGAGATGCTACTGCTGAAATATTAACTATCATGTCTTTTCTGCAACTTCACAGAAGAACACATAGTGGTATCTTCTTTGTTCACTCAGGGCTGACATTTAATTAATTGACTGACAGTTTGTCATAAGAAGCTTGATTGTACAGTCTCACTCTATGCTTTTAGTGCATCAGCTGCGATGAGCCATTCAATTGATGTGCAATGCCACATGCACTTTTAGTGCCCCAGTGACTTCTCCTGGGAAACAAATGGAGTTACTGCCATCTAATCCTGGCTAATGCAGACCCCACTTGCAGGGGTGCAGGGGAGGTATGATGTGCATGTTTAGGAAAACATTGGCTCTGTGTATACTAGGGGTTTCTGTTGGCATACTTCCATCCAATTCTAGACAACAGAATTATTTTGGCAGTAGTCAGCAATGTACTGATAAGGAGTATAGTTTCTTTAAATTAGCATAACTGCACATGCAGCTGAGTGTCAAAAATTATGAATCCTAAGATGTGAAGGCTTTTTTTAAGAATACTGAGTCACAAGGTGTAAAGAAGAGACTTGACAGTGCTACACTGGGTACTGAAATAGCTAGCAACCCTTATGCTTGCTTTCAGCTAACTGTTTTTATTTCATCCTCACACACAACCCATTTGGTGAAGTGAGGCACAGGATACAATTGATACCAGCTGCCTGCTTAGAGAGGAAGGTGAGTTCTGCATGAGTTGACAGTTCATATCATAAAGGTTTGTGATTTTTGGCGCTTTTTTCCCTAAAGAACATTGTAAGAGGCATTTTAAGATATAATTATTTTTTTCTAATGGAAGGGCCAATTTTGGAGCACAGGAAGTAGTAAATTTTACAACACATTCCACATCACCAAAACACACAGTACCAGAAAGAAATTATAGCACCTGCTAACTGGATTACTATTTCAAAGCAATATGGAAAGCACAGATGAAAAATGCTATTTCTAGCATGAGATACCAAGTGTTATCACCATGGTTTACTGCAAGCTGGAAACAACCTGAAATACTCTGGCAGATTCTTGTCTAGAGTCAGAAAATTTTGCAAGAAACTCTCTGTGACCCTGAACTTTATACCCTCTGGGGCGCTCGTATATTTCTTGACCTGACTGTATCCTAGAAGTCAAACTCCTGGGGATTTATTGTCTTGTGCCTCAAATAACATTGTGCCCTGCCCTCCAGCTGTACTTTTGCAGTCAAATATTTTCATTTTTCCACCAGATAGTCTTGTGTTTATCTGTTTAAATTTATAGTCCCTTGAAGTAACCAAATTTAGAATTGAATTCAGTATCCCATTAATATATTTACTGCTTTATTTATCAGCTTTGCAGCTTTTGGCAAACTCGGGCTTTAGCGCTTTCAAACTGGAACATATGTTGTCATTTGTTTTTTTTAAAACAGAACTACCCATCCACCATTATGCAGGATCAGCTTACAAGTAATTCTCCCCTTTTTCTTTTTAATTCCTCCCCATGGCCATGTCAGCCTACATTTGTCACTGGGCACCACATGTGTACTTCATACAAATGCAAAGATGAGTATGCACAATACAACCCAACAGGAGACAAAAATATCCTAATGTCTGGATGAGTTTATATTGTGGGTTTTAGAGCAATTTACCTAACCCTAATGTAATTTTTTAAAAGTTCAGCCAATTTGTCATGAGAATACACTGAAACAAATGGTCTTATTTCCAGCATTTTACAAGTTAATGGATGTGCAGGGGATGTGTATTTTCTTGATTTTGATTTTCATAACTGAATTTAGTAAAAGAGTCCATTGGTATGCTGGGTGTTTTCTTCTTGTTTTGTTTTTTTGGATTATTGTTTTACTGGCTTAATATTGGCTTGAACTAACTTCCAGTGTGCACCTGGAAAGCAGAGATATTGTTTCTCATCTCTGTGAACTGTTTTGGCTACATACAGGCTCACACTTCAATTTCCTCAAATTTCTTCTTTGGAACTTCTTTGCTCCTCAAAATACATGGCATACACAATAGAAGGCATTACTTTCATGTCAGCTGCACTTAAGCCATGAAAGTTTCTGAAGCCATTGTGGCTAAAAATTCTCTGTTGGTTTCCAAATATACAAGTAAAATATATGGGGGGTGTGGGGTGTGGGAAGCAGCTTCAAGTTTAATATGTTCCATACATGCCAGTTAATCTAGTGGAATAGTAGCATAGCTGGGTCTTAGCCAGGAACCCCCTACTAACTCAGATTCTTGCCTACACTTAATAAATACATTTTACCATTTGTTTACATGAGACTACTGCTGCATCATTTATCTTGTTCATAACATCTGATAAAATCATACCTGATATATTTGAATAATCTTTCTCTGCCTCCCAAGAAGCGGTGTCATTTGTCACCCATAAGCTTTGAGGCTTTGTAAGCATTAATTTCTACAACATTCAAGAGTTTTCATGGGAAAAAAACACATTTCTTTGCTAAGTTTTGTCATGCTCTTCTTGAAAGAAAAGGATGGAAAATGCTTCTGAAGTTGATTGTTTATCAGAAACCTGAGACATCAGGAATACTCCACCACTAATATGCAGACTGCAGCTGCAATAAGACACTACCACAACTTTTGTAAAGCAATGCCTGGTCAAGATAAGAACTTGACTGAGAATAATATAGCACAACTTTCCTAATAAGAAATACCTAAGGGTGCTGAAAGTGCAGTCACACTGAGTGTCACAGTGCACAGAAGCAATGTCATTTGAAAGAATATAAAGAAAAATAAGCATACCTGTTTACACTTAACAGCTTCTGTTTCAGGTGTGTATAGCCGGGTCATGAAACGTGTAACTTCAGGTTAGACAATAAAGGAGGTTTTGACCTGGATTCAAGAAGTGAATACCAACCAAATAACTGTGCATGGCAGTATCAGTCTGAACAATTTTGATCTTTCTGTCACAAGGTATTAGTAAAAGTCCTTTCATCAGCAAGAGAGAAGTAGACGAGATGGAAAACAGAAAGACACACCGTTATTGGTGAAATCAATATATTATGAGCATGGGGTTGCACTGTGAAGTGTTTCGTTTTCCTCTTGGCCCAAATAAGACAAAAGGTATTGTGCCTGAAGCCCCTTTATCATGGATCTTGTGGGTTTTTTTCTGTGCAAATAGCAGAGATATGTGTTAAGACTCCACCTCAGCTACGCGTATAATAAAGACAAAAGTATTACAATTTTGTTTCTACTCTCCCACATGGCTACTCCATTGGTACTCTAAAACAGTCTCCTGAATGCTTTTTTAAATATTGGTATGATGTACAGGTTTTCCAGAAAATTTCTGAAGCTCCAATATAGGATTTCATGTCACCAGGAACGTTATTCTTTAAGACTCATTTAACTGTTGTTCAGTCTTCTGGCAGATGTGTTTGATTAGCATAAAGTACAACTCGGGCAGCTGTAGGGACCAGATTATGGGTTTGGGATCCCCTATCCCTATCCCCTATCCCTGCTGGCCACACTCATATCCCACATCGATTTGTAGTTTGTTAGTAGTTTGCACAGTCCAAACTACTGCTCAAAGTTTGGTGAAAACCAAACCAGACTAGGTTGTTCAAACATGACAGGAAAGTCTCCATGGACTGAGATCCTGCAAATTTCTTTGATGACCTCTTTCAATGTGCAACTATCCTCACAGAATCTTAATATCTTAAATTAGTAGATCAAACTAGAGAATTGAGAGCTTCATCTCCAGATTCCTTCTCGCTTACTTGCTTGACACCAGAAGGAGTCTCTAAATAATAATGCTATTTGCACTGAACTTTTCAGTATTTCAGAAGAAACACTTATTTCAAGAAAGCTAACAGAGACTGCAAGCTATTCCAACAACAGTGAAATGCCAAAGTCAGTGTCAATAAAACCGAGAACTGAATAGCTGTGCTGCAAGTTCATGACTCCTAATAAAAATATCACTTGATCCAAAGATGACTTTGCTCTTTTCTGAGATGTGACACCTGAAGTTGAGTGGATCACATGGGAAGCTTCATAGGAACACAGAAGTAATCTCAGAATTTTCTCTGACAGTTCGGGATGACATATTTACAAAGACTTCCAGTAAAGATGCAATATTCTGTTTCTTGAAGACACAATGAAAGGGAAAACTCATGTCTGCCTCTAGAATTTAGCACTGTAGCTAGCAAAACCTGTTAAAAAGAGTAAAAGAAAAAACAGCAACAAATAAAACTACAAAATACCCTAGAAAGACTGAAGAGAAACCTATGGAAAGAAAAGTCTATGCAAGACTGAGGCCTGAATGGACAGGTGTAAGAAATGCTATCTTATTAGAACATACTCCTATGATTTTAAACTTAATTCCAATGTAATACTGGGAAAACCTCAAAACACATTACCCAAGAAGAAACCTCAAGTACTGTGGGAAGGAAATCATTACTGCTTGTTTAGCTGCTGCTTTGAATCCATTGTTCTTTTTCCTGATTGTGAACACCTTTACAGAAGGCCTTGGTAGATAGAAAAATACAAAAGCTCTCCAACAGCTCAGTTTTAGCCATAAACTGTGCTGACTTGAAGCACAAAACAGTAGCAGAACCAAGAGAGGAAGTCTGTTATGGTGTGTAACTTCACAGTTACCCCAGGCTAAATTCTATGCTTTTTTCCACCAAAAGAAATTTGAAAGAAATGCAATTACTTAAATATACTGCAACAAGAAGATTCTTTAATCTACTTGTAATGTCCTATATGACTACTTATATATGTTTTCAAAATTAATTCTTCATAACTATTTCAAGCACTTGCTTAAAAACTGATTCAGTATATATTTCTAAAAGCACTTAATATGCTACAATGATTGTATGAAGCAAATTCAAAAGTATCTTTGTCAGAGTAAAACTCTTAAAAAAGGCAAGGAGGTACTGGTTTCTGAATTTTCATAAAATTTTGCTATTGGTATCTTTGTCTTAACAACAGTGAAAAATCATCATCAATTTAACAGGCACAATCTTGCCACATTTCTGACAGTCTCCGAATTCCTGTTTTCTTTGAAATGGACTAAGAAAATCAAACCCATCACTAAAAATCAACGGTCTTGATACCACTAGAGGTCACCCTAGGAATAAAATCACTTCCCCGCATGTACAAGAACAGCGAGCTTTTCAAGCACAAATGTATAGCAGAACATAAACACACAGAAACATTGTCTATATCAAAATTATGATTTTCTAAGAGAAATATTTCCCTTATTCTGAGGCTATTGTAAACTGACTACACTGTTCTTTAGTGTACTTCAGCCTTTGGATGCCTAGTAGCACTGGGGGCATGGTGCTTTATCTCCTAAAAAAAAAACACAAACCAAAAACAAAACAAAAAAAAAAACACCCAAAACCCGAACCAAAACCAAGCCAACACCAAACCAAACAAAAAAAGCCCCAAAACCAACAAAAAACCAAATACAAACAAATAAAACTTCTTGAAATTCTGGACTTCAAACAGATGATTTCTCCAAAGTGCTTTATTCAGCCCATACATAAGATATAATTTTTCAGCACCAAGAATGATGGTCTTAAAACAGGCCATCTATTATTCTCCATGGACTATGCTGGATTTGTGTGGGAAAACACAAACAGCCAGTTTTCTCAGCTTCTGTCATTTTGTGACTGAAAACACTTGTGTCTCCTCATTTCACAGCATTAGTACAGATCAAAAATCTTCTGCTTCATATAAAAAAAGTTAAATGTCATCTCGGTTACAAGATGTAAAGCAGTGAAAGACACCAAACTCATTTTATTTAAATATGGATTTATTTAAATAACAGATCAACGCTGATGCAAAACAGCAGTTTGGAAGTGCTATGTGCTTTCCATTGACACAGATCACAGCAGATGAGTTCAAGATAGTTATAATTATTAGTCTAATTAATGTTATACATGTCTGTAAGATGCTGCAATGGTTGCAGAGAACTATCATACACTTATACACCAGATACAAACCATGGGGGACCAGGTTTTCTAGCAGCATAGGCCACACTGGAAGGGTTCAAGGTCAGATTGAATGGAGCTTTGAGGAACCTGATGTAGTAAAAGATGTTCCTGCCCATGGTTGGAGGGTTGGTCTGGATGATGTTTAAGTATCCCTTCCAACCCAAATCATTCTGTGATCTAACTCTGTGGACAACGACGAGCAGCAGATCCCCATTCTAACTCTTCAGACATGCAGAAATGTGCCAGACAACATGCCACCTTCCATCAGGTATAGCATATCTGGTAGTGGCAGCACCAAAACTATTGGAGGAAATGTTTCTTGAAATTCTTTCCTAACACTGGCTAGGATACTTCTGCAGGAGTACCCTGATACATTAATTACACAGTGCTGTCTGTCCCTGCTTTATTCTGGTATTGATCATGTTCCTTCACTTCTGATCAAGGAAAGGTGAATAAACAGAATTAAATACACTATCATGAAACACAGAGCAGGGCAAGAAAAAGGACCTAAACTCATACTAACATCTTTACAACAGGTATCTAACTTTGAAAGTGTAGGAGACGATACAGACAAAGCTGCAGAGGGAAGAAAGATAAGGGGAAAGTTTTCTATTTTTGCTTAAAACAAATATCTGTTACAAATCCAAATATAAAAATAACATGTTAAAAGCCTTGCTCTCAGGCATCAAATGCTGGTATGCATTTTCAGGGATCCAAACATATCTGTTATTTCTGACTCACTTAGTAATTCTATTTTTTTATGAGGAATGGGCTTTTTCAAAGGCATTTTGCTTGAAAAAGGATGTTGGAAGAGCTCTTTGAATAAGAGCAGAAAAAAAAGAACCTTGTTTCTAAAACTCAAGTTACAAAACCTGAAAAAACAAATAGGGGGTTTGTTTGCTTGTTTTTAATAAAATATTGATAAAACTGCTCCTTAATGCTGAACTCTGTATGAAGGATGGAGATGCCTTTTAATGACCCACATCTGCCCTTATTTTTTTTCATTTCGAATAGCTCTACAAAAAAAGTGGAGTTGGATAGCAATTTAGCCCCAAAAAACCTCCCCAGAAGCAGAAAGGTTTTGCCATCTCTTGACATTTTCAGGAGAATCTCAAAAAATGGATACATTGCTACTAGCCCAGATTTCAAAACTTGCACAAAAAGAGAAGAGAGGCTCATGGAGAACATGATGAAAGAGAAAAATATTTTAAATGGAAAGCTGCAAAACCACATTTCAACTAGGCTGATAAAGTACCTGTAATTATGAGCAATGAGGGGCATGCTGTCCTGAAGATGCTGCACCACTGGCCACAGACTAACATTCATGTTAATTTAGGAAACATGTTTCAGACTGCACATAATGGATGACCCTTCTGTGCATGAAGCTTTGTCCCAGTCTGCTTGAAGCTGATTGGACAGCCTGGGGGACTTGCATGTTTACTAACCACTTCTGCTGATATGGACCAATCAGTCAGGAGTGTGTTCAAGGGTCCTCCCTAACTTCAGAGTTGACCCAACAGAGGCCTCTACTCAAGATGTAGTTGAATAGGCAACACTGTGCAAGTCTTAGCACAGTTACTTTTGTTATGGAATGCAATTGTACAAAACACGCCGTTGCCAACATGACTACAGTCCCATGGAAGCACCTTCCTATTACAATACATTATAGGATTTCCTATGTCATCAGGCAGGTCCACCTTAGGATTTAATCTTCCTCCAGTGCTGGTGAATAATGCTACATTAGTCTGCCTGAAATAATTTTCTATCAATGCAAAACTGGAACAAGAAAATGGAGAATCATGTATTTTACATGAAATGCTAGCTTAAAGCATCTATACTTCACTAGAATCAAATAAAAACCCTATTTTTCTTCTACAACACTGCACACTCCAGGAAAGGATGTTTTTCCCCACTCTCTTCTCCCATCTTTTCCACCCAGAAACATGCTGGTGACCCAGTGGTTTTGCTCTGTTAAGAATTAAGCAGCATGAACATTATTTTATTTTAAATCCTGCCTAAAAATGCAGTTAGGCATGCAAGAAGAATTTTAAATCCTGCCTAAAAATGCTGTTAAGCATGTTACTCAGAAAGATCTTAGTGAAGATAACTAAAAGAAGTATTTTTACAATTAATAAAGATGAAAGTCACACTGAGAATGAATCCTTGCAATTTGGCATAAAATATTTAATGTTTCTGGTTGTGTACTGACAAACATGAGCAATCCCTTGTCTGTGATGAAACTTCCCATCTATTTGTGTCCTCTGCTAACTTTCAGTATATGGTGCTTTAAAAGAGATAGGTAAGAGCAATAGGCTAAGTAGTGGAGTTTTCTCAATAAGAAATCCACATCTTAAGCACAGCCATGAGGGAAACAGATCTACACTGTTTAAAAATCCAGCTAGAATAGTTTCTTCAAGAGTTTTAACCAGAAAATGCTTTAAGAAAAATACAGGCAGCTGGAAGATGGTTTCTTGGTTTCTAATTGAAACAATGGCATGTTTTATTTCATGTTGGGATTTCAACAGACTCTTAATTAGAATTTTTACCATGCAGTTTTCAGTAAAAAATATCTTGATGACATTCTGGTCTTTGAGAAGTTCCTGGGAGACTTGACACCTGTTACTCCTTGGAAGAACATTCACTCAAAAAGGCAGGCAGGCAAATAATAGTCCCCAACTCATAGTATAAATATTAAGTCTAAATATCCAGAGTATTTAAAAGAATAATGAAAATACTGGAAAATACTTTGAACAGTCCAGACTTTGTGATGATAAGCAGACAGCAGTGCTCAAAAGGCAAAACCACATGGGTTGCCTGCTACATTTTAGAATACTAATAGAATGCTTACAATGTAAATGTATAGTTGGTAAAATCAGTACTATGGCATTTCCTAAGGACATGAAAAAATTATCCTTACCTATGTTATGAAAAGCAGTTTACTTATTGAAAACAGCAGTTGAAACGTAACTTTTTGTGTAGTAAAAAAACTATACAAAACTGGATATTATCACTCAAATTGAAACATGCATTCAGAATATATAATTTCATTTTTCAAAACACTGACTAAGGGATACTCATAACCAACATTGCTATGATTCATCTTCATGTAACTTCTTAAAATGGCAAAAAATTAGTAAATTAAAACTTCTAGTGAATTATAGAGAATCCATGCTGTACTGAAGATACCACCTTTAGATTGAACTTCATGAGAGGAGAGGAGAGGAGGGGAGGGGACCTACAATAATCATTTAATCCTCCTCATGGCTGACCAAAAATTAAAACATAATACTATTACAACAAGGGCATTGTTCAAATGCTTTTTAAACATTGTCAGGTGTGGGACATTGATCACCTATCTAGGAAGCCTGTTCTTGGTAAAGAAACTTTTCCTAATATCAAGTCTGAACCTCCCCTGATGCTGCTTTGAATGATTTCCACATGTCCACTGAATTCCAGGAATAAGAGATCAGCAGCTCCTACATTTTCCCTTCTCATACTCATCAAAATAAATTGAGTTTAACTTTTGGGCTTTATTGACATGGACAACATTCATTTTAAGTGTTGATTTTTAAATCAAAATAAAAAGGCATAAAGGTATAAAATAATAACATCATCAACAAAGTTTGAGATGCATGGGTAAATTAGAAAGAGAAACTATTTTTTTTTGTTCTGCAGTAATTTACTTCCTGACTTCTGGAAGCAAGAAAATCCCTAAATTTTCTCCCTCTTACTAAGAGGTAAACATTTCTGTGTTATGCATACACAGAAATAAATGCATCATCTGCAGTCTGGTCTGAGTTAGATCCACCTTTTATGTGAAGAAGGTCCATGAAGGCACATTTTGGGATTCTTTTCTGGATTTAAATGAAGGGGTATCTAAACTGTTATTGCAACAGCAGTTTTCTGTCAAATTTTAGCTGAAGTTTATTGTCCCAAAAGTGGAATTCTCATATGAACACTCCTAAGCTGTTTCTGTACAAAGCCAGTGGAGTCAGCTTAAAGCATCTCAAAACAAATTTGGATGACTTTACACTGATATGAACAACTTACACAGACACTTTTAGCTTCACAGCTGTGTCAACAGAAACTGCAAGAAATAACTTCTCAACTTCTATAACTAGATACAAGAGGAATGACCTGTATATACCTTCAGCCCCTCTTGGAACAAGAAAAATTAAAAAGGACGTTAGAGAGATTGTGGCAACATGGCTACTAGTTCATTCACAGGACAAATCAATGTCTCTTAATGGGAATCCAAATTAGACTCATCAGTAACCAAACTCCAAAATATGTAAGAATTTTGTATTCTTTTTCTCACCACACATAAAATAAGATGTCTTTCGGGTCAAATTTCAGGCGGAGTCCAGGTTTTTTATGCCATGGACTATTGTAGAAATACCGTGGCAAAAACTGTCATAGAAAATACAACCTGCTTCACAAGCAGATTCAGCCCTGGGAAAGAGCTTATTGCCTTGGTTGTATTCTGCTGTGTCTGAAATGCTCTCACCTAGAGCTGCTCTCTGGATGTGTCTCTGGGTTATCTCTCCTTTCAGATGGTCTGTAAAAGACGCAAAATGCAAACAGTTAGAATTCAAATTGTCAAAAATCAATGAAGTCATTGCTTTCCCACCATTTGAAACTCCCTTTGCTGCTGGCCAATTTCAGCTTTTTCTGGTTCTTTTTTTTTTTTCCTGATCCGTGGGACAAGAAGTTTTTCTGAGTTCTCTCCTTCTCTCTACTGCAAATTAACAAGTAGGTAAAATGTGACTCTACATATCTTAAGATTAACCTTGTCCAGTAAGAAAGACCAAAAATGAAGCTATTTTCACACAAGCAGTTTCACAGGATAATGATCTGTTGCTGCTAGATACAAAAGACATACAGAATTCCAAGTATTTGTTCAAACAGATTTATAGGTGCTAACAGTGTGTAATGGAGATATTAGGTCACTAGTCCACCTCTTTGCCAGTGAAAAATTGGTTCCTTACAGTCCATTTTTCCTGTTTGTTCAACTCAGTTTTGAAAATCCCATGCGCTAGAGCTTCTGCAAGTTCTACTACTGTCCTGGTTCCTGTCAGGAGAAGGTTAATTCTTGCAGTAGCTGGGAGGGAGTATGGCTAGGACCCTGAAGTTATTCTATACCACTTCACATCATTGCAGGGGACGGGAGAAAAGGACTCCTGGGAAAAGGGAGAAGGTGTTCCTTCCAGTTGAGAAAATGTGGTGCAGGGAGCCGTCCAGTATTGTCTGTTACTAGGGAGTTTTTCCTTGTGAATTGTTTCTTTTCTTGTACCCTCTGTCATTAGTACTGTTGCTGTTACTGTTCATGTTTCCAGTAAATTGTTCTTATCTCACCCCATGATCTGTGCCTCCAGTTCTCCTCTCCATCCTGCTGCAGTGGGGAGAGGGGGAAAGTGCGGGAGCGAGAGAAAGTAGTTTGGAGAGTCTTGGTGGGGAACTGAACTGGAAAGTACCATTCCTAAACCACAGCAACTACTCCGCAGAACTCACTGTGGAGATGCCATTGGTTTTCAAACAAAAATTAACTAAAATTTCATTGTCTCATTATTTCTAGTCAGGCTCCCAGGCCCCATACAATTCACCTTTACCCTCTTTTATCAGTTTCCTCCCTGATCTATGACACTGTTCCAGTTTGCCAATTATTCCAAACCATAATTAAATTACCACATGGGAAGCCATTATTCATAGATATTAATAGAACCAATAAAGGAAAAACATAATGCTAAATGTGGAGTTTCAGGAGTGTTTGTGTTCTGAGGGAGGATGGGATTATGCCTTTCAGGTTTTCAAATTAATTTCTAAGCAGAGACTTGTTCATAATCTTTACTAAGATGTACATCTGGATAGCAGGGAAAGAAAAAAATCCATGCTGGATTCCTTTTTTTTCTTTTTCCCCCAGACCTCAATATTTACATCATATTAGCATGCATTCTGAATTAAAATATCCTTTTGCTTACAAGTGAAGACTTACAGAGTAAACTAATCAGAACAAATGAAGTCATTAAGAGTTGTCAAATGCTTAACCATAGAATGTAAAAAGCCATTTAGAATTCACAGGTCATGAGAATTAGACTGTTCTGTGAGCACAAAAAGACCATGACAAATCAAACTTCTTTGGAAATTATGAGAATAATTGTTAAGTATTTAGTAGCTTTGTAGAAATGGTATTGTATTCAACGCATTACAGTGCAACAATCAAGCTTTGTTGTTTTGAATGTTTATAAGACAACAAACCAACCAAAACACTCCACCTACTCTTCCACTATAAAATAGATATTGAAGAGTTGTATTTTTCTGCAGAGGAAGTTTTATTCTTTTGAGTTATTTTTACTTGAACCAATGAATTCTTCTGTACTTAAAGTTAGCTGTAAAATTAAGAAAAGTCTTCAGCTACTGAGAAATCAATTAAGTGAAATAACTAACCTCATCTAACCCTGCTACACAACAAACAAATAAATTCTTTATCTCAACCCCCTTGATTAATAATTTTTACCAATAAAAGCCCAGTTAAATAATCAACACACATGATATTTGTGCTTTGATAGCTTTATCAAGCAACTCGGTTGATGTCAATACTCAGTAAAATGTGATTAAATGTCTAATTTTTTCCTCAAATTGCTTTTTGCTACTCTGGATATTTAGATCCTTGTATTCTATTGCATTATATCACATAGTGTGATGTTACTCACTCAATACTGAGCCATGAGATAGTAATGAAAATTTCTAGTAATATTGAGATTCATTTCAGTGGATTACCATTAACTCAGGTGCCTCAGAGAACTATCTATACATTTATCTTCATGTAAGACCTTAGAAACTCTTATGCACTGTGAGCTGCAAAAGGCAACTGCCCCTGTCAGTTGATAAAAATGATGCTGTTCATCCAGAGCCAACTGCAAATAAGGGTGACATACAGTTCTCAGTCCTGTCAATATATGACATTATTTCTCTTTCTTTAACCTTGCTACAAACAGATCCTCAGCAATCTAAATGTTTTGCATTTCAAGTGGCAATGAGGTCAACTGAAAAAAAGCAAGGCAAACAAGTCAATGAAATTAAGATCGAACAGATAGATAACAGCTTGCCATCAATACAAACACGTGGAAACACAAGAACATGGGGGCGGTTTTTAAATGATTATAGCCAAGAGGCTTGACTTTCAATTATGTAGAATTCACCCTCAACACAGCTGGGATAGAAACCACAGAGGCTGCAGAAGTTCTGCTGCAAGCTTTGTCAGACCAATCAGCAGTGTGAAACTGTCCCAAATGCTCCTCTCTCCCTTCATTCTATCCTTTGTACACTTCTGCTCCATGCATGACATGGACCATGATGTTGCAAGAAAGCTTGTCCTTCTTTGATTTGGTGGCTTTGTGAAGCTGGAACCAGACCACCTGTAGTTAGAAAGGAACCAAAGAAAACTTCTTTGGCCAGAAAAATAAAAATCCAGCCGTACCACTCTTCTAGCAAAAGTTTTTATTCTACAAATAGAAACAGAAAGGTTGCATTTATCCAATTCACATAGTCCAAACTGCCTTTTCAGGGCAGCAAAACCTGAACTTCATTTCTCAGAAAACTTCCTGAGGAGAAACTGTAATTGTATTACGGGAAAAGTAGCCCAAACAGGAATTCTGATTCAGGGGACATGGTGGTATCATGAGGCACCTGACTAAAATTCCATGCCAAGACTTAGCCAGATATGATTTAATCTTTCAATTTGTTTTAATCCAATTTGAGATCTGACAGTTTATTTAGATTTAACTTGGAAAAAAAATGGTTTTCACATAGAAAGTCTTATTTTTGACATAACCTTAAGATTTTCTGTGCATGTTTTTGATTAAAGTAATCTTGTTTTGTTTTCAGTATAAATACTTGTGGGGGAGAATGAATGTTTCTGAACTGCTCTACTTTTCTGCCTCTGAGAACACCAATGCAAGGCTTGAAGTTCTTAAGTGACAGAAGTAGGGGATGCTTCCAGTACTGTTGCCTGCATAGATCTTCCCATATAAACAAATGGAGGATTTCAGTTTTTAGTACTGCCAGTTCTACAATCTTCATAAACACAAATATTTACTCAAAGAAATATGAAGACTCACATTCTCATAAAAAATGCCATCTCTTCTGATTCCAACAGTGTAAAGTTGAGGACAAGGTAGTGCTTAAATGTGGCTTGCAAAAATTAAATTTAAGACTTGGAGAACATCTCTCAACATATGGCTAATTATGTTTTCTGAAGTTTCACCAAACAAGAAGCTAAAAATGGGTCTATAGCTGATACCAAATTTTTTCCAGTGGAGTCATTCTTCATTTGAAGATAACGGTCCCAATAAAATGTTGAATGCTGCAATTCCACATGTTTTGGCAAAAAAGCAGTTTTGGGGAATTTAAGAATTCACTCAGCATGCAGCCAGCTGTCATTAAGGCTGTGATAAATCTGTTGGTTTTGGCCTGTGTTTCTGGACACATGTACCATCCTGAGGTATGGAGAAGAGATGAACTGGTAACACAGAACTTCAGCTTTGACAGGAGACAAAAGCAAGGAGGGAAACAGAGAAAACAATGTTTTATCAGGTTCTCCATATAGTACTATTATAAGGTTTCAAAGACTGCTAACTTAAAGCATAGAAGTGCTGGTCAAGTTAAAAGTACACATACAAGCTTAACTCTCTCCCTTCAAGAATATTTGTATTCTGAGGTATTGCTAGACCTTTAACTTGATGGAGAGTCTCTTCTGACTCAATAATTGACAGGCTAAAGCCTTTGTCAGCTTTTCATCTCCCGTTATTTTTTGTACTTCTTTATTATTTTATATTTTCCAAGCCTGTGTTTATCTTAACAAGTCCTTCCATCCCAGAGATCCTGAAACCTTCACACCCCAACTGGGATGTGGTATCTCTTTCTTTCTCCATTGTGAAATTGCTTTTGGTGTTACATCAAGCTGAACAACCTCTTATGCATCCAGGGAACCTCTGATTCCTGGAATTCATCCTCCAGGGCATTTTGACTCCCTAATCAAGCTATATGGTATTATTGTCTTTTTTTTTCTCTGTTTCTCACACTACCACACCAGTCTATATGCTGGGGGTGCACAAGTGGCTGCAAGAGGACAGCTGACCGCAATGGACCAAAGGGATTTTCCATACCATGCTTAGTTAAAGAAAGCTGTGCAGAACAAGAATGGAGCAAGGGCATTTGGAATGATGGTATTTGTTTTCCCAAGTCATTGTTAGGAGTTATGGAGCTCTGCTTTCCTGAAGATAGTTGAACACCTGGCTGTTGACAGGGAGGAGTGAAGGAATTCCTTATTTCGCTTTGATTGCATGCACAGCTTTTGCTTTACCTATTAAATTGTCTTTATCATAACCCACAAGATTTGTCACTTATCCTTCTGATTCTTTCCCCCAATCCCACCAGAGGGGAAGGAGCAAGTGGCTTTGTGGTGCTTAGTTGCCAGCTGGGGTTAAACCATGACAGGAAATATTTGGGGGTTTTGTTTGTAATGTGATGCCCCTACATTTGCAGCTGGACCCAGCTACCACCCAACTATGAAGACCTAATCAAGACTCTGGATCGATTAAATCAGATTCATAAATTTGAGTGCCTCCACTTGAATCAGATAAGAAGACCTGCTGGATGAGCAGAAATTGAAGCTGCATATTCAGCAAATAAGCACTGAAATGGGCTTTTACAAAGAGGACATCACATAAATTCCACGAGCTATGCAGAGATATATTTTTAACTGAGCTTGAGATCAGACTTGTAACAGCTTACAAAGTATTCCTGAAAGTAGGGGACATTGAACCTAAACGAAGATGTTCAAGAGGAATAATTTCTCAAATGAAGAATATCAAACTGAGATAGTTATTGGAAATTGTACCAGATGAGTTAGATATTTTTGCAAATCTGATGCTGAAACTGTACAAGAACACAGTCTACGATAAAAAGTATCTGACAAGAAAATTCATGGAATAACAAAAAAAAAGATTCTGTTCTAACTCAAAATCCAGCAGCACTAAGGGCAGATAAACCATACAGCTTTTCTCTGACCCAAAGAAATATTTGGGACAAATTCTTACTCTTTTTCAAACTTTGTCCTTCTCCAACAGCAAAAACATGTCAATTGGCTCTCTTAGGACAATGTGCAGAGGCAAAGTAGTCTGCATTAGCAACCTGGCTCAACACTATTTCTGATGCAAATGCTTTATTTTGGGACACATGCTTGGCCAAATCCCTGTGTAATCTGATAGCTCCTCATTTTCAGAAAGCCCTTGGAGGCATCAGGGCAAAAAGCACACTTTTGCAGCATTCAGGATCTCCTGACCCTTGCACATTCGTTTTTAAAGGTATGAAATACAGCCCTCATCAGCATTACAAATATATTAATGACAATATGTGAAGTAGCATATTGTAAAGTATGACCTGTTGCAGCAGATTTATGCCTTTTGTTCACTGAAAAAAACATCTGCAGTGAGTTAAGATTTTACTGGCTCTCCCTTCTCCTTTTCCCTCTCCTTTCCCTCCATCCCAAAGTTTGCTGTCAAAGGTCACTGCCCCACAGTAGAGGCAAATGTCTGTCTTTGTTCTGGCTGCTCTAGCACAGTTTGGCATCTCAGCACAAGCATACCAGCAATTTAAGCTGAGACACCATCATTGTGTCAAGTCCAATGCAGTAAACACTCTCTTTTGCCAGGTCAGAAGAAAGGACTGGAGACAGTTACTGCCAGAAAGAGATGGGGCAGACCACTGAGAGCAAGGTAGCTGATAGTATTTAGGAGACCTCATCAGTCGGAAACCTCAGAAAAGACAACAGGTTCAGAACTGGAAGCGCAACCCCGACTTCCACACCAAATTCATAGCTGCAAACCATAGCCTAAGCTCAGCACATGAACAAACACACATGGAAATAAACATGGGAATTTTCTGAACATAATCTCCTTCCTTGAAGTTTAACTATCACAGATCCAAATGCACATGTTTTACTGTAATGTAGGATACTGGACATTTTGAGATTTCTATTTAAAATATCGGACTTGGGCATGTTCCCTTCCTTACCATACCCAATTGAGACAGTAACAGTTTTTATTGACACATTAATACCTTCAAGCATGATCAAATTTGCAGACAGAAAGCTTATGAGACAGCAGTCTCTGTCAGTCATTGCTATAGGATGACACTGTACTTGACTTCTCAGGAAGGATTTCTTCACTGAAAGGGTGGTCAGGGATGGACTACCCAGAGAGGTGGTGGAGAAACCATCCCTGGAGGTGTTGAAGAAACAAACACTTACTGTCATGGTCTAATTAAAGAGATGGTGGTCAGTCAAAGATTGGACTTGATGATCTCGGAGGTCTTTTGCAACCTGAATGATTCTGCAATTCACTGATTATTCCTTGAGCTACTTAATATACAGTCCTCTGAACTCTGTACCGATTTCTATGCACTTATTTCTAACCTACATATTAAGTATTCTCCCATTTTCTTATATGTTCTTGTTAGTTCTGGCCACATGACATAATTTTTTTGCTCACAAGATGATTATTTGCACTTTCTGATTGATGGTCATTTCTGTAACTGTTTATTGTTTTGCCTGCATTTCCACAGCACCCTTTGTCCAACTTTTTCTTCTAATAGCCTTTCATACACTATGGCTGCTACAGAAAAAAAATGCTTTGATAGAGTTAAACGGCAAAACTGTAGAGAAACCGAATTTATTTTCCTGATGACACTATTCTGGACTTCTCTCTCTAGGTACAGACTGTCATAGACTGCACAGACCTTATTGTTGAGGCATTCCCCCAAGTCCCAGTCATCTAAATGAGGGAAATGCTAGCATGTTCCACAACTCCCATACACCCAAAGGTACAGGACTTCTTTCTGTAGGAAGTAGAATATGGGAAGTGGCTAGTGCACATAAATTCCTAATAATCCAGATGCTCTACACTGGGATATCTAGGATAACCAGCCGAAAACATTAAGGGCTCTGGACTGCAGTTCAACACCTCCTTGAAAATGGAACTCAGAACCCGGATGCTTTCTGAATTTAGAAATAATTGCGTTTACCTTTATTCTATTGTCACAAGGTTGGCTGTCACTACTTATTGCTGCCCAGGCATTTTCAGCTAAGCACAGATATATAGCAGCAAGCATACTCCGAGACTTTGCAGAAGGACACATTATTTCTGAATTCTTAATGGGGAGGGGATAAGTAGCTCAGTAAATAGTTCTTCTGTATGCACAAGCAATGGCAATTTGTCGTATTTAAGGAATTAAAGTTGAGCAGGTTTTTTTTTTCCTTGATAGCTCTTCTAAGTTTAGGTACCTAAATTTCATTTAACCTATGCCAAAGTGCTATTTTAGGTGTTGCCTAAAGCTAACAAATATTCTGTGTATCTGTCTTCATATGTTAGAAAAGAGACAGAAATGATGCACATCTGGAAACTGTTATTATGTTGTTTATCACATCTATTTGTTCAGGAATTAAATATTAAGCTGGTCCGAAAAGCATGACTGAAAAACAATGCCATATGGATAAGAAGCCATAACCTGTGAATTTAGTGCTCTGGATGCTCTTATAACTAAATGCAGTTTCTGTCTTGATTATTTCTGAGAAATTAATGTGAAGAGAAAGAATAAGAAAAATAATGTCAGAGAAACAGCTTTGTATACAGTTCCTTTTTTTTTTTCTTTTTTTTAGTGCCCAAGTATGAGAAGCTCAAAAAATAAATAAAGGGTCTTAAAAGCACAAACAAGAAAACTCAAAAAGTCAAAACCAAAGAATATTATGACCTCTTCTGGTAGTAATACACTGGTATCAGTTCATATTTTAAACAGGGAGTGGCTATATCCAAGTATAAGATGAACACAATTTTCTTCTGCTATTAATACTGCCTGCATGGCTTTGTAATTTCTATGCAATCTGATGTCCAGTATTATATTGTGACATTTTTTTCTGGCCAGAGTTGCCCAACAAAAAATGAAGTATAGAATTCCAGGCCTCACTGTATACTTGACTTTCACAAACTTTTAAAATTGTGATATCTTAACAAAGAAATTGCCCTGGAATTTAGCTCATACTGCTCTGTAAACTTCTGGTCACATGAGACAGACTGATCTTAAGAATCTGACAGATACGACACAAAATAAAAAAAATTGTAGGGCTGAAGCTGATTGCATATGCTACCATGTTTTGAGGGAATGTACATAAAGGTTTCAGGGTGATGGAAACTAGGTCAGAGTGTGTATAATAATATAATGGGTGTATGACACATTTTTTAATGCTCATTTACTTGTAATATTTGTACCAAATCTTCGAGAGTTTACGTTGAGTGTTAGACACATATTAGCATTCCAGTAATATCTGAAAAGATACAGCATATATTTACTGTTGTGGATAAGCCTAAGTCTGCTTCTTGAATTTACCAGCAATTTAAAACGCAACCTAATTCTATATAACTGGCACAATGATGTCATCAGCTCTGAATAGACATCTTCCCTTAGCCTTAAAGAAAGAGCATGAGAAAATCTTCATAATACAGCTATTCTCTGTTGATTGCACTCCCTCTGCAACATTCACAGCCATCTGTAGTGACATCACTAGTCCTACATGATTTAGGAACCAGTATGATTAGAAAAAAATCAGCTATTGTACTTTAGTACATGTAGGTCTGTATACCTATGCTGCAAGTCTGCATGAATGCTGTTCAGATGTGTAAATTGACCACAGGATACTATGAAAAACAAACCTGTATTTCTGCGCTCATGAAGGGGTATCGCTCTTTGACAGTATTACTCTGAATAAGCCAAAGTCTGCTTTGAGGGAGTTTGAAGGTTTGATTTCTCACTCTTAAAATCTCCAGCCATCCAGCAGTAAACACATACATGACATAGATGCACAACTCAAAGGAATACTATGTTTGCCAATGACACTAAATTGGGAAGAGCTGTGACCTCCCTGGAGGGCAGAGAGGCCCTGCAGAGAGACCTTGAGAAACTAGAGATGGGCAATCACCAACTGTATGAAGTTTAACAAGGACAAGAGCCGGATTCTGCGCCTGGTACAAGGCTCTGCATCCTAGGAAACGAGATGCTGGCAAGCAATGCTGTAGAAAGGGACCTGAGGGTCCTGGTCAACAGCAAGTTGAACGTGAGTCAGCCGTGCCCTGGCAGCCAGGAGGGCCAACGATGTCCTCAATGTCCTGGGGGGCATCAGGCAAAGTATAGCCAGCTGGTTGAGGGAGGGGATTGTCCCGCTCTGCTCTGCACTGGAGCGGCCTCAACCTCAATATTGTCTGCAGCTTTGGGCACCACAGTATAAAAAAGACATTAAGCCATTAGAGAATGTCCAAAGGAGGGCCACAAGGATGGTGAAGGGCCTTGAGGGGAAGCCATGTGAGGAATGGCTGAGGTCACTTGGTCTGTTCAGCCTGGAGATGAGGAGACTGAAGGTAGACCTCACTGCACTCAATAGACTCAATGATCTTGATGGATTTCTTCCAACTCAGCCTATTCTATGATTCTATGATTATGGAAAACTTTTTGTACAAAAGACTGTAGGATTTAACACACGTAGCCCTCAAAATACAGCATTAACTATCATCTAGCATCTTTTCTTTAAAAGAGCAAACTTAAGATTGACTTAAGAACATACTTCCTCATAAAACAGCAAAATGCAGTGTAGTGATCCAGCAATGACTACATGTTTTCAGTCTAAAGATAGCTTACAGGCAGAAATTTGTTACTGAGCAGTATTTTTCAAAGTTTATAGTCATAGCAGTTCATAGCTTGATTACATCCAAAGAGCTAGGTCAATTTGTTTTAGTTATTCTTGTGAAAACCTGAAGTAAAAAGTGTTTACATGGCTTCTTCTTGAGCATAACTTTTTCCCCTGAAAATACGTCTCTTTCTAAAGAACAGAACATCATTTGTAATAATTAGAAAATGAAAATGTTTCCTACACATGTAAATTCCAACACAGATCCAAAGAAAACATTAACTTCTTAGGCCTGCAGTGACTGTTACACTAATAAGGTTCTTCTGTTTAAAGAATAGCGCACCAGGGGAGCATAATAGAGCTGTTCAAATGAATTCAGTCAGTTTGGTATTTTCTGAATAAGTCATTTGACAAATCATGTTTTCTCATTCTAAGGACCCATTCAGCCTATGCACTGTCACCCTGGGGCATTGCCTATTGTTTGAAAGTAAAAACAAACATATGCAATGAAACAATGGACAATATTTAGCATTGGCATTAACATATGCATTGCCCCCAGAAGCCAAAAGACTTGTACCTTCCGAAATAAGTTTCCTGAGTGCTGCGGCAGACACTATTTTATATTACCAAAGATGGTATCTTCTTATAAGGAGAAGCAGAAACAACAAAAAGGCTGCCAGAAAGTTGCTAGGGTCTTTTGTCATTCTCATCTCTAACAAACCAGGTAAGACAAACCCTACAGCAGCCAAGGACTGATGGTGACAGAGCAATGATGTCTTTCCCTCTGTCTACTCTGACAATTGCCTAAGCATGGTCTGCTCTGGAGCAGCAGCAGAACGGACAGCTCTTTCACAGCTCCATCAGTCTAGGTCTACTCCTGAAGTGATACAAATGCTAGACCTATAAAGTTTACACTGCCTACAGTAAGTATAGCAAAGATGGATTGTCTCACTTGATTTCAGAAAGATACAGTAATGCTTTACAGACTGTTTCAGTATAGTTTAGTCTTGTCTGCTTTTCTTCCTTATTTGCACATCTTGCTATCAGTTTTCTGGGAACTCTTACTCAGCTAAAAATATTTTATTATACATTGCCTAATCATAGGGTGTTGAGAATTATACTCGGCAAATATAACTGCACTACTCCAAGACAATGTGAGCCTTGCTCACGTGGCAGTGACTTCTGAGATTCTAAGAAAAATTCTCACGTGAACCAAAAATATGATCTTTTAATTACAAACAAGGTACTTAATTGATTACTCTAACTATGAACACTGTGAGGAAACAAAAAAAATCATTAACCTTCCACTGAACTACTAGCAAGAAAGAAAAAGATTCACATCACTCTGCTTTATATTTTGAGCCAACTGGCTGCTCCTAGGACAAGAAAACAGGTTGTGGGAGCTTGCATCACAGCACTGAGTCCGTCCCAAGAAGGTAGCCACCAGTTACCATGTTGTAGCTATCTGCCAGGCCTGCGTAAAATTCATGACATCTATTCTGCATCATAGCACCTTGAGGAGGTCTTCCGGGAGATTCTGTGAGAGATCATAGCAATTGTATATTGTGCTCTACAGATCCCTGGCTAAACTTGGCCATAGAAATCATTACTGAGACAGTAGAAAAAGAATCTTAACAGAATCAGGGTGAAAGTAAGATATATTTCACCACAGAAAGAAGGAAATAAGTTAAAATGGAAGGAGTTGTATCCAAACAGAAAAATAAGATGTAGCATCCTGCAAAGCAGAGTAAATCATGTTTCTACAAGGGACAAACTGCAGATGGTGACAAAGTGGTTAAGAAAATAAAATCTGCAGAAGCTCAGCTGTTTTTGAATGTGTTTTCAATTCTGTGCTTCCAAAAATCAAAATTTAACATTTAAAAAATAGATTCCAAAACTGCAGTCATAACGGCATGATGATTAGATATTTATCCAAAACAAATACACATAGGAACTGTGTTTTTTCAGCATTAGGTTGCAAAACAATTGGGCCAAGAAATTAAGGAGAAAGAATCTGAAGACTGTGTCAGCCATGCTGAATGGCTTCAGCTTTAACAGCTACTGCTATTTTTGGTGGACACATAAACATGCCATTTATTACAAAACTGCTTTGAAACTGACCTGAAGATCAGAAACAGACTGGGGCTTCTAGGCACCGGGCCACACTGAATAACATCCCAGCTGGGAAATTACATCTGGAGGACTGTTTGTCCCAATGGCCTGTTTTCTCTTCTGTTTTTTTTTTTCACAGATGGCTGCAGGTTTTGCAGAGCTAATGTGCTTTTTTATATTAGTCATAAGTGATATCCTCCAGGAGTAAACAGCATAGTTACAAACCCGAGATGAAGTATGGAAGAAATACTATTTGTACTCTTTTTTCTGATACAACTTGTGTTCTGAGACCAAGACTGACTCTGTTAAGTGGCAGAGGACAGCTGTAACATATAGGCAGATTCTCAGGAGAAAAGCAATCAGAGGAGAGTCATTATATCAAGGCTTTATTTTTCCATATATCCCAGTGCAGAACAGAAATGATGAAGCACCAGGCAGGAAACCTTTTTTTTCTCAGAGATGATGTGTTCTTGTCAAATCTCCCACTCCTACAGCTGAATGACTGTTTCAGCCTGTTCTAGAATGCTGATCTGACTGTTCATTTGGAACTTCTCAGATACTGACCAGTCCATCTAGGGATCCTGGACACATAAATCATGGTACATGCAGCACGTATGCAGATTGACACCAAGCAGGCTTTGTAGAGGGCCCACACAGTACGTTTGACACCTACAGAATGTGCTGGATGAGTTGCACAGCTTGACCAGTTGCACAACTTCAGCATATCCTCAGCATGTCAGATTCACCACACTGCTCAGACTTCTGTCTGTGAAGGAAATCTGGGACCTTTAGTTTTTTTTAATGCTGACCATTTATTGATATGTTAATGCTCAGTTCTCAGGGATCTTTCTACATCAAAAATGAACTCTGATCAAAGAACAAGATAAATAGTAAATTATCTTGCTGTTCTTGCAGTTTTATGTCTCTCATGACGCAGAATTCAGCGTAGTATTTAAGGGCAGTACACGACACTTCCATAGGGTGAAATACTTGCTTATTAAATAAGAAAAAGCACTTGAAAGACCATATCATCACTCTTGTACCATTCCTGAGGACCATGAATGAGAAAACATGTAAAGGTAACCACAATTGAAATACAGTACAGTCCGAAAGTGACTGGCTGAGCATACAACAGTGGATTACTTTCAAAATCAGAAGGAGGCTGAGCAGCTTTAGTGGTATAAAGATGAGTGAAATTGTGAATGAAATTCAAGGAGGCAGCTTTGGAGACCTCAAAGGTGGACAATACTGCAATATATTTCACAGTATAAGTGATACGATTCGTCTGTTTAAAATTAATAGTATAGGTTATAGGTTTAGCAGGACCAAGTGTAAGGTGCTGCACCTGGGTCAGGGCAACCCCAGTATCAACACAGGCTGGGGGATGAACAGATCAACAGCAGCCCTGATAAGAGGGACTTGAGGATGCTGGTGGATGAAAGGCTGGACATGAGCTGGTGCTGTGTGTGCAGCCCAGAAAGCCAGTTGTGTCCTGGGCTGCATCAAGGTCAGCATGGCCACCAGGGCAAGGGAAGTGATTCTCTTGTGAGACCCCAGCTGGAGCACTGCATCCAGCTCCGGAGTCCCCAACACAGGAAGGACATCAGCCTTTTGGAGCAAGTCCAGAGGAGGAACAAGAAGTTGATTAGAAGGATGAAGCACCTCTCCTGTGAGGAAAGGCTGAGAGAATTGGGATTGTTCAGCCTGGAAAAGAGATGACTTAGGGGTGAGCTAACTGTGGACTTCCAGTACCTGAAGGGAGCCTACAGGAGAGAAGGAGAACAAAGAGCATGTAGTGACAGGACAAGGGGAAATGGCTACAAACTGAAAGAAAGTAGGTTTAGAATAGATATTATGAAGAAATTCTTTACTGTGAGGGTGGTGAGGTGCTGGAACAGGTTGCCATGAGAAGCTGTGGATGCCCCATGCCTGAAAGTGTTTAAGTCCAGGCTAGATGAGGCTCTGAGCAACCTGTTCTAGTGAAAGATGTCTCTGTCTGTGGCAGGGGGGTTGGAACTATGTGATCTTTAAGGTCTCCTCCATCCCAAAACATTCAGTGATTCTATGATTCTATGTCTTATGCTTGTTGCCCTTTATCAACGAAAACAACAGAAAAGACAAGCATGGAAATTTTTTCAGCATTTTCTTTTCAATATCTGCACAAGGAGAACTCCAACTGACCTCAGCTAGAGTTTCTCTTTAGTGAGGATTTCAAGATTTCAAAGTCCATGGATTTTAAAGGTCTCTGCTGAGAACAGCAATTCATATAAGCTACCTGAAGAATGAAATGTGGAATGACATTACTGAGTTATCTCCTCATTAAATCTGCATACTGAATTCATTTATTTATGAGTTGTTTGCATCTCATTTGAACCATATTTTTCTGTGGAATGTAACATTTCTTCTTGAAGTTTCTCAATCCCTTTTTAAACCTGATCTTGCCATTTTTCTTCTACACTAGTCATTTCCAGTAAAATTCACTGAACATGTATATCAGATATAAGTCTGCGTAAATACTTGATACTTTCTGGAATTAAACTAGAACAGTGAATGAGATCAGCAGCTATGAAGTTGGAATGTTTAATTCCATAAAAGAATATTACACTAAAGAATGGAATTCATTTCAAAGCATAGTAATTTCTCTCTTATTATAGCCTCACTTCATTCACAGCTGAAACAATGTCCAGTAAGCTAATGCCTCTGACTCAACATTTATATTAATATAAAGCAATAGATAATACTACCAATATTAATGAGCTTTAAGAAAGCTCATTAATATTGATTCTGACAGATTTTCTTTTCATACAGCAAATAATTTTCAGCATTTTCATTTCATTTAGATTCCATGTAAAGAATGGAATTTTTCTTCAACAGAGAAATGCCTCCTTCCAGGTACTTCTTCAGCAAAACTTTAAAAAATGCTATTTGCTCATTCATGACTTCCCTCAACTTTTTCAGCCCATATAATCATGGCTTAAAATATGCACAACAGTTCTAATATCAGCCTTGGGATTCTAGTTCTTAACTAACTGCTTCTCCCTTTTCAAAGTAATTTATTGCCTGCGTGTAAGGCTAAAACAATGTAGATATACAACACAGCCAACAGAGTGCTCTCAGAACACCTCTGCCTAAAAAACCTAATTTCATCTTATTTCTTTTCTTATCTTTGCAAAGATGTTGCTATCAGTTTCCTTAATAAAGTTGTGCAGGTATAAAGAAAACCCTTGCATGATATACTGTTAATTTGAAGCTTAAATATAGGTCTACTTGACTTATCTCCATGGGGAGGTAGAGTGACTGTAACAAAATTAATTTTTATGCATCCATATATAGAGTCTTTCCCATAGAGAAAAAGGTGATTAAAGATTCTGGGTTTATGCTAATTAGGTTTGGACTAGGTTCAACATCTCCTGTGCAAAATACAAGGTCATGAATCAGAATCAATATTATCCTTGCAAAGCCTTGTCCTCACTCTCCTCCAGTCCTCACCATTTCAGGGTAGCGTCCCATCAACTGTGATATATATGAAAATTATTTGAATGATTTGCAAGCAAATTAAGTGAAGACTCTTCAATAACCTTGCTTTGCAATTCTAGGACATGCCATTACTAAAGGTTGTAATTGGCTTTGGTATTCTGTGATCTTGTGCACTCAACTCAAAGGGTGAAATGAGGCAGAGCAGTGCAACCGCTCAGCGTTCCTGTGGGTACAGATGCACCATCAAGATCATGTGCACATAATCCCCCCACCTACCCTTCTTCATTCCAAGAGTGCCTGTTTCCTCACACAGTTATTACTCCCACATGAATTTGCCCTTCCTCTCCCAGCTTCAATCATTATGTTAGCTGATTTCTGGACAGACTAGAAACAACAGCTGCTTCGCTTTGGGCATTAAATACCATTTAGTATGTTTTTTTTTCCTTTAGGAAATAACTAAACCTAATAAAGGTAAAAATATCCCAAAATAGTCCAACAATTATAGGAATGAACTGGAAATTTTTACTACTCTTAAATGCATCTAACACAGTACATTCTTGTATAGAGGCAACTTTTTTAGTGGCAAAATTCAGAATGAATAGATCAGTTTAATTTACACTGAAAATAGTAGTTTTAATTCCCCCAAATCACTCTGTGATCAATGTAGTAGCAGTTAGGCCCTTTGGTTTTGTTTGTTTGTTATTTAATGCTTTGTAGTTTGTTTAGATGAAGACTAGTCCTTACTGTCAGAGTCCTTTCACATAAAATGTTTTCAGTAATAGTGTAAAACCACTTTGTTGATAACAACACCCAAGAAAAAAACCCTCCTGCCAACTCTGATAAGGGGAGAAGTTTTGATTTCACAGTTTTCGTCTTTGCTTCTCACCATCCAGCCATATTTAAATTGGCAAAAAATTAAACTAATTTTGAGTCTGTTTCACTTGTGGTGGTAGTTGGTAAGTGATCTCATCTTTATCTCAACCCACGAGCTTTTTCTTCTTACTTTTTCCCCCTGTTCTGTTGAGGAAAGGACACGAGAGAGCAGTTGGATAGCCAACTGAGGTGGACCCATCACACCATGCTGGCACAATCACTCAAGTTTTTGCAAGGAGAAATTCTATATCTTCACTACTCCCAAAAAAAATCCTTGGCTCCAGCATCAAATTTCCTTCACTAATTCCTTTTCAGTAATACCAAAAGGATCTATAGTTCTTGTTAGAAAACCCAACTCTCTGAAAATGATACTTACTATACAAAAACACATGCAGTGGCACAGCAATTTTTTCCCCCCAAGAAAAGAAATCCATCTTTTTCCTTTAGCCAGTGAAATACACACTTTTAAAGTACTTCATGTTGGAGAAAGGCAAAAATGTATTTTGTGTCAGGGCTGGCCTACTTTCCACTTCTCCTACGCTGGTTACAGAGTTCTCATTATTTCCTGACCTCTCAGTTATTTTTTTCCAGTTTCACTCATGTTGGTTTTCTTTATTTGTCTTTTAAAGTCTAGTCCTTGGGTACATTCTCCAGCCATATGTAAACAATTCTGAATAGTTCACTCAAACAAATCCAGACACGTCTACATGTTCAAAATCCATACTATTTCTCTGGCTTTTTTATGGTGTATTTATGCAATATATTGACTAGTAAAAATGAATTGCCCCTCAATGCTTGCACCAAAACCCTCTGCTCCTTTATTTGGGCCTATACAGAGATTTGTGTGATAATGCAGCAAATAGGGTTACTAAAATGACCCTGAGTAAGAAACACTTCCTTATTTTTCTTCTTCTGAAGTATCAGAAAATTTTCATCCTACAATAAAATTCACTCTCTTCTAGGAAGTCATTGTGAAAAGTAAGCATAATGACAAATCTAAGACATACACATTATTTTCTGTAAAAATAATTTAAAAATCTCTGTATTCTCTGTAGTGCTATTAAACATAAAAGGAGACAGAATCCAGGAGTATGTGGTAGAGTAGCAAAGAGGTATGAAAGCCACAATGTCTCATTCCTGATATTACAGTCACTCTACACCAGAAATCCACCTTACATCTAAGCATTGTTTTCCTTAATCTTTTTATGCCAGCAACAACATCAACAAAAGCCTACCATGAAAATCTTAATGCAGACTTCTTTTTACAGCCCTAACTTCCTGATGTTTTGGAAATGCTAATGTAATTGAGAAGGGGTTGGAGTATTCTGTGTATTTTTCACTGCAAAACACTAATATTTCCAAAATGAGAATGAAAGGGTATTTATGACATAAAAGTTACAGCCAACTGCTGCTGTCAGTATCTCAAAATGTAACCAGACTGCACGAAATGGGTTCTATGGCCTCTGTGGTGCATAGTTTTATACTATTAAGAGTAGCTTAGAAATAACAGAAACCGATATTGATGGGATCTGTTCTTGATTGTGCACAACAAGGCGGCCAGGAATGCTTAAGGAAACTGAAACAATAATAAAAGTAAATTAAAGATCTAGTTGCAGGCCGCAGATGACTCTTATTTCTCCTACCACATTTTCAGTAAAGATTTGGCAGGTTAGTAAACTTAGCATCTTTAATGGCCTTCTGAGTATGTATGCTATGATGAAACAGACAACTGAAAAATTGTTTCAGGCTGCTAAACTATATAAAGTAGCGTAATTGCATTGACTAAGAAGAATAAGCCAAGACAATAAGAAACTGTCCTACTGGATGCAAAAATTTAATAATAGCTAGGAGGTGCTTATAGGCAGATTCAGTAAGAACTAAGTTCAAAACAAAGCTCTGCCGGACAAAAGGACAGATGTAGTATTTGTGTCAGCCAAAGGGCTAGTTTTCAAATGCTGCATAAAGTTACACAGAAAGAATTGAAGAAAGGACTGTAAAATATGACCATTCTCAAGCTCAGACATGAATGTTTAAAAACCATACACAAAGTAGTGTATACCTGCATAGATCAGGATATGGAGAGCTATAAATGGATACAACATGGATGGAATTTCTTGTTCATAGAGTAGGATTACAATATGAACTAAATGAAAAGACTGTTTTTCCAGTTTACTACAAAAAAAAAAAGATTAATGAAATTAATTTGCAATTTGAAAACACTTTACTCGTAACTACATCTTATATACTAAAACAAAACCAAAATGCATTTTGTACAATTTTTCTTAGAACCTTGGAGTCATCTCTAGCTTGATTCCTAAACGAACTTTTCAACATTCATGTGGTCTACAATCTATTACAATTTCCTATAGGAGGTATGTAAGCACTGTCAGGTTCAGTGCAACATTACTTTGTTACATGGCTGCTTGTTTTGTTCAAGGGATCAGTTTGGCTTTTTATGTTACATACACATATGAATATGTGCTCAGATTCTTGTATTGTTTGTGTTTCTCAGATATACCACACTGTTTCAACTTCTAATACTGAAGAACTTAACCAAAACCAAGTTTTCTAACAGATGTTTTTAATTGCAGCAAAACCCATACTGTACTGCACTACAGCTATCAGAATTTTGCCTGACTTACTGAGGAAAACCCCTTAGTGATTCAGGCCAAATCAAAGGTTTCTTTTGGATTTTGCTGTGATCCATGGAAACAGAGTGTAGAGAAGCTACATCTACACTGCATTGTTGTTATTTCTGAGAGCTGCCACAGAAAACTCTGACAAATCTCAAGGGACTTGCAGACCACACAAGTCTTGTCTCAGCATAAGAATACAAGTGGTACCTTCAGGACTGGCACATATACCACTGCATCTTGTACTGCCTCACACACCCGTCAAACATTTGTTCTCCCCTAAGACATTTTCACCAGATAAAAGGTGCATTTAGGGTGGCTGCTAAGCTCCTGTCTTCATTCAGCACAGTTGCAACCCCAAATACTGAGAAAGATGTGCTTGTGTGTGGTTGCTTATTGCTGGTGCTCACTACTCCTGCTCCAAAATGCATTTCACCTTGAGCAAGAGAAAGAAGTTTAACAGGCAGTGCTGTCTGTGGCTCTACCTCCATGAGGCCAAGAAATCTGTTGGGCTTAACACAGATTAACAAATCTAGGACCTCGAAGGAGTGCAGGACAACGTGGACTTCAAGATGGTAGCAGAGAAAAAGAGTCCTTCACAGTAGGTTTAACCTGATTTTCCAAGTTTACCAGGGGAAAAAGCCTACTTGGCAGGAGTTAAGTGAGTTTACATGGGCACTGTAGAGACCCATAGTTGCAAGTTAGATATTGAAATTCTATTCTGTGGATGCACAGGTTCTGTACTGATATTTATGTTCTGGCCAGTCTTATGGAGACAAATTAACCTACTGAGAGAAGACAGATGGATTCAAGTGTCCTGTCTTAGAGAAATAACCTATTGTTCAGAACACTACTGTAGCAGGGGCTCAGCACCTGATGTCTCTGCTTCTGGATCCCTTCCAAACATCATTTGTGCTGTGGTTGGAAAACACATTGCCAACATGGCTGAGGCTTTCCACATATCTGGCATAACTTTAAATATACTGTATAAGGTCTCTGAGGGACTTGTGGTGTACCCGAAGGTGATTGGGAGGGGAATCTGGCAGTAGTTATCATTCATGACCACAGAGAATATAATCATGGCTGTGGGGTAAGTAGAGAGCACTTGTCAGCTGTGCTGTGAGATTTTTGCCCTTTCCCAGAAGTCAACTGTTGCAAGACATGAAGTGATTATAATGACTTCTTTGTCCATGTCTGTGCTGGTGCTACCCAAAAAGGAAGGAGATAGAAACTGAGCGCAAGGTCTATACCACTTGCCAGGTCACCTTTAAGTCTGGTCCCTCACAGCCTGTATCTGGAAGCTCGAAGAGATATAGTTTGCTTGAATGTGTGTGTATGTGAGGAAATCAACCTGATCTCCAAGAACCTCAGGGATAGGGAAAAACTGTCTAACTTCTGACAGAGAGCCTGGATAGCCAGATTTAAGAAGAGAAACTCCAGGTTTGCAATCAACACAACTCAGAAATCAACTAGAAACATATCAAAGGCTATTAGGAGAATCAGATAAGCTCTAGCTTGGGGTTGAATGTATGGGTGATTTTTGGCATTGAACAATCTGAAACTGGATGCCAAACATCATAGGACCACAGAATATGCTGAGTTGGAAGGGACCCACAAGGAACATCGAGTCCAACTCTTAGCCCTGCACAGGATCATTCCCAAGAATCACACCATGTGCTTGAGAGTATAATCCAAACACTTCTTGAACTCTGTCAAGCTTGGTGCTGGGACCACTTCCTTGCGGAGCCTGTTCAGTGTCCAACCACCCTCTGGAGGAAGAACCTTTTTCCAATATCCAATCTAAACCTCCCCTGACACAACTTCAGGCCATTCCCTCAGGTCCTGTCAATGATCACCACAGGGAAGAGATCAGTGCATATCCATCTTCTTCCCCTCATGAGGAAGTTGTAACTGGAATGAGGTCTCCCCTCAGTCTCCTCTTCTCCAGGCTGAACAGACCAAGTAACCTCAGCCACTCTTCACATGGCTTCCCCTCAAGGCCCTTCGCCCTCTTCACTATCTTCCTTTGCACACTCTCTAAGAGCTTAATATCTTTCTTATATTGCAGTGCCCAAAACTGCACACAATATTCAAGGTGAGGCTGCCCCAGTGCAGAGCAGAGTGGGACAATCCCCTCCCTCGACTGGCTGGCGATGCTTTGCCTGATGCCCCCCAGGACAGGGTTGGCCCTCCTGGCTGCCAGGGCACTGCTGACTCATATTCAACTTGCCATCAACCAGGACCCCCAGGTCCCTTTCCACAGCACTGCTCTAGCATCTCATTCTCCAGTCTGTCTGTACGTCCAGGTTTGACCCATCCCAGGTGCAGAATCTGGCACTGTCCCTTGTTGAACTTCATATGGTTGGTGATTGCCCAGTCCTCTAATTTGTCGAGATCTCTCTGCAGGGCCTCCCTGTCTTCGAGGGAGTCAACAGCTCCTTCCAGTTTTGTGTCATCTGCAAATTTGCTCACTATCCCTTCCAGTCCTGTGTCCAAGTCATTTATGAAGATTTTGAAGAACACAGGGCCCAGGATGGAGCCCTGTGGAACCCCACTAGTGACAGGTCGTCAGTCTGAAGTTTCCCTATTCACTGTTACTCTCCGTGCTTGACCCGTGAGCCAATTGCTCACCTACTGAATGATGCGTTTATCCAGCTGTGTTGGACATTTTGTCCAGAAGGATCCTGTGAGAGACAGCATCAAAAACTTTACTGAAATCCAGAAAGATTGCATCAGCTGGTTTCCCTTGATCATCTAGGTTGGTTACCTTGTCATAAATCAGGTTGGATAAGCATGACTTTCACAAAACTGTGCTGGCTGTGACCAGTGACTGCATTGTCTTTCAGGTGTTTTTAAATACTTCCCAGAATAATCTTCAGGCACTGTACAGGGCCCTCCTTCTTGCCCTTCTTGAAAACTGGGCCAACATTCACCAGCTCCCAGTCAGCTGGGAAGCCTCTGGATTTCCAAGACTGCTCAAAATCATCCACAGAGGTTTTGCAATTAATAATTTGCATTAGCCAGCTCTTTGAGGATTCTGGAATGAATCCCATCAGGCTCCATAGAATTGTAGGGATCCAGCTAGACCAGCAGATCCTGCACAGTTCCAGGGTCAACGGGGAGCTGATCATTCTCGCAGTCATGGTCCTCCAGCTCAGGGTACTGAGACCTCCTTGGTCCGTCATCCATGTTGAAGACAGAGGCAAAGAAAGCATTAAACACCTTTGTCTTGTCTCTGTCCCTGTTTGTGAGGTGACCATCCTCATGTTGTAACTGTCTGATGATTTTTCTATACTGCCTATTGCCATTAATGTATTTGAAAAAACTCTTTTTATTGTCCAATATTTCTGGCCAGCTTCAGCTGTTTGAGCTTTGGCCACATGAATTTTCTCCCTGCAGCAGAAAGTAGCACCTCTGAATTCTTCCCGTGTCACTTGACCTTCCCTCCACTGGGCATACACCTTCTTGTTTGCCTTATTTCCAAGAGAAATAAGCCAAGCTGGCCTTCTGCCTCATCTGCTTGACTAGTGATATTTGCTCTTGGGGCCTTACAGAAAAAATGATGAAAACCCCCACCAAGCTGAGGTACTCCTCAGAATTGTTCCAATTAATCTGTACAAAGGAAGTGCAGAATCAGACTCCAACAATGAAGTTTCCTTTTATCAGAAACTATATAAATTTATAGATAAATGTAACCTTTAAACCTTAGATACGACAATTTCAAATGATGGGTTTGGATCATTTTATTCCAAAATAAAATTAAAAAACCCTCATGCTAATACCTTAACTTCTTCTTCTGATAAATGTCAGACATCCTGTCAAATAAAGAAGGGAGCTCTTTTTCACATTATAGTATTTGAAATTATCAAAACTTGTACATAAAATGATTACTGCTATCATCAGCTTACAATTTACCTTATTGGAAATCCTAGCAATGCACTGACTATTTTCTTTTAGAAAATAGAATCACTTCCCATATCTTTTGAATTCTGTGATTCCACCAGCTAAAAGGTAAAATGACGTTAAAATGTACTCACTTATTTTACTTCGCACTTCATTTAGTTTTTCTCCAAGGCATTTAACTTCAGCAAACCTGTCAATGCAAGCATAATGATACAGAATTATTCTAAAGAACAACTAGTTATACTAGTTGATCACAATAAAATTACTCAGTAATTTTCAGTTACTGTTCAAATACCAACACACATGAAGATATGCAAAGAGCAAGTAAAAAGCAGGCTGAGAAGGATGAAAAGGAATGAATGAATCAGTCTTTGGAAACTTTCTTTTTCTAAAATGCAAATAGCTTGACCTCAAATCAAAACTGGAAACGAGTGGGAAATTCCCTCCAGGTGTTTCTAAATTAATTCACTGACCACTTCCTCATTATATTCAAATAATCAAATCTTCCTATGATATGTAAAATATTCTAATGACCAGAAGTTTCTCTTTTAGCTTGCAACTGCTCACTGTATGTCTTGCTCCTTAGGAAATGTGTCATATCTAAGTATAATCTTAAAAAACAGCCATCTATAGAGACTTACAGATTTATATCCTCTACATTTCTTCTGTCTGTTAGCACTTGCTGCCTACTCCTTTTGTGCTTTTCTTCTGTCAGTTTTCTGATGTTTCAGAGTAGTTGCTGTCATAATTATTCTCTTACACTTATTTAACTCAGTACTGTATAAAACTGTTTAGGGCAAATCAGGTTCAGGACATACCAGGTTTTCAAATGCCAAATATATTGTGCTGTAAAAATAATGACAATCAATTCAATGTACAGTGGTAAAGTCTGAGGAGTCACTGAGAGAAGTGAGGCTTGTTCAAGGCAATATCCATTGTAATAGTCTAAATAGTAATGGTTTAAAATTTAGAAGGATAGTTTGCTGCATTGTGACATTTGTTGTAGGGCATGAAACTTGACATGAAATTCTGAGCTGTTACGTAGATGTGTACAAGTTGAACTTTGCAGAATGTGGAGGCAGGACTCAATTGTTAAGCAAGACTTTGGCTGATTAGAAGGAGTCTTGGTCTAGACCAAGTAACTAAGGAAATCCACAAATTTTACTCCTATCTAACTCAAGTAATGGCAAAACAGAGTAAAGAAATACAACTTTTCCCTGGAGGGGCAAGGTTTGAAGAATTGCCCCTTCTCAACTAGTCCATTTCCCTGTAAAACTGACATGAGTTAGAATTTCAGGTGCCTTCACTGGTATCTGCTCACAAACATATGCTCACAAAGCTCAGTTCAGCAAGGCTAAACGGCTGGAGCTGGAGGGACCTTCCTCAGCACTTACTCTTTCTTACATAAAGAAGGCAGAAGCCTTTGAAGCATCTGTGAGACTTTATATAAGCTTATTCTACTGGTGTTGACTTAGAGTCCCAAGTAGGCATTGAGAAGTGTGTAAATGTCAAAGGGAAGAAACCCCAAAGTATCTCCTCTTTCTTTCCCTCATGTCCCCCGAGCCAAACAGTAAGTTCATCAATAACTTATTAATTCCTGAGGCAATTCTCATATTGACTATTAACTCTGATTCATTTTACAGAGAGACAAGTTGAAGCCATCTATCTATCCAGCTCTTATTCACAGGTTACTGCCAATAGTTGAATGGGCCATGCATCTGTTTCTCAAACACCACAGTTTATAAACTAGCACAATAACATAAACTAAAATTTGGCATTAATTTATGACAGTTCAGTGGATTCCATCTGTGACTATGAATCATAGTCTAACAAAATAAACCAGGTAAAGACATAAGATTTGACTCTAATATTGAATGGGGAAAAGCTATTTCTGATACTCCTCTGATAAAAAAGGTGGTATTATCTAGCATTAAGGTGATATTGCTATGAATAGTGAGGAGTGAATTATATATTGAACAATTATATATTGATAGCTGAAAAAACTTCATGTGTATCTTACATGGAGACCACTCAACAGAAATGCTGAAGTTGCCAAGTCATGGCTTCTATTATCTACAAGATAAATAATCCATGATGAAACCCCAAAGTGAATTTAGTTGAACAAGCATTTTTGGCAAAGATTTCACCTTTGAATGCAAATGCCAGTAATTAAAAAATAAACTTCTTGAAAAACAAATCTCTAACTCATATTAAAATCAAGACAAACTCAGAGGCTGTCTAATGAGACAGTGGAGACATTCAGTGAATTAAATGAACATTCACTTGTTTTTAATTATTAGAAATTACAACAACAAGTTACCTAAGTGAAACTCATCCTTTCCATGAAACTTGCCCAGAGGTACTGAAAAAACAAGTTAGCTGCTAACCAGCTGAAACACAGAAAGCGAGGAAAGAAGAAAATGGAAAAAGTTAGTAGAGAACAACAAAATGGAAACTAGATTTACATCACATCTATAAGCTCAGTAGAATTTTACTACTGGAAATACTGACTAAGATGGGACTTAAAAGCTTTGTGCATTATGCAATATTACATTGGAGTTGCTCAGCTGGGAAGATTTCATGATAGTGTATTTCACTAGAAAATGAGATGTACTTTTCTCCTCCTCAGAGCTAAACAATCCTAAGAGAACATGGTTGCATTGAGAAATGGGATGTTAAGTTGTCTGGAAGTGAAGTATAGCAAGTCCAAATTGCAGAAATCTGATTCTGTCCATGCATAAACACAGGGGTGTTGTGGTTTTGGGTTTCTGTTTTTTTTTGTTTTGTTTTAGCTTTTGTGGTCTTTTTTATTTTTTTTTCTCCCAAGCAGGGAAGCAGTTGTTAATGTACAGAAGAAAAATGAAAAATAATTGTTTTGTATTAATTGTAAAGTAAGCTGCAGAAGATCACCTATCTTACAAAATCACTTCCCATAGGCAACTGTCCTAACTGGATAGCTTGAATCTATTTTCTTTCACTTGAACAGCAATGAGTTTCAGAAAGAAATTATTCTTATCTTTCCCACTTAAGCTTTCCCACTTTTTAAATCCAGAGAGAATACTGAGTTACAGTACTGAGCTACTGCACCTGTGAAGAGCTCTGAAGCCTTATTCAAAACTAGAATTTTTCCTTTATATTTATTTTTTTAAACAAAATAAATGTTTTCAGTATTTGATTTAATCAACTGACTGCAGTGACATGCATCTTGAACTGCATCAAAAAAAGGGAGGCCAGCAGGTTGAGGGAGGTGGTTTTTCTCCTCTACTACACTCTCGTGCAATCCCACCTGGAGTACTTGTCAAGGAGATTTTCCTGTCTAACCATCCAGGAGCCACTCTTGCAGTCTGTCGTGGTTTAGGAATAATATTCTCGAATTTAGCAGCTAAACAAAGCCACGCTGCCGCTCATTTCCCACCCCCCTCCAGCTGGAAGCACAGAAGGCAAAGATCATGGATTGAGATAAGAACCATTTACCGGAAACAGGAATGAGATAACGCCCCCCCCCAAAAAAAAAACCAACTAACAGTAACAACAATAAAAAAGGCATACAAAAGAGAGAGTCCCGAGTTCAACCCAACTGCAGCCACGCCTCAAAATCACTGCTTCTGGTCCAGACCTGCATTACCCCACCTGTCCACCACACTTGCTCCACCTAAAAAGAAAGGCCCTTCTTCCTGGAGGCCAGAGAGAGTCCCTTTCCCTTACCACCCTGGCCATGACATAAGATGATATCGAATAACATGAGAGTCTCGGCTGTGCCCACATGGCTCCAGGATCCACCCTGACAGCTACTGCAAAAAATTACCCCTGTCCTTGTCCAAAACCAGGACACAGTCACACATATCAAAGCCCTTACACAGTGGGCAGTTCCAGTGGCAAACAGATGCATTGCTTGACTCCCTACACTCACCACACTCACACAGTCAGAGCGGGTTTCCTCCCAACTCAACCCTAGGTTTCCTGTAGCAGACTCTCAGATGTCTGGATCCTTAAAATAACGTAATCATGATGCAACAACAGGATAACAGCTCAGGCTGATGCCTCTGAGGAAGGACCCTGAACAAAGGAACCCCTGGGCTTTTATACCCTCACAGTCTAAGCATGTGAAAGTCTCAGCTCTTCCTCCCGAGTCACCAATTCCTACTGTCTCTAAGTGTCTGTTCACCTGGTACCACAGGTTCCTGTGCCCTTCATTCTGCAAAAGGTCAGTGCCAGTTTATGGCCTCTTGCCCTGGGCTCTTGCCACCCAGAGCTCCATCTGCAGCTCATGCTGCAGCTGCATGCTGAACTATCATCACTAAATGTATTCCTCAACAGTACTGCATCCAGTTCTGGAACACAGAAAAGACATGGACCTATTAGAGTGGGTCCAGGGGAGGGCCACAAAAATGATCAGACGGCTGGAACACCTCTTATGAAGAGAGAGTTGATGTTGCCCAGCCTGGAAAGAGGAGGCTCTGGGGTAACTTTATTGCAGCCTTTCAATATTTAAAGGGTGGTTATAAGATTTTTTTTTTAGCAGGATCTGTTGCAACAGGGTAAAGCGCAATGGTTTTGAACTAAAAGAGAGTAGATTTAGAATAGGTATAAGGAAGAAATTTTTTATGATGAGGGTGGTAAAACACTGGAAGAGGTTGCCCAGAGTGGTGGTGGATGCCCCATCCCTGGAAACACGCAAAGTCAGGGCTCTGAACAACCTGATCTGAAGACGTCCCTGCTCATTGAAGAGGGGTTGGACTAGATGACCTTTAAAGATTCCTTCTAACTCAGACTATTCTGTGACTCTGTGATAATTAGCAAGTCAAGAAAATCTCCCCCAAATACCCAGAGGAAAAAATAAGACAGCTAAAAATAAGTAATTTGTGAGCCAAATACTGTTTGCGGTATGACAGAAGTGGTTACACAACTATAAACAAAATTATTAACATGAGAGGCCTACATATAAAGGGAAGTTATGGTAACTTTTAAACATGTGGTGTCCACACTCTTCTTCCTGTGCAATTTGAACACTGGCTGGGTAACAGAACTTTTGTGTAACTGGTAGTTCAGAGGCTGCATTCCAAATTACAGACTGGACTTGATATAAATCCATTCTAATGAACTTGGTAACCTTGGAGCTACAAGCATTTTTGCTAAAAATGACTGCAAATGGCAGGGGGAAACTCTCTTGCTCCAGACTATCAAAATCCACATTAGCACTGATTTCAGCAATCAGCTGATGTCTATTAGAGAGGGGTTACCCAAGGCATTAGTTTGAATCTCTTTGTCCTTTAGGGAAAGCAAATCTGTCATCAAACTTTGTGGATTCTGCCCATCTCTATTATATGTTCTGAACCAGAAGGAAATATGGGTTTGCTTCATAGTAATAACAAACAGAAAAAATATGGAAGAATTGTGATTAACTAGAGGAAATTCAGGGCATGGCTCAGAACTGCGTTGCTCTCATTATCATGCTGTGACCATGAAGTGTTCTGCTCACTAGATAGCAATGTCAGAAATGACTGCAGTATAATCATATATGCAGTGATGAAGAAAGGAATTACTAATTCAGAAGAAAGAAATTACTAAACTTCCAGTTTACATGGGTAAAGCCTTACATATATTTAATACCTTGGCAATTTGTGTTCCTGTGGCTGTGGAGTTACAGATTCAGGTAAAAAGTTAAGCAGATCAGAAAAGTGATACACACCGAGAGCTTGAGTAAGTCACAGAGATGTGGAGGTCATTTCTTGCCTCAATTTCACTGAAGTAAATGAGTATAAGACTTGGTGACCCTGAAAACGATGTCTTTCATGCCTATTAAGAGAAAATTGCTTTCAAGAACACAGGAGAAAGCTGGAGGAGCAAACCCCAAGGCAAAACAAACAAACAAACCAAGGAACAAAAAACTCGCAAGAAACCAACGAACTGTTAGGGGAAATTTTAGTTAAAAGTATAGATTGAGAGATCTGCTTTTGGCGCCTGCAATCTCAAACCCTTATATTTCTTTTGCAGAACAAGGAGGGTTAACACTTGAAACACTGACACTGAAACAGTACTGTTAGCCAGTCAACATGAACAAGTGCTGGTGGTTTAATTTGAGAGATGTTTAAAATCTGCTCTATGAAAATTCATGTTTTCTATGTTTTTTTCCATTCTCACCATCTTCACCAGAAGATTCTGAAGTGTTTTGCGAGCATTAACAACAAACGTAGAGGAGGAAAGTATTATTTCTGTTTGTGAGTGCAAAACTGGCAGAGAGAAGCTAAAATCACTTGGCAAACAAGTTAGGAACAACAGACAGATGCACATGGTAAACATCTCCTAGCCTTCCATCCAACTCTGTGCTGAGGCCAGTAAAACATTTTTGAGAATGGAAATTGCAGTCACATGGATTTTACTTCCTCTAGATAATTCTTGATCATGAATGCCATTGCCACGTTGCTTTGACATGGCCATGAAGATAAATAAAACCTGTGGAAATATGCACTAAGATTCCTCATGCTACTTTCATATTCTGTCCAGGCTTCTACTCTATCATCACTCAGTGCCTTCCGAATATGAAATGTCCTTAGTAAGAGAAGGCAACGTTTTTGGGATGTCTAGCAAAGCCTGGGACGTCTGGTGTAAAATTATGTTCCTACTTAGAGTGATAATGAACCCTCTGATGTCTTCCTTCAGCTGCATTTTGCTGTGACACTCACCTCTGTTTCAGAAGCCGTTTGTTGTCCTCAATGGTTATACTGTCAGCATGGTCCTGCTGGAAAACTTCAAAAGCTTCCTGACACCCAAGTGACATCTTTCCTCCTGACCCAAGGTTAAAAAAAAAAAGGAATGACTTCACAGTAATCAAAAGACAGACATTTTGCACTTATTTAAATTCTATTTAGACAAATACAGCAAGTCACCCCAGGGGTCTTGAAGCGTTTCACCAACAGGAAAGCAGTTTTGACAAAACATTTCTATTATCTGACAAATTAATTTTGTTTCACTTCACTTCTCTAAAGTCTGAATGCTTGAGGTGTATAATTTCTCAAGATAACTTAAAATGTTCATAAGAAAAACCTAAACTTTGAAAATTGAAAATATGTGAAATATTCTTAAGTGTGAGACAGATATTTTCACAACAGCAAAATGCAACTTGCTTCTGTATTTCTTTCATTTGTTTCACACTGGACCCTTAACATACCTTGAATATTTTCAGTATTCTTGAAAGAAGAAAATTTAAGCTTTTTTAAATTATGTATTAGTGAATATTTTTATACCCTTTAAGGCAAAGCAGGAATTCTACCTACGAAAAAAGGTTGGTTTCTGCCTTTTTACATTTCCAACACAGTGTTTGTTTCCTTTTGTGCATGAGAATGTCAAGACTTATTTGGACTTCAGAGCTTTTTAAAAATCACTACAGAAAAGTATTGCAGTCTCTATTATTTATCAGTTCTCATTGCTTGATGATCTACAGATCCAAGTAAGATACCATGTATTTGTACTAACAAAAAAATTCAAAGGCTTAAGGAGAATGAAATATTATGCCAGCATCTGTGTTATCAGGGGTATATATACGTTACCCCTTATTGGGGTCTAGCTCCATACGCTGCACTTCGAAGTCACTCTAAATATATTCTGCAGCACCTCATCATACTTATATCAGGATAATTACCCACTGACTGCAGTGAGATTTCTGTGATGTAAGATACTGTTTACAGTGAGGGCTAGTAACAAAACTAGGACTCAGAGTTTAATGATCAGTAACAGTTTAAAACATTTATTCAAAATATAGAGAAAAATTTGCCCACTGCTTCAATCAAAAGAGTCAGCACATCTGTTACTAATTCAAAAATTTTGAGTTGAAAATAGAACCACCAGGAATGTTTGAATGGCAAAGCATGCAGAAATGCTCCACCCTCTTTGAATAAGAAAATCAAAGAAAGATACAGAGAGGATTTAGGAAAATATATTTTTCTGTGGTGATGACCTGAGAATATAATGTTCATGTTTCATGCTTGCCTTGAAGAAAAACAGGCAGCTTTGCAAGCAGAATTTTATAGCATATTCATCCCAGCACTAGCACTAATTTTAACATGCAACCTGATTTGACCCTCTAGAATTGCTTTTGTTGCAGAAAAAGTTTGTATTAAGTGCAGAAAGCCTGGACAAAAATCATGGTCAAGCCTAAAATAAACAATAAAATGCCCTTACTCACAACTAACTGCAATGTAAAGTATTTAACTCTTCTGGCAATGTACTGCCTTTGAGAGTAAAAGTAAAAACAGTAAAGTAAGTTTGGAAAACAAAACTATTACAGTGATTATTGCTACTGCCTGGCAGAAAAGCATCAACCAAAATTAAAGGTAACCTGATAATAATTTTCCAGCACTAGATTAAGAGGCAGCAGATTTGTACAGCCAAACAAAGCACACAAAAATAGATCCCCAGAACTCCTGGGATGGGGAAATTTTCTGGTTTATGCAGTTCATTTTAAGAAAATAGAGAAACATATGAAGTAGTAAACAATCCCATTCTGAAAATGGTATAAAAGGAAAGGAAGTTAAAAAGGAACATTGAGATTGTATCTCAGCATAATATAAGCATAAACAGCCACAGAAAAATGTTGCAGCCAATGGGTAATGACAGAAACATTTAGGATGATAATAAGGGAAGACAGCAATATAGTAAAATACTAGTAAAAGCCTGCAAGAGACATTGGAAGCTTGATGAAGTGGTTATGTTTTCATTCTGCTCAGTAATGAAGGTTATTGCTTCTCCATGGCTGATATGGTATCTTCAATCATTTCCTTAAATAATCTTTAATTTCATAAAGTAGCCTCACCTTCTCTCAAAGGGCCTCCAAGTGCCAAAGTGCATTAACACTATTGGCATTTTTTTTCTCCTGGGCTTAATTCAAACAAATAAACTACATGTTTTTTTAAACCAAGGTGTTATTGAATTTCTGCTTTTCTCCAGCTGTAAATTGAAATCTATGTACAGCAATATATACATGACATGAATAAAAGCAGAATTAAGAGATGAAACCATGCATGGGGAGAAATTTTTGGCAAGGTAGCAGACTAGTTCAGCTAAAACTGTTAGAGAAAACAATTTCTTTCACTCTTACAAGCCAAACAATTTCTCCTCTCTTTCCTTAATATCATAGCATAGAGTTACAAAATAAATTTTTGAAAATTCTTATCTAAGAAAAAACCAGGAAACACATGTCATCAAGTCATTACAATGTGAACCGGTAAAATCATTACCATAAAAATAATTCAGATCATTGGAAAAAGCATAAAAATTTCTTGCAATCGCATTCATGAAACCCCAGTCGACAAGGTTGCACAAGTGAGTGATAAATTATGTATCAACTTAATTTTAATGATGCCTTTCCTGTTGGGTTGTGTAGTTTGGCCTTAATATTAAATCACTTAAAAATATGCCCAGGTCATACAAGGTAAAATTCACAGCAAACCCATCATTATTTACAGCAAATTCACACAGCTGAAACTGTGGTAAAATTCAGGTCCATTCCGCATCCTGAATTTGTATGTTTAAGAATGTTCTCACTGAAGGTTTGATTTCAACTCTACTCCTATCCAGTGAACTCTCTCAACTTTCACACTGAGCAAAAAGGTTTGATTCAATAGGCTCGTCTCCTGAAAAGGGCAAATTACAGCTGTCCCACTGAACTTGGGTAAGGCAGCAGGATGGCAGTGACGGCTCACAAGCTCTGAGCTAGAGCAATAAGATCCGAAATGACCAAGAAATGGAAAGCTTGGTGTAGTATTGATAATGGGCTAAACTTTTGAAACCAGTAATAATTCAAAATACACTGAGCAAACATGTAATAAGGCTTGTGGATGTTGCTGATTACTTTTTAAGTAAAGAAAAGATAAAAAAGGTTTAAAGATTCAGTTGCATGCCTATAGCAGGTAGAAGCCTGCATACCAGCAAAGACCCTGGCAGGTATTATGCACCCTTTTCTATCACTAACTAGTTTAGAGGTCATTTATTCTATGTTGTCACATACATAGGTGCTACTTACAGCCATCCTAAACACCAAATGTTAAGTCTAAAGGAGCTTTAAAGTTAAAGGAACATGTAGGGCGATGGGTGCTCAGCTGCCACCAGAGAAATTATACGATTGAATGCTATTTTTAAGTTAAATGGTATCCACTGGGATTACTTAAGGACTACACTGAGTAGGTAAGAGCATGCAAGTGGATAAACATAGACTTTATTTTGTTGCCACAAGTGATAAAAACACTGCTGTACATATTTAAATGACCATACTGATTTTTAAATTTATCCAACACTGACAAATTCTATTGCAGCTTGCATTAGTGATCACAGTTTAAAAATACTGGGCAATTTCAAAGTACTCTATTTTAGTGTTTTGTTGTTTTGTTGGGGTTTTTTTCTTACAGATTTCAAGACTCAACTTGCAAATGGCACTTCCAGATCTGAGTCTGGCCACTTTCTGTTTTTTGGTTTGTTTGTTGAAAAAGGTTTTGTTGCTTAGGGGGAGAAGGCGTTCGTAAAGTTTAATGCATGAAACCCACAGAAAAAATTTACATTGCTCTTTAGTTAGTTCTGGAAAAATAGGTCAAACAATAGCATGAAATGGATACCTTCTTTGTCTAAAAGCAGAACCACAGTGTCCCCTCACAACCCCACCTTGTAACCAGATTTTGTTCCTGGTATGAGAGCTCTGAGGGGTTTTCAGCAGCCCTCATACGAAAGGATGCCAGTTTAACCCACAGAAAGAATTGGAAACAACTCTCCAGAAGAGAAGCATTAAGACTGCAAGTTGAGCTGTTCTGAGGGAGGAATATTAAGACTGTTGACAAAAGCAAACTCTTGGGACCATGTATTCTGATGAGAAAGGCATCTGTCCACATAACTGTCCATGTATCTGTTTTGCAGAAACTACATTTTCATAGTAAAAAACTTCGTCTTTCCATTTCTACTAAGTGCTCTATTGGACAAGTTTTCAACCCTTCCACTAAAATCAATTGAAGCACAAAGTCCCCTTGGCTCAAGGACAGCTCTCATGCAAGTGAGGGTTGTCTGAAGAATTTCAGGATAGCAACTAGTGTGAATTGTGTTTTCATGCTTATGAAGACTGTCAGTCTGTGCTACTATGTATTTCCACTTATTATCAAATGAGAACAAAAGAACTCTGAAAACTTCCAAATGAAACTAAAGACAAATTATTTGGTAAGTCATTGTAATAAACTATGGTATTAGAAGTCATATAAGCATAATCCATTACATCTTTAGCAGGATCTATCAAGATATCATAGCCATCTGTTGAGAATGGAAAAAAGATGTAACAGAGCTTGGGAGTAATGAATCAATAAAGAATAAATACTTAAAAATAGTCAAACAAACCCCAAAACAATATACAACAAATACTTCCCCACTGTAAAGCTCAGCTAAATTTCTCATGAAAAGCATGTGTATTACATATGGCTACCTTCATTAGACTACAATTCAAAAATGGGAAAGACATAAAACAAGGTCAATCACAGCACCCCTGCAGTGCTGAACTGCAAAACTTTTGGCAAAGTTAAAAGCCTTGAAGGAAAACCAGAATATTCAGACGCAATGAACCTAATAAAATACTGGCATAAATTAATTTCTCTGGCTCTGGAGTTTCTTTTTTATTTGCAAGAGATGAAGAGGGCAAAATGAATAATTTCTTGAAACTATGAGCATATTTATTATTCTACTGAACATTGATCTAGCCAAGTCAGACTGTGCTCTGTAAGTGAAAATTTCTGTTGTGGAAATCCTTGAGCTAATTGGTGCATAGGTCATTTACCTAGGTGGATATTATCTTATCCACCCAAAATTAACTGACTGACAAGCCAAACTATTCCATGTGTGTTGAAATAATTTATGAACAGAAATCACCAGTAAATGAAACACTGAAAATTACTAACAGCAAAGAACAATCTTGTACAGGAGCATGTTGGACACAAATCAAAGACAAGCATCGTTTCTAGTGCACTAAATATCATTAGAGGATATGTAATCACAAAAGATGGGATTGCTTTAAGATTACTAAAATAAACCAACAAAACCTGAATATTATATATAACATCAACTTTGTAAAAGACAATTTTTATAAAGCTCAATTGAAATGCTTCCAAGGAAACCCTCAACAACCACTTACAAGCATCCCACTAGGAGTAGGTTATTACACTAATTAATATTTCTCTTATAGAAGTATTAAGGCAAATATTGAACTGTATTTCAAAATCAAAAGTTAAATTAAGTATAAACTTAATTTAAAACAAGATGAAATTGAAAATTTCAAGATTGTCTAAGACCACAGAACAACAAAAAAACTCCAAATGGGATACAGTAGCTAAATTTAATCATGTTGATTTTCTTCAATTTCTTTATTTTAAGAAATCTCAATTTACAGTATAGGTAAGAAAAATATTTTTCACGTTAACCCAGATGTATGTTTTTAACAGCTCTACTTTTGCAACAAAAGCCACTTGACCTTTAATAACTGATACTCAGAAATACGTTTTTAGGCCCCTTACTGATATGAGGTAATTCTGATACCAAATTCAGCCTCAGAGTGACCTCTATGTGATAAGATTGAAACTATTGAAATATCTCTTCCTCAACTTCCTCTTCTGGAAAACTGGTATACCAGTTTGCCTCCCTGTCAAATGTTGTAGAGCACAGTGCTACTGATAACTACAGAATAAAAGGAAACTGTTAATAGCAACTTTAAATACTGTCATCACCTTCACCTGGTAGAGCACATATTTTCCTAGCATGTTACTCTCAGTTAGGAGAATAATTTTGATCTGATTCTGTTTTCGTTAGTAACAGATTCTAATAATTCCTCAGATTACATTGCATGGAATCAAGAAGCTGCAAAATATCTGCCCTCACATGAATGATTTTCAGCACATCTACTTTGGTGTTAACTAGTTATGCCTATATGTTCTCTTTAAAAAGCCAGTGGGCAGCAGAGACATCAAAGTGGGAGCAGAGGAGACAAGGATGCATTGAGAGGCTACTTGGCATAACCCAAAAGTTTGCAGGTATCAGCAATGGTAAATGAAATAATGTACCTATTGATAGTCGTGTTCTGATACAAATATTATTGTACATTTCATGTATGACAATTTGTATGTCTTAAAAGAGAAAAAAAATCAGCTATTTGCAACCATTTACTTCTTTAAAGATGCCTGTGAGATCATATTTGATTGTATAACACATACACACATCGAAAGTCCTTAATTAGTAGGTACAAAGGGAGAGCCTGAAATGAAGCATGGTAGGCTTGGCAGGAGCTCAGTGGGTGGATACAAAGGAAAATATGAAGTCAAACCCACAAGAACTTTAGGAGACCCACCCAATGGTGCTGCCACTTCTAAATAATAAGATTCACTTCTGTATATGACAGAATCACACAGTTCAGATAACTTCTCATAAAAAAGGGAACATCTAATACTGCCTTGTGCAGCTTACATGAAACTCCAGAGATGATGAATAAACTGTGCATTTCCCATGTTTTGTTGGAGTCCAAATCTGTTCCCTTCAATGGCTGGTGCAGTTGCAAAAATTTAACTAACTATAAGAAAGGGTCAATATTTAGGCATGTGAGTAAATTCCAATTAGAGTTGATTTTAAATCAACTTTAGACTATTGTGCTTAAGATGAAGATTTCAATTAAGATTGAGTAATAGTAGATTAAATGTGTATGTTTAGACATTCTTTATGTACTTGCCATGTTGCAGCAGCATCTATTGCTGCTTCTGTTTTAGACCTGAAAAAGAGCTTTTATGTTCAAAGACTTTTCTGCCTTTTTCAACTAGACCAACATAAAGAGAATAATTTCAACAAAATGTGCCTCATTTACAGGTTCTATGTTTTGAGTGATAGACATGGTACTTAAACTATCCTTTTCAATACATCTTTTTCAATTTTAGAAAAATTCCTCAGAATGGTGGACAAGAATACCTTAGAAGCTCTACAAAATGACAACCTACATCAATGGAGTCATGACAGCTTGGACCAAATGCAAGCGAAGTCTTTTGCTAGGGACATCTGTAGACATCTACATGTATTTTTGGCGTCTGGAGAATCATTTCTACCACCAATCTTGACAGTAACACCATAAACCACAAAAGAGGCATATTTCATTTTCAGAACAGTTTAGTAGAGGAAAAAGAACTTGTTAAAAAAATCAATCTGGTTTTGGAAACTTACTGTACTTTTAATTTCATATTACATTTCGGCTTTTTCTTTATTAAGATACTGAGGTTTTCTGAGGTAGAAGCCCAAAAATACTACATCTTAGGTAGACAAGAAAAAATCCTCTGTAGTGGGTACACCATTAACTAGTACCAGCTTGGGGCTATCTTAATATTTCACGTTATAAACTACAGGAGTGCAGGAGCCACTTCATGAGAAATTTGTCTTTTTTTTTCCCCTTTTTTTTCTCAGCAGGAACTCCAGCACTGAAAGAATGGGGTATGCTGAGGCAGAGAACTGAGAGAAGTAACCATAAGATAAACTGCATGGTAAGTTATTTCATTCCTCCAGTGAGTAATCCATATTAATGAATTTTAAAATTTACTATCTGTCTACGTTCAAGATGAACAGCTTTACCACTTCTATTTCCTAGCTCCTTTGGAAGCTGAAAATTAGCAATTAAGAAATGAGTGAAACTTCTTTTTCAAAGAATGAACTCTGATTCTTGCTCTGTTGAAGCTCTATTGGGGTTTGTCTTTCAGAATGAACACAGTGCCCTGTTGTGTTCTAATGTCGAGATAAATAATCAGGCCAACTATACCTCAGCACTGACCACAATAAATTTCAAGCACTCACCTAGTGAAGAGGTGTTTTATCCCTTTCTGAACAAGTCCTGTTAACTGCTACACCACAGACAGCATCAATGTATATTACCTGTACTCTAAATACACACACAAAATTGAGCCTTCAGAAGTTTTAACTAATCTTCTCACAGCTGAGGAGTTTTAGGCATGTGACAAGCTCCAGAAGTTTTAACTAATCTTCTCACAGCTGAGGAGTTTTAGGCATGTGACAAGCTCCAGAAGGTTAGAAGAGTTAGAATGCGAGTTCTGTGCACATAAATCAGCAGGAGTTTAGAGAACACTTTTGTTCAGGTACCACAACACCTACCCTGACATTCAGTTGTTGAATTCGCTTTGAAATTAAATACACTGTGCTTCTTGTGTTACACAACGGGTGCATTTTAGTAAGACTAAGTAGAAAATAGTGCACGTAGAAAGACAACAGTTACTGCCAGTCCAGGTACATTTATATATTCCATTTTTATCTGTAGTGATTTCGAAATAGCAGCCAAAGCAGAACAGGAGGAGGTAACAAGCAGGCCTGGACTTATTCATAAAAATAAACTGGCTAATATCTTTCCTGAACTTTCACTTCAGCTTTTCAAAGTTTGTCATATTACTTTTACAAAACTTTTAGCTTACTTTAGCTAAAACTTTGCCTCATCATTTTGGCCTTTCGTCAGCTTTTAAAGGCTTTTTACTGCTTTTAAAAAAATCTTTTGACTATATCTATTTTATTTTGAATGGCAAAAAATTTATCTTGAATGACTGAATTGTGAAGGAAACACGAAATTGTTGTACACCATAGAATAAAGAAAAAAGACGCTGAATATATCCTTTTTTTGGGACAAGTTACGCCAAACTGATGTGTAAGTGCACTTGCCTTCTGAATCAGTGTTAACATAGTCTAGAAATCTGAGGAGGTTTAAGCAAAGCTGTAATTTGCATTTTTAATAAAACATTTTGAGCAGAGACATTCATTATGCAATACATTAATAATATTTACTTTCTGTATTCCAAGAATAAAACTTTCAGGAACAGATTCCATGAGCAGAAACACAAATATTAACTTGAACATTCTTAACATACTATAAAAAGTTTACTTAAGTTCACATCGTTTTGAGTTATAGTCATTAGCAATTGTTGCTTGCAACAAGAGAAATCCTGCCTGTACACAGATACTGATAAAGAAAGGCTTAAGAAATTCTAACATAAATCTGTGGCTTTCTTTACTGAATAGTTTACAGACAAGTTTGACAAATTGCATCTCAATAAAAATATATCCAGACTCCACTAATATATCAACCTATGCAGGGGGAAAAATCATGTATATTGAACAAAAATAGTGCTCTTATTAACAAAAATGTAACTGACAAGAAACTGTGTGACAGCTAGGCCCTTGTGAGGTGATCTTTTTTCTGGTTATACATTAATAAGACATTAATTATTGTTACTGAATATCTACTTATGTGCTTCCAAGTTCCTAATGGAACAACAGAGTTCCTACCATCTGATTGTATTCACTGATAGCCCTCTTCAGTTCCTTTAGGTATGACAATACTTTTGCTCTGGCAATTTCACAACTAAAGAGGTTACAAATTGTCCTTGTAACGCCACAGGACAACTGCAGAAGGTTAACTATATAGATGCATTATTTTCCTAGTGTGGATATATACTAAACTGAATACCCAAAATATGTAATTTATAATTCAGTGCAGTTCGAAAAAAACACCACCTAAATGTTTGCACATGTTTGAGTGAAGGAGGCTGAAGGAAATTGGGCTAAAGTGTTATCAGGAACAGTGAAAGTTAGTATTGCACCACCCAATCCTATGTATCAACTAAAAGCCTCTAAAAACTTGTGTGTCATAAATTTGGGACTTCCTATGTAAGACAAAAAGACACAAGCAAAAACCTCATGGTTCATATCAAGACTAAAGTGGTAATAGATTACTTGAAGGAAATAAAAAATGTTTGAGAAATTTCATTAATATTACAGAAATATTTCTGGAATTCAAACCAATATTCCTGTTTATTCCTCTTGGCACAGGCGGTCCTCCTAGAAGATCATGAAATATTTGAAAAAAAACAACCAATAGGATTCTAATAACCCATCTGATCTAGAAGCAATGCTTAAACTCCCTATGATTTAAATTGAAGATGCAATTAAAACCAGGAATGTCAAGTTCCCCAACTAGTACTATCATTTGATGAGCTTATAAATTTATTTAAATCAAGATTGGTGTGATAACTACTTGTTATGTTTCCAAATTTCACTGCTATGCATTGTAAAGTGCATAATTGCAAAAAAGAATAAAAAATACAATCACTATTTTTCAATATTGTTGTGAAAAAAATATATAAATATCTCTAGCTTTTGAATTAATAAGACTGAATGTGAGTTCCCCACTGCCATCTTCAAATAGCTAAAACAGGATTATTCTTTACTACATCGTGTGTCTACCTCTTTGCAGCCAGATCTCAAAACCTATTCCCTTCAATCTAGGGATTCACCTGGACCTTTTCCTCTTTGCACATCCTTTTTTGGAGCATGGTATATCCACTCTGGGATGGTGAAGGAAGAACACCTTTTATGGCTAGTTACAGTACTGCTCCCAGAACCAAGAAGGAACATAAAAGGGAACAAAGGAGGAACAGATTCATTAAAAATTAATTCTCTGCTTGACAACCTCAGGCTCACTCCATGTTGGAAGCAGCAACAGAGGTGACACTGGCCATGAACAGTGTTTACACTATTGCTGCTGCAAAAGCTGGAGCAAGGGGTTTTTTGTTAAATATACCTTAATGCATTTTCATGAAGAACTACTACTTCATAATAAGATATTCCTATTTTGAGCTTAGAGTAAAAAAACTACTAGCACTGTAAAATTACTGGACAATTAATTCCCACTCTCCCATACTCCACATGTGAAATCCCTCCATACTGGGCCACTGCAGTGATTAAGACACCTTCTCTGAGGACAAGTTCACTGCAGAGAATGAATTTCTGTCTTACCAGAGGGAAAATGAATAGAGACAGCTAAGACCTCATAATTGCTGCTAAGTTGACCAAAAGATCTGTCCTATTCACTTCATTTTCTGCCCTCGGAGAAAACAGAAATAATCAGAATTATAGTTTTGAAACAGAAATGCACATATCAACTCCAAATCCAATCCCTGAAACCTCATCATGCTAAAATTAATTCTATTTTCAAAACTAATTTTCATTAATTCAATTTAGATTTCCATTTTAAATTGTCCCTAAAGGCATGAAGTGCCTTCTACCCTGCAGCTGTAAGTTGGCATGGTCTATCCCATTAACAGTAAGTCCTGCTTCCATAACAATAAACAATCACATTCAGCAACATAATCATTCCTTGTCTTCACATACTGCAAGCATACCCCATGAAATAAAAGTCAGAGAGCAATTTGATAATGGAGTGTGGTAAAATAAATCTACGATTTGGCAACATCTACTTGCTTATAATATTTCACAGAATGTTTCTCTTCCAGAAAATCATCAGTGTATCTTTAGAAATTTCTTGACCTTTTCTCTTTTTGTCTTATTGGAGGGTGCCTATTTAAAGAAATATATATTATCGTTTAAATTCCATGAGCCTATGAAAGATTATAGTGGCTCCAAATCACTTACTATTAGATGCATAACTGCACTACATGATTACACACTTTTTTGCCCTCCTCAACAGGGATGATGGAAAGCAAATTAATTTAGAAGCTAAATTCCTGATCCTGCAAATAAACATGCACAGGAATTTTTTCTTCCAAGTACTCATAGATATCAAAGAGACAGCTAACATAATTTACTAATATGTACATAAACACATGGATAAGCATAGGGATATAAAATCTTTCTCATTCCCGAGAATAAAGAAGTGAAAAAAAATTTCTAATATTAGAAGGCAATTTTAATTATCTAAAATACAAGTTATTTTTCTTTAATACAACATGAATACAATTGCACAATAACATGCAACACATTTCACATAACCTAAAAATGTTCTCTTTAGAGTTCACTCCTAATGATTTATCCTCAGCTTTATTTATTCTGCCTATAGTCTCCACAGTGAATAAAAAGAGAAAAGGAAAACTGTAATTATTATAATGATGCCTAACATGTCTATTGTATTGAGAATCATAATTAAAAATCAATTAATCTGCATTCTTCTGAATTTTACTTTTTTTCTGTGATTCAAAAAACTCTCAGTTTAATCAAAACTGATGACATTCTTTTGCCAGAGATATTAAAGGCAAAACTGGCTGCTCAAAGAGGCAAGACTCCCCTGTTGTTTCTCTGGCTCATCATATCACAGAGGTTTTCTGGTGAAAATTCAACTGTCTCAGAAGCTATGTCAGGAACTTCCCTTGCAAAAAAACCCCAATCATGTAATGTAAAGTATTTGGGAGAAATTCCATTTCATATTGGCACGATTTCCACCGTGAAAAACAACTTCTTTCTACTCCTTTTTAAACAAAATCTGTAACGAACAGAACTATATGATTAATATGCAACACAGGATCAAAAGACAATTTTTGCACTAATAACCTCTATAGCTCTAAATCTGCTTATGTCAGGACATAGAAATAAAAATGGTTTTGCCCCTTGAAAATCTGTTGAAATAACTGACTATCACTAGAAAAAACAGCATAATTCTTCATGAATGCCAAGCACACTATGTTTATTTGATGACTTTAAACTGCTTGTTTTCCTGAAGATCAAAAGAGGGCAATATATTATGGAAATTCCTTGTCATACAAGTTTACTGCGATATTAAATGTGCCATACCTTAGAGCCATAAGCTCTTGTATCAGGCTTTAGTTAATTAAATAAACCTGCTGCAAATCAAAAGGATGTTTTCCTGGAACTCTTTTTCTTCTAGCATTCCCTTATGAAAAGTTATTTTAATGCTCCTGATAGAAAACTAAGGCATTCTCCTTCTGTTTCCAAACACTGGCCATTACTCAAACTGATGTCACTATCTCTCTGCACACTTCAAGATTAAAGGAAATTTTTGAAATATTTAGAATTATTTCTCCCTAGAGTTAGAGCTGGATGTAAATGGCATAATTGAAGAGAACTGATCAAAGTGGGGAGGTATCGCAAAAGAAAGGATTCATAATAAAATATATAATCATTTTAACACTCAGAACTTTCCCGGCTCACTCCGAGTGCTTTATTCTTCTTTTTTTTTACTGAGTAAGTAGAGACAGCTTTGTATGAAATATATACAGCTTACTCTCAGAGTTCACAATAAATATCATATTATAAATAGGTATGTCCATGCTTGCATAGAATTTTAAGCAGCCAGCATAGCCTAGATTCTCAACAAAGCTTCCCAAACAAATTAGGTATCAATAAAGAGAAACAATTTCAAAAGCTGCGTTGCAACAGTTACACTGACTGAAAACGACAAGTCAAGACTTCCAAGGTTTTATGTTGGTTTCTGCTTCTAATTCGCTGTCTTACTTTCACAAATCATTTCATCTGCTCCTCAATGTTGGAAAAACAAGATTTTTCACTTACAGATGGCCTTTGAACATGAAATCTCAAAGCAATCAAGGATAATAAGCCACTCTAATTTATTTCACAGTTGAAGAAACTGGTTCAGAGAGATGAGGTCACTTGTATAAGTTCACAAACTTAGTAAATAATAAAGATTGAAATAAAAAACAGATGCCCTGCATCTCAGTCTAGGATCTCATTCTATGTAATGCATTGCCTCTATAATTCAGTGGAAAGCTGAGTTGTTTTATTTATAATTTGAATCCACGCAGCAGTTGAAGCATGCAAACAATAGTGAACATTAAGGGAAAATATGACAAACAACAAAATAAGATAAGATAAATAAGATTCCATCCAGCTAAAACCCTTAATCAGACAATATATTTTATCATAAGCATTCAGTGAAAAAACCAGACATATAAAAAGGCAAATGTTAACAGAAGCTCCCACATTATTCAGGAAATATTCTTACTATAAAGAAGTTTCATTTTTTTAGGAATAACAAGAGTGGCACAAGTAATCAATGGGCACAACTGCAAACAAGACAACTGTCTGAAACTTCTCTGCTTAAGTAATGAAAAAGTGAACATTACAAAACTGAAGAAGAGTTGATTACATGAAGAATAAAATATAAAAAGAAGGAACAAGAATGAAAAGGGAAATGTAAAGCTTTCACCCCCCTCAAAATTTACAGCAGCTGTCATTTATGACATAGGAAGCACAGCCTTTGCCTCTTGGGAAAGGTATACAACATGTTTGCTTGCCTTTACTTATGCTTTAATTATTGCACTGAACTGCTTCCAAAACATTTCTTGTCTCTTCATCAACCAGTAGAACCTTTAACGACTGGATAAAGATTCTATATAAATCAATAGTTATACTGTTACATGTATTGCCATTCTGTACTTCACAACTAAATCTACTACTAAAAAATACATATTCTGATTTCTCAATTATTTTTTGAACTTTGTAGCATCTTTTTCTGACATTAAGATCCTTCTGTCATAAATATTTATTTTTCTCTCTGAAATTTAGGATTTTGCAATATTATTTAGAAGAGCAATTCTTTCAAGATTCCTATCTGATGCATCACTGTATGACTCATTGCTACTGCACTTTTCAATGTTTCAGTTTTCCCTATTCGCAATTCTGAAATAGCTCCTCATTTGCAACAACCCTCAAAAAATTGATTTGATACAAAACAGCTTTTGACTACTGATTTTCAAGCATCTGAAACTTATCTAATATTTGACCCTGAGATTAAGGGTTTAGGAAGATGAAAGAAGATGAAGGCTATGTTTATATAATGGGCAGCTATTCAGCATTCTGAGGAAGGTTGCAGGCACTGTTATTGAAATATTCAGGTTAGTAACCTTAAGCGAGTAGGCAAAAACCCGCCCCAAAACAGAGGAAAAAATAAATTGTGACTTAACTCCAGCACGTGAGACTAGAAAAAGATGAATTTTCAACAGCATAAAAAACAGCACCTGACCAGTCGGATAAAATGTTCATATTTTTAGTGAAATATGTTTAATATTACATCAATCATATCTTCTTTTTATCTGAAAAGATCTATTCCCTTTCCTTTTTTTTTTTTTTTTTAATTTTTTAATGCCAGTAAACAGAAGCTTTCCTAATTCTCAGGTTGCTAACAAGCCCTTATAACCTGAGTGGTCATACAATGCATTCTTTTGTATCTTAACTACTTCATGGCTGCCTTGCCAGTAAACAGTAAATGCTGCCTCCAATAAGTGCTGGTATAAAATACATCCCAGTGAAATGGACCCTAATAAAGATAATGGTTTCAGTAATTATGTACAGTTTTGATCAATACATTTTTAATACTATCAACCTGAAAGAAAAAGAATGTATGTGTTATATAGTCACTATTGTGACTGTATCTAACAAAAATGGAGTTGCATAATTTGTTCAAACTTCACCTCAGAGGCTTTTAGGGGTGATTTTTCCTCTACTGCTTAACATCCCTCTTTACACTTTCTTTCCTAAAGTCCACATTTTGCAAAAAAAGCAGATTCCAGGAAATGAAGTTACTTGTTTGGATACAACTGCCAAAGCCACTTCCTGTACGCAGTTGGCAGAAATGCTTGAGGAAAAAAAGCCTTATGACATTTTTCAGTCCAACCAAGATGGGCATTCCATTCAGCCACACAAAAACTCAATCTAGCCCCAGAACTGTATGCCAGTATTATATATTTGACCACTCAAAGGATTACAGTCTAGTAATAATAAATGAACTTTTACATTTGTCAGGAAAAGTAGTATCAAACAGGTGCCAAGCAGCAAACATACAGACTGCTTCATACATGACCTGATACTATTTCATTTTTTTGTGTTCTGCTATTTTTCCTCTCCTCTCTCTGTACAGTCTCACATGTGAATGCACTGTAAAGAGTAACTTATGAAAAGTCTGCAGAGAGACCATTCACTGGAACATAACATAGTCTTTGTTATTTTTGTCATTGACACTTTTTATACCTCATTTAATGGCTGATAGAAAAAGAAATTTTAATGAGAAGGTCTCTATAACAAACAGGCTGCTATAACAGAAAAGCAACAAATACATGATGCTCATCAATACTCATCAGATGAACTGAACAGGCTGTCAGTGACTGAATCATATTTTCCTGGACTTTGTTAACAGGTGTTTTATCAGACTTTGTCTTGCACAATCTCTATTATAATAAAATTAAGTCTTTGACTGTAACAACACAGTTTTTTCAAACCAAGTGATTAAAAGTACCTTTAAAGGAAAAAAAAATCTGCTGTTAATCTGGTTAGTTTGACTGCAGATCAAACCTCTTTAGCTTAAAGACTTTGCCTAAGGGATTACAATTAGATATGCAGCAGTTTAAAACTGTACCTCTTCTTCCTACAATCCCCCTCCATTAAAGCAAAAATGTGCCTTAGCTCAGGCACCCGTCTTTGAGCCTTCAGTTCTCTTTGGGAGTAGCAGCTTAATTAAGGGTGACAAGCAGTCACTTCCCAACTACTGTTTCCATTTTGTTGCATGTGTCATTTCAAAACACATATTACTGTCTTGTCTCTCTAGCCATTTTCCACTCAGTAAATCTCTCAAGTTTAATTTTGATTCCCTGGTAACTCAGCTCTTGCTTCCCTCCAACCTACAGTCTATCTCATTCGTCATCTCATTTCAAGCTTCATTAGGAATACATCCTAAGGCACAAATGTCTTTGCCCTGTTCTACCCTATTTATAAAAGGGAACTCCAATACCTGCTCTCCTCTTTTTACCCCTTTGAAATCAATTTTCTCCTCCCACAGTTTAAGGCAGTCAAGTGCGAGGCACAAAAACTATTTAATATCAATTGCTTCCCCTGTCTATTCCATCTATAGTTTCCTGGCAGCCACAGTATTTTCACAAGAACGACAAAAAATAGTATTCAGAAACCCATTTGCTATTTGTAACCAGCACATGGTCTCTTAATGTATTCCATCAAACAGATCAAACAGCTTCCTGACATTTGAATAAAAAAAGCCCAGAACGAGAGTGTGAGAGAGAAAATAAAACATTGTCTTTTTAATTTTTCTCTTTTTTTCATTTAGTCCCCCTCCAATATTTTTGATGCTACCATGAAAATTTTCAACCAGATTAAAGTTACTTTACCCAAAAGATCAAGACAAGACCAAATTTACCCAAGCTTCCTTCTCCTAAATATAAATATTAAATAATATTAAAAACTACAGCTAACAAGTTCAATCATAGGAACTATATATCTCCTTTGACAGCTGGCACCCTTCAATGCATTCCTTCCTTCTAAAAATCTGGAGAAAATCAGACTTGGAACACCTGGGGCACCTCATGAAGAGGCAAACAGTGAAGACACTTCTGAAACAATGGCCTCACCTTTTGCAACAGATGAAACATCTATCATGGTTTCTGAACAAGGCAGGTCCCAAATGACCGACACTTCTAGATCAAAGGCTTAATTTGAGAAATATTGTAGAACTGGTGCCATTACATATATGTGGAGAAAATTTCAATTTAGCAGCTACTTAGCAGCTACGTTTTACACCAGATTTAGTTTCAAACCAGTTTAAGTTTGTAGCTCTACACAGAGTACACTGCAGAAATCAAATCTAGGGCAACAAATGCATGGAAGAGTGCAGCAAAATGCTTTATTTGGAAAATTCATTCAATGCCTGACAGTCACAGATTAAAACATGCTTATTTATTGGAGCCTAAAATACTAACAAGTTACGTTACAAACTACAGGTAAACTTTAACAGCAGTACTGTAAGTTCTGAGTATCTCTTCCCATTGTTCCCATAATGCTATACACTAATTTTGTGGATTGAAATGTATATGTTAATCGTCGTTTATACCCCAACCTCAAGAAGTATATGTCAAATTTTTTAATCAAAATAAATTAGCTCGCATTCTAATACATAACTGAAATTCATTCTATGGATAAAGTTCATAGACCCACGTCAGGGCTTTTTTTTTACTTCAAAGAAGATCTTAACTGTTATATTCAGCTTTATTTAACATTAAATCACTCAAAGACGTACTTAAGAACAACACATGACAGCAACCTGCAGCAATTTATGAGGGAAGTTAGGCATGGGAAAGAAATTCTTTTGACTTAACCTTGCCTCTTCAAACAATAAGGATAAATAGATGAAAGGTTTAATTCACAAAGTATCAAAGCATTACACAAACGTTCGACATGTGATTAGGTCCAACTGACACCACAGGGAAATAACAACATGCTTATATGTACTTCTTCAGAGACTAAAATACCATTATTTTACAAAAGTCCTGATAATAAATCCTCCTTGGTCATGCAGTTATACAATGAACTTTGTGACTGCCTTGGACCTATTTTTCTAAGCACTTATCCTTTTTCTGATTAATTTTCTTAGCTTTACAGGATATGCCCCAAACTTGACAGCCCCCACAAGTGTGGGAGATAAGATTCTTTCAGCCATGTGGATGTTTTGAACATCAGGCCTCGATGGGGCAGAAGTTGTGCCCAGAAAACTAGAATGTAAAAGATTTAGCTACAAATGTCAAAGTACTTATCATTTTAAATATGCATAGGGCACATCACAAACCAGAAAGGGATTGGCCATATACATATACATACTTATGATGGCAACTAAAAACTGTAAGAAATATTAAATCTTGTGCTTCTGCACTTCATCTAAACACTAAGAAAAAGACACCAAGAAAAAACTCAAACTGAACCACAAGTTATCTATCAGCAGTTTATGCTGGGGTTTCATAACTTGCTGTGAAGCATCTGGTTTTGGAACAGATGTAGGTATTTCCAGCAATTTTATGCCCAGGAGGTGGTGCTGCTGTCTGTTTTGCCAGTGACACAGGAACATGTCCTTACACCATTCGTGTCTAGATTCTATGTGGAAGCAATGCTTTAATTTTTTTATTAAAATATTTATTTCAGAAATACAAGCCTCATATGTAAATTGAGTGATTTCAGAAGTTTAGCATTCAGAATCAACAAGAACATCATGTAGGAAACCCCTGAAACAATTATCTAGCACAGCAGAGCTTTCTTTGTGCTGGGTATACTACAAGAACAGGTTTAGAAATTCTTATAAAGCATCAAAAAGAGTATAAAATGTTACATAAGCTGTCAAGGCAATTTAAATATACAGGACTCCACTGAAATCTCCTGAAAATGGACTTACAAATTTGCAGAATCCATGAGAAAACTAATCAATTGTATTAACCCAAAGCCACAAATATCATCTGAGGGTATGTTCTTAGTGCCTGTCCTCTGAATGCAATTAAATCATAAACAGGCACTGGAAAATATATTGAATTTTATTTTTGGGGAAAAAAAATGAAACAAACACTTTCAAGGAGAAAAATTTACTTTTCTTCTGTTGTAACTGGTTAGTTGTACTTCAACTTCATTGTTTTAAAGACAGCGATTTTGAGAGAGAATTAAAGCCACCACTTCCAACTTTATTTCTATATCCCTTTCACTGACTTTTCAGATTCACCTATTTTTAGATATATTTCATATGATATAGTTTGCAAGGATTTCCTTTTTAAATGACCACTGCATGATCATAAGTGCAAAAGGAAAAAAAAAGCCTGAAAATGTGAGCTAAACATAACATTAAAAAGTATAAACCAATGCAAAGAGAAAATGGCTTTACAGCTGAAATGCTCCAGCTCTTCATTAAAATATCCTGCATGAGTCTGCCTTTACTTTAAGGAGAGCATAAATCAGACATATACGTACTCTAAACAATGCCAAGATATCAGTCTCACTTCTAGTGAAGATTTCAGTGAAGTTTTTTAAAGGCAAAGATTTAGTAATCTTGAAGTACTGATGTGATAAACCAGAGTCTATCTTTGTATTCTCTGTATTATTGAGATGCACATTAGGAAAAACTGGTTTGATTTCTGTTGAGGAATAAGGAAAAGAGTGACAATCAATATCTTCTTAAAATAGCATGTAAATCACAGATACATAGAATTTTAAAGGCTGGAAAAGACCTCCAAGATCATCAAGTACAACTGCCAGCTCAGAATCACCACCATGTTCACCATTAAATCATGTCCTCAAGTGCCATATCCAAACTTCCATGGATGGTGACTCCGCCACTAACCTGGGCAGGTTATTCCTATGCTTGACAACCCTTTCTGAGAAGACATTTTTCCTAACATCCAATCTAAACCCCTGCTGGCACAACCTGAGGCCATTTCCTCTTGGCCTGTCACTCGTTACCTGGGAGAAGAGACCAACTCCTACCCAGCTACCACCTCCTTTCAAGTAGTTGTAGAGAGCTGCTTTTCTCCAGGCTAAACAACCCCAGATCCCTCAGCTGTTCCTCACAGGACCTGTGCTTCAAATATATAATAAAAATATTAAAGAGGTTAATTTCTCCATTCAGACTTTTGGGAAAGTTTGTTGCTAGTTCCAGCATAACTGATGCTCGTAAAGGCTTTTATATCTAGGTAACAGCCTAAAATGGCAGCAGAAAGCAATAGTGACATTGTAATAAGCATAATAAAATAAATTGCAGAAAGCTTCAAACATGACATCCAATATTAACACCATATTTTCAGATTACGTTTCTATATTAGTTTTGCCTACAGCTGAACTTCAGAATATTGTTTTTGAGATGATAATTATGTGAAGGAGTTACAGAATTACAACAAACATTAAAAAAATAAGGTAGTAACAGTAAGCAAGTCCAATTACATGAGCACGTAGCAACAGTCCAAGGGCCCTGAGGTGAACAAAATGAATAGGCTTGAGATTATTACATTCAAGACACAGTAAAATAAGACTGAGAATAATAACTATAGAAAATTATTGGAAACTAACTTGATGATTAGGAACCTAGAAAATAAAGGAAAAGATGAAATTTAATCTTATTTGAATGCTGAAAATCTGGTAGGGAGCTCACATTAGGAATAGGACTATTTGTACCAGTACTTGACATGGTATCACTAACAATAACTAACAAAAGCAACAACAACAACAACAAATCTTTCAGCAAGTGTTTTGCTCAACCATCACCAAATGACTCACCTACAGAAAGAATATTGTTGGGAAAAAAGGGAAAAACAGAAAAACTATTAAGGGAAAGAAGACTTATCGTAAGGACTGTACTACAGTACAAAAGTAGACAGTGTAGCACTTTGTCTTGAGTGGCTCCACCATTCACTGCATCAGTCAGATACAAGTGGTTTGAAGAAGAACTGGAATTACTGCTAAATGCTTACAAATGTTAAATAATCACTTCACTTCTGCTACAGGAAACTGACCATAATTACCTACATATGAAGGATCTTTGATGCACATGAGTTTACAAAGAATCACTTCAGCTTTTTAACTGTGTACTCATTTCAACTTTCAATATTGCCTTAACTTAAGGAAGTCTTAGACCAGCTCCCACCTCACTCTATGAATAAAAACATCAAAGACTGTTTTCAGTACAGCTAGGTAGATGGTTACAGTAGAGCACCTCAGCCACAGATCTGTAAGACCAGCCCTGAAATGAAAATCACTAGAAGCTTATACCTGACCTCAAAGTAAAACCTTCCAAACTTACTGCATAACGTTGTGGAAAACCAAGTATCACCTCAGCTCTAGTTATGAGCTCATTTCCAATAATTTCCTTACCCTTTTCTTTCACACAGAAGTCAGCAATGGTCTAATGTTGCTCCAATTAACCTAAATATTACATAACCTCCTGCTAACATAATGTTATTCTTTCAAAAGTACCCTTCTAAACTTACAATAGTGCCTGAAAATGAATGAAACAAAGGCACAGTTACTAAATAGATATTCCAGAGTTAAAACTGTAAGAGATAAAAGGATGATGCATCAGAGGTAAGTGAACCATGAAATGGTTTTATCAACAAAATCATCCAAAACTTAAGAGCCAGTTGTCACCAAGGCCAAAAGACATACAAATCCACCCACTTCAATGGAAAAATTGTACAACAACAGCAGCATGAAAGTGGTCTGAAACATTTGTATGAAACTTAACCAGTTAAATGTAGTTCAAATATCAGAAAAAAAGAATAGAAATTTGTTCAATATTTCCAAGAATTTCTATTTTGGTTTTATATTCAAATATGCTGACATTAGTCTCTAAAGAAAATATCTGTTTTTGTTAGGAACAGCATGAAAAAAGGTTTGGGTTTTTTTAGATTAAATACACAAACAAAAGAGTAACAGAACTCTAGACTATTCTATTATTTAGCAGAATTAGACAGTACCTGTACAGAAATATCTAAGGATTCAGCTAATAGGAAGACCTTCTAGTCTCTTGATTACCCATATGCATGCATAATGTGTACGCAGTGGCTCTGTTAAATGGCACTGTAGTCTCTCAGGACAGATGTTCATAACAACAACAATATGGAGGAAGTCTTACAGAGGTATTTGCCAAACTGACAGTCAATATATAAAGCAATGTGATCACCCTTTGAGTACACTGAAACTTTCGGAAGCATATTTTACCTCTAAAATATCAAGAGTTGAAGAGCTTCAGCCACGAAAAGAAACCCAAAACAACTTTAAGGAATTACTTTGAGGGATCCAATAGCATTTTTAGACAGCCAAAATATGGCTAATGGAACAGGAAGCCAAAAAGATTTGAAATAGTAGAGAACTTCCAAGGAACACTAGGTTACATTTAGCAGACTAGTCTGGACTAGAGAACAGTGAAATAGCATAAAAATACTGGAAAGATTTCCCATCTAAACGGTCTCAAGAGGAAGGCAGTAAAAACTGCCAAAAGCATATTTAACAAGCTTGCAAACATACGTTCCACATCAGAAGAGATTCTTATCTGAGAAGTAGAAAGAAAGACATGATGGACATCTTAGAAAAAAAAGAACTATTTTCTAAACTCAAAAAAATGCATTGATATAAGCAGTGAGTGGTTTTGCTTAATAACATTTCCAACATATAAGTAAGTTTCAATGTCTCTGACAAATTAATGGAAGTACTGTAATGATCTACTCCTCACATTAAATCCTTACAACTTACAAAATCTGCCTTTGATATAGCAAATGGGGAAAAAATGCTCCAAAAAGGAAAATCTGGGCTTCATCTCCTAAAAATAACCCTACGTTCATATTTATAAACACTCAGTTAAGATGACAAAAATTGTAACAAACAGGGTTTTATCATGAAACACCAAATACAAGAGCTCATTTAACTCTAAATCTTACATGTACTTCCATTTCTTTGTCATGAAGAATAGTCATCTCTTACTCCTTACAAAGATGTCACAGAGTCTCAAACTTCCTAACACCTTTGTTTTTTTGCTTTTCACTAATCTCAGTGAGTTCAGTTCAAAGTCCTCACTCAAGAAAAACTCACAGTGGACTCACTGTGAATTCTGACAAAATAAAGCTCTTTGAACTTTATTGAAGCAGTACAACTAGAACAACAGATTTGGAAAAAAACCTCAAACAAAAAACCCAAGCCCCAGAAATTAGTCAAGTGTTCTACAAATTCTACTTGGTTAGTCTACTTGGTATGGATTACAATCAGTGTACATTTAAGGACAGTTATTTTGATCTAGAAACCACTTTGAATTTTAATTTTTACTTTTTGTTCCTTCCACAAGATTAAAAAGGGTAATAAACCCGTGATCTCTATGGCAATCAGAGATATCAAAAGGTATAAAAGGACATGACAAAGTAAAGATGTCCACAACTGCATGCTACAAACACGTCTGAAGATAGACATCCATTCATATTTATGACATAAACTGGAGCCTTAGCAATATATGTTTTATTTGGTAACTTGAAATACCAGAAAACAGCTTTGTCAAGCTTATCAGAAGAAATAAAAGAAAATAAAATTGTTCCAAAGCTTGTGCTGCCTGTTAACGTTTGCTGAATTTATTTTGAAGGCTTTTTAAAATACCTAAATTTTAAGCCGTGAAGTCTGATACTTCCTGCTTGATCCTTACACTTGGCAATAATGAAAAATTTATTGTAGCAAATAATCACTCTACATTATAGAAAACATTTCATGCTTAAGAAATTAGCAAAACAACACATCTTGTTTTAAATTGTTGTTACAAATGTTTAACAGTAGCAATGAAATGTGCACTACATCTTACTCAAAGCTGGTAGAAGTTCAGCTGAAGAGCAAATGGGATACATACTTAACAGAATACATACTTCTCCCTGGACCTGTAAGAGAAATTGTAGCACATGCTTCTCTTCTGACTGATAAGGAAGATCAACAGTAAGTCTAAACAGTGCCCTAAAAGAACAAGTGAGCTCTTTTGCTAGCCAAATAGCAATTCAGTGGCATTTGTTGAGAAAAGATCTGTCATGAATACAGTGCCATGAGTCAGCCCCCACATACCCCAAAGCGCAGCTGGACACAAAAGACTTCAAGATACAAACAGGTTTGCTAAGCATTTAATTTTTCTGGAGGGTTGAGACCTTCCTTTTTTCTGAACTGAAGGATACAGAGGACATTCTGATTGAAAACCTCAGTCAATCCTTCCCATTAGGGAAATTTCTGTGGGTTTTCAACAACAGAAGGAAGCATTTTCCCTGAATTATTACAAAAATATACGAAATTGACAAGATAAATATTTTGAGAAGTCTTAATACAAGACAAAAATATTTAGCTTTCAGTTAGTGTGTTATCATCACTACTTTCATGCTAGTCGTAATCATCATGTGTTTATAGAAACCATCTCTCACCTTAGGTTTCAAAGTCAGCTTGTCAGCCCTTCAGCAGGAATGCTCTTTTATAAAGGTCTTTGCATATTGTTGAGCAAAACGTGATCTTCAACCATGATTGGGGTACAAAGGAGGTCAGCTCTTCATCAAAATCTCAAAAAACCTCACAACTTCTCAATGAAAGATAAAGAAAATGGCTCAAACTGGTCAAAACATGATCCTAACAAAATCTTTTGTGAGTGCAAAATAATCAGTCTCAAGTCTATCAGCATATACCATGATTTGAAGGTCTTACTAAGATTTATTGTGTTCTTTGAATGTCACAATAGTTACATTGTTTTCTGGTAACCAAACTGTTTATATTTCAAGAGAAAAACAAATCCAGCAGTAGAAAAAATGCTATCATACATCTCTTACACTGACAGAATTATGCTAAAAAGCAAGCATAATCTGAGACTGATTTCAAAATTAGATTTCTCTGTAGAGAAGTAGTGATATAATGCAATAAAAGTAAAATATAGCAAAAGGCTTATCACTCTGTTGACATGTATGATGAAGTCTGAATTTTTCTTCTTTTGCTAGGTTCTTTCATTCTTTGGATATCCTGAAACTACTAATTTATAATAATTGACACCATCTCCTGAGACAGACTACGCGTAGTTCTATATTTATTTCTCTACAATATATGAATTATTAATACAGTTAAAGCTGTAGTAGACATTTTACGATGAACTAAATGATTATATTAAAAATAAAATTGTTGAAGCATTTGTAAAACTGAGGTTATTATGCCAATAACTTAACTTTGCATTTTCTGGAACGTTCATCTGAAACACAAATTAAATTCATAGCCAGTTATGTCTGCGTCAGATTTATGAAAGATATTCTGATGTAATAAATAACACCAGCTACTGGGTTTGTTACAGTGTTTTACTCACTCTCACTCATATAGTTATGGATTTATAATTTCAAGTGCTCTGTGATTAAAGACAGGTATTGAAAAGCAAGTTGTCCCCTTTCATGATATAACACTTGGACTAAGATAACAAGTTCTGGTCTGTTCAATCTAAGTTTGCTGTCTTATGCAATCTGTAAAACCCCTCCAGTAATGGGAGCTGACTTGCCAAAATACCAGCAGCACGCTGCCTTCCACTACTTCCAGGCAGTTTATCTACCACTCCCACCTAAAAGAAGTCTTTTGGCATCCAAGGAAAACAAATATGACAGCATGGAAACTGGAATTACTTTTAACTGAAGAATCCAATGCTATGTAATCCAGCACCATCAGTGGAACATAGGACATTACTAGGACAGTGCACTTGCATATTCCTCTGCTATATCCATCAAGAAGAACATGCTAATACAATCTCTAATACACATTGAAAACAGAACAATATAAAACACAGTATGTCCGGTTTCAGTTGTGCTTATTTTGGTCTGCCACTGGTATCAAACCTCATGTTCAATGATATTTTACTAATGATGTTATTTTGAATATGGTATTCAAACAAGCAGTTAAAGACATACCTGTACAGAAAAAATACCATTTAACATTAAATCAATGCCAGGCGGAGAGAGTTGCCATTGTTCAGCATGGAGAAGACTCCAGGGACACCTCATTGCGTCCTTCCAGTACTTTAAGGGAGCTTATAAAAAGGAGGGAGAGGGACTTTTATACAGGGAAATAGTGACGAGGGGCAATGGTTTTAAACTGAAAGAGAATGAGTTTAAATTAGATGTTAGGAAGAAAATCTTTACTGTAAAGGTTGGTGAGACACTGCAACAGGTTGCCCAGAGAGGCTACTGTTGCCCCATCTCTGGAAGTGTTCAAGGCCAGGTTGGATGAGGCCCTGATTAACCTGATCTATTCAGTGGCATCCCTGCCCATGGATGGGGAATTTGAACTAGATGATCTTTAAGGACCCTTACAACAAAAACCATTCTAGGAAACCTACTCTTTCCAACTTAGCAGTCAAAAACATGCTATAATCGTGCCCGAAAACCTACCTGGAAATCACAGAATGTTCACAGAATGTTCTGAGTTGGAAGGGACCCACAAGGATCATCGAGTCCAACTCCGAAGTGAATGGCCCATAGGGGGATTGAACCCTTGATAGTGCTCTAACCCAAGTGAGCCAATCTAGTGTCAGACCAAATGTGGGATGTTAGGCTTTGTTGATCTCTGGTTTTGAACAGTCATTACCATTAAAGGCTTCTGTTTAGAGTTACAGGCATACAAGCAGTGGCGAAAAGATAGAATGTACAGGAAGGTAAATACTACCATATGTCAAACCTTTCAAGATGTATTATGTTCACTCAGTTTCTTTTGAAGGAGCCTGTACACTCAATACAGGATGGACTTACAAAAAAGATAAATTACAGCTGTGCCTATACAACATGTACAGTTGTAGAAGTCACTACTCATTCACCTTCAAAGTCAGCTTGCTGTGGGACAAATTTGGACCAGGAATTGTTTTACTGCTGTGATGAGCTCAAGGCAAAAATTTTCCTGTTAACACAGATTATTACATCAAACTCAGCAGTTAAAAAGTATGACTGCATTTCTCCTACTCAAAGCAGTGTCTGGATAGGACGGACTAGAAACGTGATCACACATATCCTTCAATGCAGATATGGCCCTAGATCATATGGGAAAAAATGATAAAAATATGCTTCACCATAGAGAGATAGCAGTTCTCTGAGATACATTTTTTACCACATCAACAAAAAAACCTTTGCCTGCATAGGACTGACTGCATTCTTATCATTCATTTACTTTTCAGAAATTTAGTAGCATAAATGATTTTGATTGATTTCATCATTTTGGTGAACTGGGTAACAGGTCAATAAGTATGGAGATTTTAAATCTAGCATGAAAGTAACAGAGTGAAATTATTCTATTTTCTATCACAGAGCAGTAAAGATCAGTTGCTGGGTAAGTAAATGTTAAAGCTACATAACAACTCAACTGCAAAGTAAACAAAAGGTTCTAAAAAAAATTATCTGTGGGTTTTTTTTAAGAAACTAATTATTAGATAGACTTGTAACAACTATTTCAGTAACTAAATTCTTTTTCCCTACACCCATCTGCTGATTTTCTAATGTAATTATTTTCAGGATAAGAAAATGAGATAGGAAGATGGAAAACACATTATAGACATTAGAAATACCAGTTTTTTGAATTTTAGTGCATTAAATCAGGCTTGCTTTGTAAAAAGAGAAAGCACTGATCAAAACTGAGAATTTGCTAAGGCTTGTGAGGTCCTTATTTAAAGACTAAAGAGCAAGTGGCACCATATAAAAGATGCATTTATACAAGTCATTTGTTGACACAACACAGTTGCTATCTGCTGACATATTTGAGGTAATCTAAAGCTTTGTGTTAGGAGGCCATGGTCATGTTTAGTTAATACTACTATGACACCAAACCAAATAAATGCTTCCTATCAAACAAGAGGGAGCATGATATATAGGAAAATTAGAAGGCAAATGGATTTCCTCAGTAGCTGAGTAACTGAAACAAAATAACAAGTGTGACAATTGACTGCTAGTTCAATTACAAAGCCATTTTCGAGGATAACTGGCAACGTTAAGTAGCTAGACGTTTTCAGTACTACACTAGTAAAATCTACTTGCCAGCTGCCATGTCTGAATTTCAGGACGAAGATTCTCTCTTCTTTCAGTTAAAACCACTCTCTCAAAATGCGTAAAAAAGTATACAGAAATGTAAATCACAAACATATACTAGTTATACATGATAATCTAGGACGAGGCATGTTCTTTAATAACCAAAACACAAGAACTGCTAGAACCTACAGACACCAATAATATTTTCATTTGAACAATTCAACTCAAAAATAAAGACAACATGCAACTATGCAAGAAAAATCTGTCTACAGTTACTGAAGTTGTTCTAAGTGGATTTTGAAATGAACAATTTGTGAGAATATCGTTACTTAATGTCATAAACAGCCAGTTCAGGTGAAAACTGAAGTCAGAATATGTATGTGGTGGATATCAGCATATTAAAATTACTTATTTGTGAATAACGTATTTTGTTCCCTAAGTTGACAACCATGGTTTTTCACCAGATGGTGTTCTTTCAAGACATTGTACTTCATTCTAAGATAGAACAAATGGGAATAATCAAGTCTGAGGCATAAAAATGTGTTCAGGTCTGAGTTCAATAGGAAAGAGAGCTACATCCTAGACATTAGCAGACAGAAAAAAGAGTTTTAGGCTGCCAAGGAATGTACCAATGAATCTTTGCACTGTCATAGCTTTATAATAAAAGAGAAAAATAATAATAACAGTTTGAGTTTTCTGCTATTTTGCAGCTAAGGGTCTAAAAGAGTAACTTGCCTGCAAAGAAAATTGAATGTTTCTATAATTTATAGTTCTATTATTTTTATTTTAATTTTTTTTATCAGCACATAGGCTGTTCCTAGTACAGGCTTTCTTTATACAGGCTTTCCTTATACAGACTCAGAATTTTTTCTTTTTTTTTTTCCCTTTTACTTACACCTTTTGGTCTTATTCTACCTATTACATCTTGCTCTTAAATACTTGCTTTATTTTTGATAATTTTCAGGTAATGATCCGTTCTGGTGGTTATAATTATTAATTGTTATAATTTGAATACTGCAGAGAAGCTCTAATACTTATAAAAAAAATTTAGTTGGGTTTAATTAGAATTCCCCTCCTGTAGTGCAGCTTAACTTCTGATATGATGGCTTTGTACATACTATGTATATGTACACAGTAAGAACTTTTTCAACATTGAATTGCCTGCATATGTTTACAGGGATTATATAGCAATTTTTTCTCAAATGTGTCTTTTGGTACCATGAACAACTAAAATGTAAAAAAGCTGAATTGAAAAATACATAATCTTCAATCTGTAAGAACTTCTAAATATAAATGCTAGTTACAATATCAAGATAAATATTGAAGTTTGTTACTTTCAGAACATTAAGAAATAATAAAAAGAGAAAAGAAAAAATAAAATTACTTCTACACTAGGGAGAAAGTACTGTCATTTTCAGAGATAAAAAGACATGAAAGAGCTTGAACACTCAGCTATATTCTTGCAGAGACAATTGGTCTCCTGAAGCCGGTTCAAGGCACACGGGCAAGGCTGGATGTGTTGTATTAATAACAGTGTTTCTACTACTTTTGACATCTGCCATTCTAAGTATTCCCCGAGCACAACCATGCAAGCATTTTAAGACATAACATTTTAAGGCATTATCATTATAACAGTTATACATTACAAAAGATTGCAAATGCCCATGCTGCCAACATTATTTTCCAATAGCAGAATATCAGGCCACTCTGAAGGAATGTAGATATATGGACACCTAAAATTGTTCATTGTATTTTAATAAATTATGCTCCAAAAAGATCTTTTTTTCTGAGAATTTACTCAAAGATTCAAAGGCCTGCAACTGAATTTATATTCTGGTTTTGTAGGGCTGCTCAACAGAGTATTCACATCAGTTTGTAAAAGCCTGATGGCACCTTGAGAGGGCTTTAAATTTAAAACCCTATACTTGTGGATACAGAATTAGCACAATATGACTGCTATTGAAAATAAAGTTTTCCTGTTTTGGTCCACATTTGAATGATATGCTGTAAATCATATTGGGAATAATGCAATAACTGCTCGCTTAATTAATTACACTAACCTGTTTGTCTGAAAAGAAAAGGCAGTCTGTGAACAGAAGAGCTGAAATCTTTTGCCTCTTTCATACTAAAGCAGCTCAACGGGCTCTGCCTGTCTTCCAAGTTTATAGAAAGAGACCGCTCCAAGGCTGCAGAACCAGCAGAGGTGGCATTAAGCTGGAAGAGAGCATCTTGAGCTTTCTTTTTTTCTTTTTTTAGCATATTTACCAAAATATCTGCAGAATACATTAAGGACATAATTAAGGATTTTGTAATATATATATATATAAACAACAATGATCTTTGTTTATCCATAGATTTTTTTTTTCCCAAGTGAAACAATTCACATTACGGAAATGTATATGCGAATGTGAATTTGAAATTGGACATATTCTTTGTAACTGTATTCATCCAGCTTAGTTTTTCCCAACAGCAGATTTATTTTTACTAAACACTAACAAATTCAGGCATTGACCACAATTATTGATCCCATTCAATCAACTCCTGAAAAAAGTGTTTACAAATAAACTGGAAAGAAAAGTCTAGGATCTTATTTCCATTGTGCCATGCTTCCTTTTATTTTTTTTTAATTTTATAATAAACAAAACTTCCAAACAATAGGAAAAATCTCTTAACTTAGAGTTAGCCTGGTGAGTGAATCTCATCTGTAAGCTTTTCACAGTAAGAAGTTTTACTAAAACGCAGAAAAGGTCTTTAGGAAATTTCTTGCAATACCACTGTGCATTTACTGGAAGTATATTTGGTATATATACATTTTGCCTAACAGCTTATAGAGGGCATACAATAGAAATACTGTATGCTTTCACTCAAAACCACAGAAGTCCCTGTGATATGTTTTTGATATGCTATTCATTTTAATCCTAATTATTCTTCTGAATGAGCAGCAGAAAACCTAAGTAGTCTTTAGGGAATACTATTAACTAGACTAGGTAGTAATAGTAAAGCACTTTCCAATTCAGTTGTTATGATAGCTTCTAGCTACTGTAATCAAGAAGGAACTCAAAGTTTATTAACTAAACAGCTTCCATACTTCCCACCACTTAATCACATTAGACATGTTATTAATGTTCTAGTGATGAGGTACAGTCACTTACTGACTGCAAACTCTCTAAATCAGTCTTGACTTCAAAGCCTTAATTCTTATAATCTTGCTATATAATTCAAAAATGGATTTACACAAGTTTCTCCTTGTAATTCTGCAAACCAAGCTGTATAAATCTACTGAGCACAAGTGCATTTGATAAAGATATTTTGGTTTTCTTCTCATACTAATTTCTTCAGGAAGAAACGTTTCTGGCAGTTCAGATAGTAAAAATGACATAAAATTGAAGACTTTTTTGAACAGATTGAGTCGGTGCTTTAGACAAATTTATTTGAAATTGCATCTTGGAAAATGAAAATACTATCTTCTGTGACAGAGCAGAAATAGAGAAGCTTTACCACCACCTAAGTTCAGACTGGTAGTATGCTACACCAAATGAAAAATGCTATTCTCATTGGACATTTAAAACTGTTCTGGAATTCTTGAACACAAAGAATGCATCTGAGCTTGCTCTTTACTAGTATCTGTGAAAGAACCTCTGTTACCTTCAAACCCAACAAACCCATATTTTCATTTCTCTGCCATATTCAAATTTTACCCACTGAGTAGCCACAAAGGGAGGGACACAGCAATGCTGCAGTTTGCCCACAGTTCTGTCAACCTGCTAAAAGTAACTCCCACCCGCTGCGGTACAGTGCAGCTACTTGTGTTCCCTGTAAGGCAGTGAAATGGACAAAGCACATCTGAGCAGCTTAGTATTTTTATGTGCAAAAAGCCCTAGTTTTAATTTAAACTTAACAGTTAAATGTAAAAAGTACAAGTTCCAAAGGCAAATAGCCCAAGAGACCCCAAAGTAGCACTTCATTTCGCTAAAAATAGCACACACAGGAAATTCTATTCTTTGTAAGGTAATAAATTGGTTTTCATATAGCATCAGAGTTTCCCACTCTAAGAAATGGGTTAACTTGCTTGAGGAGAGTGTTTTAGGTGTGGCCTGATCCAGAGTATCTGGATACTGGGTGGGCCATTACAAAGGTAAGTGGTGCTTGGATCCAGAATTTTGATTTGGGTAACACTGAAAGAGGTGCAGGTGCAAAGCAGGAGTCCTGTCACACAAAAGTTGGGAATTGAATATTTGCTTTAACACAATGGAGTCAGCTTCCATACCTATCCATTCCTATCTCTCACACAAAAAATCAGTTGTAAATCAGATCAACTCAAAACAAAGTATTATTTTTTTCTCTCACAAAGGATACTGATTTCATTGTCTCTTTGCTGCAGAAGTTCTTTCAGTTTTTCCAGTTTTTCTTCTCCTGCTTCTTTGTTAGTGTATTCTTCAGGGATGTCTTGTGAGAGCAGTTTTTTATCAGAAGTTGTTGGATGGTTCATTAGTTGCTATTAGGAGAAACAAAAGAACATACTCTTTTAACTTTACCTCCAGCTCTGTGTTTCTTCTACTTTGGGATGGTAGGAAAGGTAAAGCCTTTCTAGACTCTTGACAGAACAAAATCATGCCATAAGTTGACTGTCAAATTGTACCTCTTGTGTCAAGTAGGGAACAAGAGGCACTTGTTAATCTTTACTATAAATTGTACAGTTTACTTTACTCTTTCTACACATACATTCCAGTGTTCTCTAGTATCACAGAACTTTCAATAATAACAATATAACTAAAAATAATTATTTAAGGACAAAAAGTTGAGATCAGAAGATATACATTGTTATATTGGTAAAACTGTATCCCAAAATACAGAAAAGTATTATCTTATATTGCTTTCCCTACTGATTTCACAACTGACAAGTGTATCCTGTTTGCTCAATGATTCAGAAGCGCTTGCAACACCTTCAGGAGAGTTAGTGTAACAGATTCAGGGATAGTGGTTTTAATCTACATTTTTATCACTTTCAACATAGTTTGTCCAAAATAAAGCCTCCATAGTGCTGGAAATACAGATGGGAACATCAAGGCATGTACAAACAACTCATCTGTGTTGATTCCAATAAGTACCAGCGCTCTATTACAATTTACTGCTTCTATCAGTCCTCCAAAGTTCAATTGCTTTACCCTTTTCCAGCACTTCTCAACTGCATTGCATTTCTTTTAACACTTTTAAACCATGAATGTCTTCAAGTTATTTTCATAGCACCAACTGCACTTCCATCTATATTTAAAAAAAAAAAAAAATACCTTCATATGCACGAAGCAATACTTGATCTTGCGCATGTCAGCACCAACATCCAGCGTGCTATCAGGATCATTATCTTTGAGAAATGTTTCAATTAAATCATTCAACCTGAAAATGCATAGCATTTTTAAGAGAAGAAAAGAATATAACAAACAGCAGACAACTAAGTGGTGTCTCAAATATAATACGTTATGTACCAAGCTGCCTGACACTAGTAGACTATTTTCCTTCAAGGTCCAGGAATTTGAAATGTACATTTGCTCTGATTACTAAAAGCTAGATCTGATTCTGGAGATTCTATAACTGCATAACCTAACATATTTGCATCTGCTAAGGAATAGTTCTAGAACTGAAAGCATCTAAGAAGTAATTTTTTCTTTTTTTTTTTTTTTTTATTTTATAATGTTTTACTCTTTTGCTATCTCATAATTGACAAGATATAAAGCCTGCCCTCTCAGAAGACTAGATTTTTAGGGGATTTGGGCATAAGGTTTGTTAATATGTATGATTATTTGTGCAAAAGAAAAGTTACTTCCCTTCCTATTACAATAGCAGAGAGCATAGTTTTCATGCATAAAATTACCTACTCCAATCACCAAGCAAAGTATCTTTTAATGAAGATATTTATAGATTTCTCAAAGACCTACTGTCCTGAGTAATGAAATGTAGTTAGTATTTTATTCTCTTGCAATGTGTTCTTTACGAACAACTGACAAAATCTTCTTCAAGGAGAAATTACTATTTCTTCAGTAATTCAGTCTTCATAAGACAGTATGGCACATAGAAGCATCCTCTTTATTTTTTCAAACCCAAATTAAAACCTGAAACCTATACAGGCATAATATAGCCTGCTTCTAGGCTGGATGCCACAGTTATTCTGATAGAGTCAGACTTCCTCCTGTGTGCTCTTACCATCTTTCCAGGTTGTCTTAGTTTGAGAGAGAACTAAGATACCTATGTTGGCCAAGAAATAATCCCTCTCCTTTAAATTTAGAAAACAGAACTTTAATTAGGAAAAATATATGTAAAGG
>JAWWMP010000116.1:29647266-29673588 GCA_035047865.1 Dendrocincla tyrannina | reverse complement strand
TCCTGGGCAGCTGCTGCAAATGGTCCATTGTTCTTGGGAAATGAATAGAGGGGGTAGAATACATAGCTTTGATCACCTCCACATAGTGATAACTGTCCCCTCCTGCTGAACTAGGACACAGGTTTTGCATTCCAGGACGCATTGCACATCATTCTGAAGAAAAAGGTAGAGGATTTCTAAACCCAAACTACTCCCTTAACCCACTTACTGCAGTACATTTCTGGAAAACAGCAAGTGCAAGTTCAAAGTCCACCAGCTGGTTTTAGATTTATGGCTTCCTGGTTCCCGACAGAAGTTATTATAATTATTTAGTAGGCAAATGGTGGGCAACGACAGGCATATATCCTGTAAAGCACAATTTTATCATTTTAAATGTTTATTTAGGTTATTGTCCTTAGAAGATAAAGTTGGATTCTGAATCTGAGCCAAGGTGTCTAAGGTAGCTGCAGCAAAGTGCCCAACTGCCGGAGAAGGGCAAGACTTCAGACACATCTCAGTTCCTAGTGTTTCCTTTGGACTAGTTTTGTTCAGCTCCTCATTTAAGATGCAAGCCTTCTGAATGTCATTTCAGAGTAATTTATCCTCTTCAGTTACAGGATTGGGAAACTTGTTGCCATTTTATTATCTGAACACCTTCTTATAACCACATACAAAAATTTTAGGCATTAAAATATCATAGCATTCAAAGCTGATCCCAGAATAGGTGTTGTGTTATTGCCCTGATCTTCACGACTTCTCTTACTGAGATTCTTCATGTTCCAGCGATAGGAAATCCCTGCTGGGGAGGGAAGCAATGAGATGCACGACAAAGAGAAAATAATATAACTATTTTCAGGAGATAAATGTCCAAAAATCCATAGCTGCAAGACTGGAATAAAAATTGGAAAACATAACAGATAGGTTTCGTATTTATCTCCTCTATAAATAGCAAAAAGGCAATGCTCAAAACAGAAGAAAAAAGGAAACAAGAGAGTTAGTTTCAGATAGCCTGTGCTTTACTATTTTCATTATTTCAGTTAAATAACAAGAGACAAGTATGTTGTCTACACCACTCATTGTAAGTGCAAAGTTCACAACTTCTGAATTCAAAGAAACTCCCTGAAGTCAATGTGAGCTGTACATATGGAGGGCTTAAAGGAGAGGATATTAAAGAGAAATACTAGCTACAGAAGCATTATTGGCATTGACTTGCTTCTCAGCTTAAGAGACTACAAAAATCACTCAGTAAAAGAGAAAATTTTACTTATTGCTCCATAATTTCTCACTGCATTAGGAGTCCAAGAGAACAGAGGCCAGTACTACAAGATGTTACTCATACTCTCTGCAGATACACAAAGCACAATGAGCAGGAGAATTAATCCTTCATTCGTGAAGGTAGGCATTTGTGCAAGCACTGGGAAAAGAGAGACATTTATACTATTAATGAGAATATGATAGTGGTTAATTACACAAAGTAAGTCAGTATTTGTCCCTGTCTTAAGCATCTTATCGATTTCAATAAGAGGAAATAGGTAAAAAATATTTTTGATAACTAGAATGTCTAGACTGACTATATGAAGTCATCTACAAAAATGGGCCTTTAATCTTGAACTAAAAATTAAGGAGATGTTTTACCTTTCAAAGATTATCTGGTTGCCAGGGATTTACCTATACTCAGATTACTACAGAAATAGGCTAAGGCAATCAATCAAAAAAATTACACTAACTTGCACCATTACCATAATGAGAAAATATTTCAAGAGAAAGGAATATATAATTCCTGTAAAATAATGCTCTATTTTTGGAAATGATTATTTTCCAGTCAGAGTCAAGGTTCATTTGTCAAGCATAACAAATTAGACAAGCTGTAATTATAGATATGAGCTGCTATTTCCTCTCTCTTACCTTACCTTTAATGTGTTTTGCATTCTTGAAAAAACCTAACAGTCCAATTCATTCTTTGATTCCCAAGTAATACATAGAAGCCAAAAGAGATTTGAGCACCACAAAACTGAGTCAAGTCTGAAATAGCAGAATGTAAATCAGAAGTTATAAACCAATTCAGCCTCTTTCCCAGTTGTAGGAAACATTAGAATCTTCAGTGTGTTTTCAGATAAATTTTTAATATTTCATTGTTAAGAATTAGAACAAGAAAAGGAACAGATCATCCTAGTCTAAACACGATGGACAAAACCAAAAGAAAAATAAATAATAAAAAAACCAAACAGTTATGACAATCCCCATGAATACCAGCAAAAGAAATCACTGCCTCCCTCACTTTTAGGTTTCCACGTAAAAATTACCACAACTCTTTCTAAAATAAACACACAGTCTGACAACATGCTGGATATTCTGGGAGTTCTTCCAGAATACTGAAGCACTAGACAAAGGTACAAAAAAAACTTACAATGTGATACAGACGCAACTTGAAGATTCTCTTCTTAATGAGCAGATCTTTGCTAACCGAACCATTTTTTAAAGTGATTTAGCATTTCAAGGATTGTGGAAACAACATATGAATTTATAGAGTAGCAAGATTTTAATTTTTAGAAATGAAAAAACCTAACAATGTTACTTAATTTCCAGAGGAGTTAACAAAATAAATCAAGGAGATGATAAAGAATCACAGGAGGAGGGAAAAAAAGTGCAACTGAGAATAAGCATAAAAAGAAATTAAAATACTGACTGTACATGTTCTTTTTCCTAATATATATTAGACAAAGTATGTCTGCTTGCTAGGTGGGACAGAAACAAATGACAATAGAATTACAAGATGAATATCCTTCTACTTCTCATATTCCTGACTCAAACAGTTTATTACATTTATCCCTGTAAACAGCCATAAAAATAAAATATTTGGAATATATGAAAACTAGAGCAATAAATGATGTAAAATAGGGCTGTAAAAGATTGATGGAATTCATATAGCACATCTACAATTATAATTCCAACTCATTCTTTCTAGACAGAACATCACACACAGGCCGTAGGCATCCTCCTATTGAAAGAGACAGAGTGAGAAAAACCTTTTTGGAAGTAAAGGAGAGCCAGAATGGCTCCTGGTTTTCATTCTGTTTCTTTCAACAGATGGAAAATACTGTTCTCCTCAGCAATAACAGTGTCTTCTGAGATAGTCACCTATCTTTCATCCTTAGTTCTCTACCAGAAGAATGCATCCTAAATTGTCTTCCTCCAACTAAAGACCGATGCAAGAGTATAGGTCAGCAAGAACAGATCCAGAAAAACACTTAAAGCAGCCCAGCACTGAACAAAGTTGGGTCTAGGTGTTCAAGAGGTACAGGAAAGCCATGGAGAACGAGAAGTCCAGAGAACTCCCTAGCAAACCTTGCTTTAGTTGCCTAGGCAGAGGCATGTGTATGTGGCACAGCAAAGGTAATATGAAATCATGAGGTAAAATAACAATGTTCTTTTTCTAAAGGGTCTTTTTTCAGCTAAGTCATAGGAGAATAATAATAAAAAAAAAAGGCTTAGGAAATAAAGTATTATTAGTCAGTTTTTGAGGCTCAGGCCTGACACCATACACCTAGACCTCTCTTAGTCAGTCAGTATGTTCTATTTCCTCAAAGAGTTGCAAACTATAGTTTCTTTTAAAAAAGACACGAGCAATCAGTCATCAGTCATCAAGATGAGTAAGGTCATCAGTCCTTACATTTACTGATGACCAGCTTTTCCTATTATGCCAAGGATAACTGTTAACATCTGCATGTCCTCTTAAAAGAGAAATTAGAAAATAAAGCTGCCCAAGGAAGGGCATTTTGATAATGAACTTGCTAAAGGAAAGAGCATGCTTGGCAGAGAACGCAAACCATATTTGAAAAATTTCTAAGTTTCTGACTGAGCTTTTCTTCTCCCCAGAAAACCCAGGCTGAACCTTGATCTCCCCATGACACATATTTGCCAAAAGCCAATGGGAAAATAATTTAGAAAAATCAGAGATATTCGTGTATGTAGGTTCTACAACATGACTGAGGGTGCCAAGGTAACTCATAAACGAGACAGGAGGAAAAAAGTCCAAACACTTTCATTAGAGCTTATAATGAAAACCAGCTAGAATTAAGAAAAAAAAAAAATCAGCCAAGAAACAAACCAAACTCCATTTTCATAGTATTAAATATATATGAACACTGCTGCTTACAGTATAATTTTTTTTTCCTTTTCTTGACTGTATTTATGAAGACTAGCACTACAGCAGTGCTGGAACTTATTGTTATACAAGAAATGGACTGCAGAAGAAATAAATTTATGGTTTACATTCCATTTCTTTATTATAGCCTGCAAAACGAGCTTTGTAAGACATCAGTCAGCAGAAGAAAGAGTAATCACTTAATTAAAATTAAAATCCAAGATAACCAACCCAAGACCTAGTAATGAAATAACACCACTCACAGGAGGAGAAGACTGATCTTTATCATCTGAAGATCAACACCAGGAATCTTATTTCACACTGGAGAGACCTTTATTAAAAAAAAAACTACTTGGCCCCAAGACTTCACACTGCTCTGCTTAAAAAGTCATAATGCACTCAGCTTAATGGGAAGAAGCCATTATGGAAACTGTTTAATTAACTGAAGTTCAATGGAAACCTAATTATCTGGTTAGCTACAAACACTGAATTGAAAATCACTGAATTCCCTACTTGTCACACTTAATTGCTTCAGTGGAAATATGCAGTATGTACCTGTATTTCAGAATTTGATATTATTTTAATATAAGATGGTCACTTTAACTTTTTTAAATTGGAGGGTATTTTGTTATACTGGTGAGTTACATCAGAAAATACTGCATTAATATGAAATAGAAGTAACCAGCCACAAAATACTTGCACTGAAATATTAAACTAATATTAAAAAAAAACCTAAAAGTATATTTTGGAAATCTTGAACCTTCTATTTTTTTGAGTAGAAACAAATATCAAACCAACATTAAAAAAAAAAACCTAAAAGTATAGTCTAAAAATATCTATTTTTGTGTAGAAACAAATAAAATAACAATCTTTCATCTGTTGTAGTCAATAACATTAGAAAGCTAGCTGCTGCATTCTTCATTAATTATAGCTTACTAGGGCTCTCAATAATGTTTCCATGCAGAATTTGCGCTAATCAATACTGGAGCACAGCTAATTTCACATGACAGGAAAATCAGTGTCATATGGAGATACCTCTTATAACTCATAGAGATCCAAAATGGTTTCCTTTTTTTCCCTTTTCTCTTATATGTTGCAAGGTAAAGGAAGTTACAGAGCATTAAACTTTTATTATTTAATGTTATTACAGTAGATGAAGCCTCAAAAGGTTATTTTTCATACATTTCCATTCTTACTTTTAGGACTGCAAGTTTCTGCCCTGAGAACAGCAGGCTTAACTTACACTAATTAGAGCAAGGGTGTGCTGAGGCCTATTGCCAGAACCCTGCTGTATCAGAAAGAATAGTTTTCCCAACAAAAATTCCCTGAAGTAGGAAGAATATGGAAGTATCAAACAAAGACCCACTTTCTGTGAAAAACAGCAGTAAACAAAGAATGGGGTTTTCTTTCTCAGTGCTCATCAGAAAAAAAAAAACAAACCAGAAAATTAGCAAAAGATTACACACACACACGAAAGTTTTCTAAGTCAATGTGGAGGGAACAGCATAATGTGACTTAAGAGAATAATTTAAAACTAATTTTGATAGTGGCCTTTTACATATTAACATAAAATAAAGGTATTACAGTGCTGATCTAGGCACGTTTGAATCACAATAATGGAATCTGAAGCCACAAGCTATGTCAAGCACAAATTCTTACATTGATGACTGGAAGAAAACTCACAGTAGAAGAGCCATAAACAATTGGGATAGAAATGTGTTAAACTAACAGTGCTCTGTCATTAGTGACTCTGAGTCAGTCCCAAATTCTTGGTCAAGCATTTCCCTTTTTATATCTTCTTTCTGTGAATAATGTAAACACACAATGTACTGCAGCTTACAGACAGCTTTTACATTATCAACTTTATTTCTCTTCCGTTGCTTTCCACCCTTCAGAAATTCTTCTTTAGACTGCTTACCATTTAGACCACGCATAAATCATAAAAGCTTTCTATCCACATTACTTCAGATTCCCTGCAATTTTTCTGATAGTACAACTGCAAAATGATTAAATGAGCACTGTGCTACTTCACTTTTACCCATTCATTAAGTAACAGACTTCCAAATTTTTTAAAAAAATCCACCTCTGAAACAGTCATATGTTTGGATGAACCCGGATGCAAATTACACAGCTGAAATGCATCAGAAAAGTGCTCCCTGCCAACTGAGAGTATGTTTTTAAAGTCTGGAGCTCTCAATAGCTTGCAGGATGCATGGTCTCAAATCACAGATTTGGAAGGACTTGTTTTGACCTTGCTATATGCGCCATGATTCATTTCTAGGAGAGTTTGCCTTTTAACCCCTGATACACTGTATATTATGTATTGAAATTAAGTTCACTTAAAGAACAATTACTTTTGTGTGTCAGCTGTGAACTCTGTGACAAGCAAAACAGAGATCCAAGTTTATGAAAAATAGGCTGCTAACAAGGCAGCTACTGAAATACTCATGCTAATCAAAGAGGCTGATTTAATTAAAGAAGTTCATTTACTTTGATGTTGCAATAGTTTTCTTATTGGGAAAATACTTGAAATAAATTTTCCTTCATATATTAATTCCAAAGATTATCTTTATTAACAGTGTCTTATGTTCTTTAATAAAAGTAACTCCACATTTCTACAAATTTTATGAATCTATTGACGTAAAAATGCATGATAGAACAGAATTAGTGTTATATATAAGAATAGCTAACTTGAAGCTAAGTTAATTTCAAGTGTGCATCAGTATGGGAAGACCATGGAGATTCCAAGTAGTGGATCTTATGAATAAAGTAAATTTTCCTGCTATGGAAGACAGGAAAATAAAAGGTTTGTCCAGGTATTGTCAATGGAATGACAGAAGAGAAGAGTACACAATACATTCGAGCTGGCCCTGAGAAGAGGTGTAATACATGACTGACAGGTAGTACACATGACAGCATAACTGACATATAGAGGATAATGCTGTATTCTTTATCCAGAAATAACTGCTTAACCTTTAATTTAACACAAGTGTGTTAACTCCTGGGTGAAATAATAATAATTAAGGTAACTAAACAGTGGAACCAGTTACATAAGCCTTTGTACAATTCACTCAGTAGATATTTCATAGAATAGTTTTATTAACACAGCCCTGGTAAAGGCTGCACTGATTTGCTGCAGTCTTAAAGCAGAGAAGTAAGAGCAGTAAGTTCTTGAGTATCTTCCACTTCTAGAGTCTGGAAGACTTTTACGCTTTCTAAAAATATCTATATAGTGCTCTAACAACTATCTATTACAGGAGATTCTTCTGAATTGGATGGCTACCATGTGGCAAACAGATGTAAGATGAGTTTCTAGTTGAAAATCATTAATTTCAATGATGAAATGCACACAGATCTCAATCTTTGTCTTGGTAAAACTAGCGGTGATTTGGAATGGACAATAAAAAGACCAAGACTGGCTTATACAGGAAAAAAGTAATTCTACAGTAATTCTGCACATACAATTTTTTTTATGCAAAGAAGAAACATGTCAAGTAGCTTGCTGAGTAGATGATTTCCTTCTTCAACAGCACTTTATAAAAATCAGCCAAAAGCACATACATAAAGAAATGCTACTCACTGCCAGCTAATATTTGTGGCCATAACAGTAGTCATATTCTAATTACTGGAGTATATGTAAAAGTAGCAAGAGAAAATTAAGCTCCAGTTTATCAAAATTTAAAAAATCAAAATGTCTTTAAAGTAGAAAGAACTTGAAATAAAATGAAAGAATGTAGGAGAAGCGTAACAAGTATTCAAAGAAGCCAAACTACTCATATGGATGAACACCAAGATATTCTTACAGTACAGATGGGAGAAGTAGTTTCGAAAAGATTCGGTTAAGTATCACTTACAGGTTATTGACTAGATGTATAAACTCAAAATAAGAAGATTTTCAAAAAATATTTAAAGTGCCGCAAGATGGACACATAGGTACATGGTAGCACTTTAGAAGAACTCGGCTGACTAAATGTTCCATGAATTTCAGCAAGATTCAAAAACCTTCTATGATCACTTTTGACCATATGTCCTTGAAAATTTGCTCCAAGATTTTTTTCAAGCATCTAAATAATCAGCTGAAGCTATGTTGTTTTCCCATATGGCTCACTAATATGACTTATACTATACTTCATTATGATTCTTGAAACCATATGGCATTAGAGGACTGGTATAATTTTGAACATTAGGAAACACAATATCATTTATATCCCTCCTACCCCCATGCTAAAACGAACTCACTAACCTTTGAAAAGAACTTTACAGTTTATTATCTCTCAATAGTTTCAATGTAAAAGGTGATCAATCTAAAGAATGGAAGATTTTTTTTCCTCCTTTCAATGGCCTTGGATCTGAGGATCACAGAAAAGTATTTACACTTACTTTAAGCATTTAGCTTAGGTACCTGCATTAGGAATCAGACCTTTCTGTGCTGTCACTAAAGATTTCATAACATGTAAGAGAAAAAATGTCCTCTAGAGCAATACAGTGATTTAATAGCATTCTAAATCAGGCATCTGATCTAGCAGTTAACGTGAGACATTTTAAGACTACTTTATTGCTAAGACAGCTTCTTTTCTCTTGAATATTGCCTACACAGCTCATGTCCATCAATCTGCTAACAAATCAACAGTCTGCAAAGCTGTGCTGACAAAAGGCAAGATGATATGCCTTTATTTCTTCCACCTTGCAACTGAAATTGAACACTGACATCAGCAAATAAGAACATTTGCTCTGCTTTGTAAAGGAAGCCATTTGTTCAACAGCTTAAGTATGAGTAAGCCTTAAAGCTTTATATTGTACAACAGTGGAATATTGTTAATGCCATGATAGCATACAGATGTCACAATGTTGAAACAGAAAAATGAAAGACAGAAAGAAGTAATGAGATATCCAGGATTTGAATAAGATGAACAATATATGACTGTTGAAGTAAAAAATAGAAGCGTCTGTAATAACATATGTATCTGAAAGAAGTAAGGTAAAGTTATTAATAAATTAAAGTGCTAAGCCAGTACTTCCGGTCCTGTTCTTAGAGAATTCCAACTGGCAAAGGTTCTGGAAGCGTGGGTGCTCTGGAACACAGGACCTTGACTGGAAATCCTGACTTTCTGGGCACACATTGTAAATTGCAAGTGAGCTCATTTATATGATTAAAAAAATAAAAATCCCAAATGAATCAAACAAAAATGACTCTCCCTTTTACTTCTGGCATGCCTCTCATAAAAAAAAAAATCATTTGAAGGTAATTTAATTCTATTCTAAAGCATAACACAGAAGTCTGCAAGAGTACGCTTTCCTTGTATTTGGAACATATCATACTCTTTTCTGTTTTTTAAAAATAATCCAAGGAGCTCATTTTGTATTTTTTTTCCCTCTAAACAAGAAACTAATTCTCCAGCTCAAAGAAATATTTAGATCAGCCCTTTACAGCTGAAGAAGTACATGGCAAGATCCAAAGCAAGCAATTCAGATTTTGGAAGCATTTTATGAACTACATTCTGAACCACTTATGTAGTCTAGTTGAATTTCTTTATGCTTCACTTTTTTAAATAAACAAAACAGGAACAGCAGAATTCATTTATGTTTATGTTTATCAGCTATTAGAATAAAATAATAAAATGAAAAATATGCCATATCGATCCAAATGCTTACCATTTAACACAGAATTCTGAAATAAGAATTAGACAGCTGTATCTTTAGTCACATGACTGATAAGTTGAGTTGTATTATAATTTACCATTCATAAGAAAAGTCAAGAGCATTTGTTTTCCATTTTGTTTAAAACAGTGAATAACACTGCAACATTGTAGTGATTATGAGGAAAGCCTATTTGACAGACTTTTATTCTTCCACTAAATGAATAATTAAAAAAAAATAAAATACCTGAAGACATTTATTCGATTTAAGTGAGGAAAAAAACCAATGAAGAATGAATCTCAGCTTATTCATACACCAACGTCAAACATTTAGCTATTTCAACTGCATTGAGTAACCCACTGATTTTATGTGGAATGCCCTGAACATAAACAAGTGGAATGGAGCTCATTCTCACAAGAAATGTTTGGCATTTCTTAACTTAGTAAGTCAAGAAATATACCAAATATAATTTTAACATAGTATTGATGCTTATTTCCTGGGCAATCACCAACACTTAACTCTTGCAGCATGTAGAGATGCAATATATAGAGAGCAAAAAAAACTGTGCATTACCTTAAGCATTTTTTATTCAGACTAAAAAAATACTATTGGATCTACACATGTACCACTGGACTCAGTTGCATTTTGGCATCCATCTTCCACTGAAAGCTGCTTGAGATAAAGACTTTTGTGGGACAACAAAATAAATATGTACGTAGTGCATGGAGTTTGTCACTGACATGTTTTGTACCTTTGACCATCTGTGTTCAGAATCAGAGAATAAATAAAAAACTGGCACAGAATATTTTCAGCAGATTAATTTCACTTTGACCTCCGTTAAAATATGCATGATGAATCAGAATAAGAAGAAATAAAACACATCCATTTTTTACAAGACTATACTTTGTAATACCCTTCCTTACTAGTTAATTATTTGCAATAAAATTAACAGATACAATTAAGTTTAAAGAGAAGCTATACTAATTAAGCAAAAATGTCTAAATACTACTTGAAATCCATAATGACCTTAATTAGATTTTTCGCTGTCACATTAAAAAAACATCAATAATTATAAATAAAAAGTTCCCTACAAGACTAGTCCCCTAAGAATCATTCTTGTGTGGCAACTTGAAATAAAGAGCAACGCAGTATGTTGCATTATCACCTATACTATGTTTCTTTTCCTCTTCTGTCATAACAAACCGATATGTATGTCTTCTGACAAATAATATTAGTCAAGTTTCATTACAGATGCAAAACTAGATGCAAATCACAAAATAGACATTTTCCAGTAATAGTCAATCATGATTTTATCAGTCTTCACCCAGGTCAATACTTCTGTTTGGACTGCTCACTTGCATATTTATTCTTTAATGTGAACAAACTCTCCAGCTAACAAATAGCTCCAAAGTCAGATGGCCAGTCTCAATAAACAGAACTGCCATAAAGACTTGTTGTGTTATGTATTGATAGACTCTAAGTGGAGACAGAACACTTAGATGCAATCTGCTGATTGCCATAAATGCTCAGAACATTCATGGACCTCAAGCTCAGACATGTAAATCAGCATTGTCATAAAGGTTACTGCCATATGAAAGCAAGCTCAAAAAATATACTTGTTCAAAACCACAGAAAGATATTTTCATTGAAGTAGTGGCTTTTTATACTGTCATTTCTTTATACTTTCATTTGTGTGTTCAGTCCACATCAGTTGTTTATGTGAGTGCTCTGTTTGCACAAACACATACAAATGCAAAACTCATAAACCCTGGCATTTGATATTTTCCTCCACTTGAACTGTTTTAAAAAAAAGACTGACTTAGCTTTTGACATTCCATTCAACTACAGCCTGTAGTACTAATAAACCAGTCTGACTCATGTATATGACAGTTATTCTCTAGCACTATCTTTGGCTATTTGCCTGAAAAACCTCTGTATATTCAATTTTTTTTTTCTCTTTATATCATATTAAAAACAATGATCCTTTGAACAATGCCATTATATGGCGCTGGTGACTGATGAGGTTATTTGTTTGAGGCATTTAATTCTTTATGTAATGGAAAAGAGAGATACTTCTCTGTTCTTGCTGTTTCTTTAATTTTCTTTCTATGTCTAGTCTTGGTCGTATCCAGTGTTACTCTCTAATGTTATTTGTGCATTTGACTCCCATATGTCTGGGCAGAATGATATGCATATATTAAACCAGTAGGAAATGAGGAGACATTTCTGGTTAGAAGAATATATTGCTAACTGAGCATGTTGAAAATTACTCATATTAACAGTATAAAAAAAATATATATATATAAATAATGCTACTTCATTCCTCATCCTTGCTATGGATGTCATTTAGTTTCTGAATTAAAACAAAGCAAGAATTATTAATGGCAACAATCTACATGAGAAACTCAAGGTTCAAGGTAGCAGCTTGTCCTCATGTCTCCAGAATCTCATGTATTTCAGGGGAAATGTCAGCACTGGTAGTTGCCTTCTGGACCAGTCCCAAGAGAAATTAAAGTAAGACTAAAAATTCTCGCAGCTTCACTGTGGTTACTGTTAACGTATTAAGCAAACAAAATTAGGCAGTTACTACCTTTTTATAGAGATGAGGTGCAGAGATTAAGTATGTCCATCCTACAGTATAAATTTTTCAAAACTGGAAACTCAATTCATTTATTTTGAACATTTAGATCTAAGTAAATATTTCTACATTAAATATAGAAAGATCTTACATGCTGTACTAATCTGTTACAAAAAACTGCAGGATGTTACAATATTTACATGAATTAATACTGCATTTTCAAAAGCAAGTTCAGTAAAAAGAAAAATTATTTGGCTTTTAAGACACTGATTAATTGTGGATTCTTTTGGTTTATGTCAAACTAAAAACTACATCAGGATGTTTCTCAGCATAAGAATATCCCTTGAACTCTACACAAATCACATACCCAGTTTTGAGAGAGACTGTTTTTCATTCCGCACTATTATACAACACTTCTTTTTGCCTGGCACTTGACAGGCATTCCCATCCTTTGCGTTTACTTTACTTCACTTCCTCAAAGCTGAGGCTGCAAAAACACAGCCAGCAGCCTCATAGAGCTTTTCATGGAAAACTGCCATTCTAAACTGGCACCTAACTTCACTTTATTTTTCAGGCAGGGAAGTTTAAAACTCTGAGATGAATTTAAATATTTATGCCAGTAAAGAAACTGATGAAAAGTATAATAATAAAAGAAGAAAATGAAAACAATGTAAGCCATTACTGAAGTAGCTCTTCTTGTGAAAGCTCTGACGTTCTTTGCTTGCCAGTCACCAGCTCCAACTCATCCTTCAAATCCTGGATCTCCTTTTTCAGCTGGATAATCATCTATAAACAGCAAGGCATAGACCAAACATCACCTATAAATAATAGCTAGTTTATGATTTTTGCATTAGAATATTTTGCATAATATTAGGTAAATATTATACTTTTTTTTTAAACAAGGTCTCTCTTAAAAAAACTGCTAAAATGCCTTAAATACACCAAACACCTTTTTTTTTTCCTTTTTCCATTTATAAAACAAAGAAAAGTCTTCCAAACTCAGTAAATTCTTGTTTTAGAAGACATGGCTGTACACAGAGAGTTCAAACGATTTTTTGCAAAAGAGAAATATAATTTTACGTAGGAATAAAAAGAGCTTTTCTGTCTTGCTACTTTTGCCAGTTAACAATGAAAAGACATTTAAGAACTGATATCTTTGTTAGAAAAAGGGCAACTACACACCAAAAGTGATGGTTTTTACCTTTCCTTTAGAAACAGAAGTTCCAAAACACTATCTTCTTTTATATTTTTCCTTCTTTTTCATGCAATATTTCACTTTTATTAGAATTATAGCATACTAGTAGGATGCATCAGTTGCTAACAGCAAACTAATAGCGTAAAGCAACAAAGTTTAATTAAATTTCATTAATGAACTGTTGAAATTGATGACAGGTATTTTCACTGGATGTTAAAGCTCTTCAAACATTGGTATTTCCTTTAATGACTAAATTTAACTGTGACTTCCTAAATTTTGAATGAGCATTTTTACCTTAAAAATAAAAATATTCTAAACATGCATATGATTATTTCTTTTAACCCTAGACTTACTGTTGACATATTTTTTACAACAAAATTATGAAAGGCTAACTAAAATATTTTGTTTAAGAATCTGTCAAAGCGGTGAACTGTTAGAGAAGTTGCAAGAACACCTAGAGAATAGTGCAGGCAAAACACTTTAGCCCAATTTCATATTGTCCCACTTTGGTGCCACACATTGATGTAATCTGTGCCAGTTACTGAGTCAAGGAAATAAAACTTAGGGCTAGAGTATAAAAGGATAGACAGCTGAATGATAGCACCATCTCTGCTCAATGGTCAAATTTGTTAGCACGATTAACTTCAATCTGACAACAACTGCAATATCAATTTCAGGATATGGATATAAGATTGATTTTCAAGTATTATTACGACAAGCAAAACTCTGCAGAAGCAAAACAATTTCATTTCTATTTCACATGAATGCCAGGTTTAATTCAGGCTCAAGACTGATTTTCAGTTTAAACTAAATCCTTGGTTATGAATGAGAGAGGTTCAAAGATGAGTCACTTAGAAGTACAATGGGTACAAATTCATCTTCTCTAGTAAGATAAAAAGTCAGGAAGCCTCCATTGTGTAGAATAAAGTTTACGCAACAGTCAGACTTAACTCAGAACTATCAAGGGGTATGAAGAACTTTTTTTATAAAGCAGGCATTTGACTCACAGACAATAAATACTGCCAATAAAATATGTTTAATTTTTATGAAAAAATATCCTAAGTTGAGCACTTTACTGAATAATCAGGTTGCCCCCAGGAATATACTTTAGATAGCTAAGGTGGGCAACAAATTCCACAATGAGCACAGAGCCATATAAAGTCAAGGTACCTGTGTTCCCCTGTCTTTTCCACAAGAGGGGATGGTTTTCTAACTCTCACGAGTCCACTTTGCTTTACTTGCTAAATGATCCTGCAGAGCAAGACATACCAAACTAGTGGAGTATAGCTCCACAGGATGTAGTAAATGCTCAGGAGCCTGCATATGTTCCACCTCAATCAAAGGCTTCTGTGGCCATGGAAGAAATGTTTTGCATGACCTGGTGCTATAAAGCCTACATAGGAAAGAAAAAAGAGGACAGGCAGACAGAAACGAAGAAGTTGTTCACTGCCCACTAGGTTTCTTTTTAGGCCTTTCTTTGTTTTTTAATTGTGATGTTGTTACTATTAGAAATTGCTTAGAAAGAAAAATAAACAATAATAAAGAAAAACAGCAGAAAACCCAACAAGAATCTTCTATTCCCTTTGAACATCAAGGACAAGAGACAAGAAAAAATAAGAGCACAATCATTAACAGCAACTGGAATATGCTAATTACCATCAAGTAACAATGACTGAAATCATTAGCCACCTAATCCTCCAGTTTTGAACAAATAATTCTTGTTACACAACCTAACATTCCACAGATTCTGCAAATCCTTTTTCTGTCTACTTTACTTGTCTTCCTTTTTTTCCTAATGATAAATTCTCATAATTCTTTCTTCCTAGCTAAAATGTTCCTTGAACCAGTTTCAAAGAAGGACTATATCTGTATGTTTCTTAGCTTTTTAATACACAAATTGTTCCAGTGCAGCAGTGTGCCTTCACCAAGTGACTAGTAATCTTAGTATATTTTTAAAGTGGTTTAGAGACATCCAATTATGTGTGGCTATGATGTAGAAACTAATACTCTGAAAAAAACAACACAGAGACCATAATGAAAGTGACCATTACTTCTCAGATGTTTTAAGAGATGATAAAAACTTTAGAGGTTTTATAAAGGTCCACTTAATTACAATTATGTCCAAAAGAAAAAAATTAGAATGGTAGTTATTTTATGGAAGAAAGCTGGAACTTGCATCTAAAAATGATCTAATGGGATGTATAAAATTCTCAGCAACAATTTGACTGCTATTGATTATTAAAATGTAAACCAAGCAATCTGCTTCTTTCTGCTCCCAAACAACTCTCACCAATCTGGGGTCAATTTCTTCATTAAGAATTGCTTCATTCTTAATAAGAGCAACTCGCTGTGCAAATCTGCAGGTTGATATAGATTCCTGGAAGAAAAAGAAAGAGAGAGAAAAGAGAAGAATTTCAGTTAGGTTTGCACTACCTAAGTAGACCAGACAGCTGATGAAGTCATTAAACTATGTTTCTATTTTTTGAGAATTTTACAGAAATATTCTATAATTTCATATTAAAACCCCTCCAATATTCAAGGGAAATTAGGTTAGCATATTAATGACAGTGACATATGAAACTGTTAAATCATAGTATGTATTTTATTGATCCAATTAGCCCCCTGACCAACTGTGTTTCAGGTAAGTCTCTGACTGGCACTATTGGATAAGCAAGCCATGCTGATAACAAGGTAATAAGGTTTGAATGATGAGAAAAAGAAAAAATTAACGGATTTTTTTAAATGAAAATGGGACTAGATCATTATGTAAAAGACAGTGGGAAAAGAGATGAAGGGAAGTAGAGTGAAAGTCCAGGACAAATGAGAAACAAGCTGGGAGACTTGGAACTAGGAGGCATACAGGAGAACTGCAACACCAGATAAAAAACTGCCAGATCAGCTCAGGTGGAGTGCAGGGAGAAAGAAAGGCAGAAAAAAAAAGAGATACAAGACTGACTTTGTGGAGGAAACTCTGTGACAACCAGTGTGTACTCCCATCTAGGGCACAGAATGAAATCAAAGATCCTTATAAACATTGTTCCTCCTTTGAGATCATCTGATATTTGAATGTCAGACTCTGCTAGAGAACTTACATATTTAATGAATAAAAAGCCAGGAATTGTCTACAGTTAGCTTAAATAATAAAAAAGTTAGACATTAGTCCTAGAAATTCAAATGATGCTTGATAAACTGTATGATAAAATTTTCTGAGATGTGTCAGGCTGCATTTATAGGGAGCTTACACACACTTTACTAATGTAACAGAACTGATTTTCAGAATCAAAGTAATTCCCCCATTTTCAGTCCTCTAACATATGAAAATACTAATTAAAATGTTATGTTCATATAGTCCTTTTTCTACAGGACTTTTGTCTCTTTCAGTGCTTGAAGGGGTGATACCTGAATTAAGTTTCTGTGAGGAAAGACACTAATATTTCTTGCCAAAACATAATATATACACGAAGAATCAAAGAAGAGGAAGGCCTTACAATTAAGAGTTACACACAGTATTAGCTGGGCTCTGTGTTTGCCTCTGCTGTACAGTTCCTGTGCAATGATGATAAGCTAACATTTTAATTAAGTTCTATACATATATTAAATACAGTTATATGTACAGTACACATACATACATTTCCACCAGATCTCTTTGCCCTGTTTCTTGTGAAGCATATGTTAAATTAATGAGTAGCTAATCACTTCAGTTCTCAATGTTCCATATGCAAGCTTACAACTTATTTATTCTATGCCATCAAAACAGTAATCACCCCTGACATCTAATTTCCTAATCATTTTTCTAGTATGCTTATTGTCACTTAAGGGCTTTACAAGAATTAACCAATTAACCCTTTAGTTATTGCTTTGCTTCAAGTATGTGGAACGAATATACTTAACAGAAAGGAAACTGAAATCAAAAATGACAAAAAAATTATATTCAGTGGTTATCATTATACAATCTTCTGTTCAAAACATCTTCCATTCAGCTTCAGTTACAGTTATATTAAGTAATATATCTACAACTCGGAATCAACATCTTCATTCAAGCACTCCACAAAACTAGTATAAAAAATGTGATGTAGTGATCTGAGAAACTGCACAAAATCATTGGTAGAAGTAGAAATATAATCTACTTCTCTAGGATAATATTCCATTTGTCTTCTTCATATGAGTGCCCTTTTTTTCTCTGCTTCATTGCTTTTACTGCAAGAAACAACACTAGATTCTTAGGAAAGTGGCTTTTATTTTACAGCTTCACACTGAGGGGTAGTTCTATCTTGTGTTTCATTTGTGAATGAAATCAATGTCCATTGGAAAAAAATAAGCAAAATCGGAAACAGAACTATGAATAATGACTCATACAGCTATCCTAATTCTGACGTTTTCTAATGCTTATTAATTGACTTATCATCTGCATATATTATTTGGACATATTAGATTGGGGGGAGCAAGGAAGAGATTTGGTGTTTTTTTTAGTTTTGGGAGCACTGAAGGAGAGCATCTGTTGTGTGTATTGTGTATATTAAAGCAAGAACATGAAAATTGTCAGTGGCTTACTCTGGATAATTGCTTGGATTAAATATTCCCAAAATAGAAACCCAGCGCACAATGTGAGATACACACACCTGATGAATTGATATACAAAAGTGTGCCAATCCAATGGAGCCTAAAATAAAATTAACAAACTTACCCACTTGTGTTTTTAACAAGACAATATGCTTGCGTAATTACATGTTTGTAAGTCTGTTTTCACTTAACATTTAACAGCATTTTCATTTAACAGCAAAGTCCATTTTCTAAAGAAAAAAGTCTACAACTAAATGAAGTATGGTTTTAGTATAATGCTTTCCACTGTATTTCAGAAAAGAGTCTTAGGCTAAACATTTTTTTGGTCTTGTTTATTTCATATTAGAATGCATTGATGTTAAGAAAATCAGGAAATAATAAATTGCTTTGAGCTGGGTTCTATGTATTCATCTCTCTACATACTTCAGAATAAAATAGACTAGACTATTTCAGTTTGAAGGGATCTACAATGATCACCTAGTCCAACAGCCTGAACAAGTTAAAGCACGTTGTTAAGGGCATTGTCCAAACACCTTTTAAATACTGACAGGCTTGGAGCATTGACAACCTCTCCAGCCTGATCCAATGTTTGACCATCCTCTTAATAAAGAAATGCTTCCTAATGTCCGCCCTGAATCTCTCCTGGTGCAGCTTTGAACCATTCCCATACATTCTATAGCTGGACATCAGGGCGAGGAGCTCAGCACCTCCCTTTCTGCTTTCCCTCCTCAGAGAGCTGTAGAGACCAATGAGGTCACGCTCAGCCTCCTTTGCTTCAAACTAGACAAGCCCAAGTTCCTCGGCCATTCCGCACAGCACATTCCTCCCAGCCTTTCACCAGCTTTGTTGCCCTCCTCTGGATGCAGTCACGGACCATCACATCCTTTTTAAATCGTGGGGCCCAGAACTGCACACAGTGCTCAAGGTGAGTAGCACCAACCCTGCATACAGCAGGATAATCACCTCTTTGGACCTGCTGGTTGTGTGGTGTTTGATGCGCCCCAGGAACACAGTGCCCTCTTGGCTGCCAGGGCTCACTTGTGACTCACACAGAACCTGCTGCTGACAGCACCCTTTCTGCAGGGCTGCTTTTCAGCCACTCCTCTCCCATTTTATGCTTGTGCTGGGCATTACTCCACTGTAAGAGCAGAACCTGTCATTTTGATTTGTTAAATTTCACCCCATTAATCATAGCCTGATGCTCCAATCTATCTAGATCCCTCTGCAAGGTCTCCTGTCCCTCAAAAGAGTGAACAGTAACTCCCAGTTTGGTATCACCAGCAAATTGCTAATAGTGCATTCAACTCCTGGATTCAGATCAGTGATGGATATACTGGAACAGAACTGGCCCTAGAACTGAACCCTGAGGAACATCTCTGGGGACCAGTCTCCAGCCAGATGTAGCCCCATTCACAACAATCCTTTGATAAAAAATATAGCCCTTTTTGTAAACAAAGAGAAGAAAACATTACCACACATAACTCCAGGGCAGGAAATGGGTGAAGGGACATAAAAAAATTTTTTAAATTTCCATGAGTCCCAAATTACCCCACCCAATTCCCTCTCCCCCCTACTGAACTCTCCAGCTGTCCACCATATTCAATGAAGTCTTGAGTCCAAAGAAGTCTAAAAGAAGTTCTAGGAAAGCTTTCAGTGGAAATGCATTTTCATAACTCAAAAATGCATTCATCAGGAAATCAGTAAATTAAAAACACAAGAGAAGTTCACTACTAGGTGCTAGTCATTTCCCAACTGCTCCTTGACTTGAGATTACCTAGAGAAAAGTGCGTTTTCTAATGGATTTGTCTATATCCTACTGCAATTTTCACAGATAAAATTATCTCCTGGAAGCAAAGCTAAAAATTTTTTTATAAGGATATGAATAAAACCATACACTTTCATCATAGCAAACTACGATGAAAATCAAAAGAGCAGGATTTTTAGAGAAGTGAAAACATTTTTGTTCAAAATAGGCAAAAATGACATACATCGATATTTCTCTTGTCCAAAGCGAGCGTTGCTATCATGGTAGTCATGCAGTTCCCTCCCAGGCTGTCTCTTAGCACTGAGGTCATCATAGAGTTTCGGTAAGGAATGTGGGACCGGTTTTTCTCTGCTAGGGCAATTATTACCTAAAACAGTAGCAAAAATAGAAAATATTTGTAAATTTATATGTCTCTTAATGATTGACATATCAAAAAAAAAGAACCATTTTTCTCAGGAACTTCTGCTAAACCAAAACTACCTTAGCTACAAACCCACTGGTTTTAATGAATGAATTTCAACCGAAACTTCAGTGTGTTTATATGTCTTTGTAGAAGCTGGACCTGAAAGACCAACTAAATTTTATCATACCTTACCCTTACAGTCTCTCAGCAACATGGAAACTGACCACAATGAACTCAAACCCACAGATTTTCCTAAGATACAGGAACTTACTGAAAAACTTCCTCATACTTTTTCTGTCATAACAACAAAATATGGATAGTATTCAAGTAAAAACTTCCTCAATATTTGCTAAAGCATGCACATTCTTAAAGCACGTGCTTCTTACATGGGTTGATACATTTATTTCTGAGAAAATGTCTTGGAAAGTAAAGCACAAATAAAAGGGTGCATGATTACAATGTACTGCTGGAAAGAAATGATTCCATCTAGCACATATACACCTTGGCCAAAAAGGAAATTGTACACCCACTATTCTCAGTTTCCCTTCTCAGCTGTTTACATTATGGGACCTAATTATTATTAAATAAAAAGCTAGATTACCCATGATCTCTTGTGATACAAAAGATTCGAACTGTTTTCTGGCCAAGCACTGTACTGAAACACTGTAGCTATGTAAGTTGTGCACTCTCCTATATGATTAGGAGTTGGCTTTCCTTTAATAAATATTACATACCAGTATATATTTTGCTTATTCTGCATTTACAATAAGTGTTATTTAGAAAATACAGTAGCAACTTTTTTGTGGCACTAGTTTCTCTTAATGATCTTCAGAAAGTTTAAAGTTAAAACTATAAATCTTACACTGGCAGCCCTGAGAGACATGAATGCGTAATATGAAAAATTACTATCTTGTAAAGGAATCTGGAAAGCCATTCCTGGATCAAGGTTTTCAAATCTCATATATTACAACTTGTTATATAGAATTAAGTTAAAACTTCCTTCATTTATAACATTGCATAGAAAACTCATAGTAGTCTAGTGCATACATTAATAAGTAAATTCTCAGCCTCTGTCACACAGAGACTATAATCTGAATAGACAAGATGGGAAAAGAGCCAGCAGGAAGATATGTTATTTCCATTAAAAATGGGAACTTAGCTACAGAGAAGTTCATTTTTTCTGAAGCTCATGCAGGAATTCTGTAGTCCAGGTGGAATCTGAACCCTTCCACACTAACACCAAAAAGCTATGTGACCAACTCTCATGATGCAAAAGCCACTGTACTGTCAGAATACAGAAGATTTTGGTTTTAAGCCCATTTAGTAAAACATCACCTAAATCTCTAAATCAATTTTTACAATCCAATCACAGAACCTGAAATAGAAAGAGGAGAATCTGAAGGGGAGGGAAACAATGTTCTTTCATAAAGTGAGCAAGACTACCTGTACAGACTCTGAACCTGGATCCTCTAACAGCCACCAAATATGATAATCAGAAAGTTGACTCGTTTAAGAAGGTGTTATTGTCCTTTTAATATAAAAAGGGTGGGTTTTTTTCCTTTTAATATTGGTAGATCTGAGCTTAACAGTATTACTAAATCAGGGCTGTAATATGCAATATGCTGATTGAAATCAACAAAATTTATGGCAGAAAGTTTCATTTTTAGTGGGTCAAACAAACCACTTTAAGGCCTAATTCATTTTTTCAAATGTGGAGGCCTTCAGAACTACTATCACTTCTCGTAAACTTTCATCCCATATGACACATTATGGCATGGAGCAGGTAAAATGATTCATAAATGACTTCACTGAAATGTGTGGAAGTATTGTCAAGCAAAAAGAAAGGCCTGATACTCACAAGGGATTCTGATACGATCTGAAGTGTGCCCAAGAGTCCCTGTTCCTGTCCACATCCTTTATGCAGGGAATAGATTTGCAATAGTACCTTGTGCCAACAGGCAGCCAGGAGATGTTCTCAGAGCATCCTCAAGAGATGAGGATTTTGGAGCGCATCACTTGCAGGTACAGAGCTATGAGATACACCCATATCTTGCTGTTTAGTGTAGCAGATGCTCTGAAGCCATATACCTGTTCCTGGTCTTTTTTTATCTCTCCCATCCTACCTTCCATTTCTAGGAGAGTTAAGCAGCTTAAGCTCTGGTCCTTACAGCACAAAAAAAAAAAAAAAAAATCAAACTGCATTGCTGATGTCTTATAATTACACAAGCACTCTTACTTTTTGGACAACATATGCTTGTCTCCAACATATGCTACAGGTCTTGCTGGAAATAATTCACCCCAAAATCCTGATTTGCTGATCAGAAACAAGGGCATGCATTTCAATTTAAATTATTAGTTTTCTGTTACTCTAGTGTCTGTATATGTTAACTAGGAAACATCAAACAGAAAATTATCTTTTCTATACGATGTGAATAAATCTAGCATTTGATGACTGGCAGTAATTTCTGATTTTATTAACAAAAACTTTGGTAGGTATGGGTAGCAACCATTCACTAAGATCATTCAATATTCCCTAAATGGAACATGTATTAAATGACAGTTAACAGGTACATTCATTAAAGCAGTGAGAACACTATATTCTATTATTTTAGGGATATTATTCCATTATAGTGTCAAATCATGTGGAAGTATCACTGTTAATTTGCAACTCAAAATTTGGTATATCCTATGTTGTGTATCAAAAGGGAATATCTACATACATGCAGTTACAATACAGTTGTAATTCCAGAACATGCTACTACATCTCTCAAAGAAAAGCTACCCACACATGACAGTAGGGATTTTAAATTCCTGCTGCCATTTTAGATCAGCTGCATGACACTATCTTCATTTTTCTTTAGACACAGAGGCCGCTTGAAGAAAAAGTGCAGTTGATTTCTTTGCAGATTTTTTAACACATTGTTGATATTTAACAAGTAGGGCAAGTGCAGTAATAGCGAACTGTGCTCCCATTGTTATCTCCATCAAAATCATTTTACGTGACTGTTTTATTATGAAAAGTGTTTAAAAATGGCATAACTCAATCCTAAACCACCAGTAGATAACTAAATAGCTGAGAAAGTAAATAAGCTGATTTTGAGGAATTTATGTACTTTAATATTAGTCATTTAAAGGTGAGGATTGAATGGCTCAATTCCCACAGAACAAAAACAGATTTCTTACTGTCTTCAGTGGTCTTTTATTTAATATTAGAAAATATTTTTATTAATGATATACAATCCCAATGTGCTTAGCTCCAACTGCACTTTTTCTAAAATAGGAATTAAAAGTTGCATGAAAAAAAATATTTTTCACTTCTCCAGCACTTCAGACCTGAGTATCTCAAAACACACTATGCAGATTATTAAAATCAATCCCATATAAGCTCATGCAATGTTGCATTATAAATACATAAAAGTAATACAGTAAATAAGAAGGATCCTGAGTATAATTTGTATGATTCTTAAGAGGTTCATTTTAGAATCACTGATCCTTATCACTTCTCTTGAGTACAACTGAAATATAGACATTTTTTCAAGGTAAAATTTAAACAAACAGGGGATATGAAAAAAATTCAGTGTAACTAACTGCCACCTGCTGTGCCTTAAACTTTTTTTGACAGATTAAATATCTCTGATTTTAGGTTAAATGAAATCCAAGAGATTTGTTCTTGTTAATAGAAAGACATGTAACACAAAAATGAAAAATATTCTTCCCAGCAAGTGGAGCAAACAGTTATACTTTCTAACCACAATTTTAAAGAATTTTCACATATAGACACCCACATTTTCTGTTTTAATGGATTTCGTCAACTATATTTTACTGAACAACACAGATTCCAAAGTGTAAATTAAAAAGGACAAATTCAAATTTCAGAGTTCGGCACCTTTTCTTCTCTCTACCCTCCTTACTTCTCCCACTAAATGGCAGCCTCACAGATCTGCTATGGTTGCACATAAAAATTTTTAAGGAAGCCTTAGAAAAAAATTCTGTATTCTCCTTCAGAATCCCACAAAATCATTTCCGGCAACAGGAACAGTGTTTACTGTACTGTGAAAGCAATATTATGTATTCAGTCTTAGGAAGAAATTAATTTCTCTTACAGGTGTGAGGTCTGAAATCCACACTTGAAAATCTTCAATGATTGCAACTTAATAGCACAGCATTCACAAAAGAGATTTCATTCATTACCAAGTGTTTCTTACCCTTACTTGGTGTTTTATCAACAGTATTATCAACATCAAACATACATCACATCACAGTAGATCAGGGAGATATATATTAAAAACTTAACAATAATTAAAACCAATTATTATCAATAAAAATTCATTAAAATAATAAATGAAGAATTACTTAAATTTTGTAAAAATACATATTAATAATATACATCATAGCTAACCAAATCTTGATACTGGAATTCCTCATCTCCAAAGTTTCCATTCACTGCGGCTATCTTAGGAATTTTTTTTTCTTAAATTGATAAGATTAGTCAGGAGTAATCTATTTTCTCAATATCTGCCTTTTCAAAAGCGGAAAAAATAAAAAGCAACAGTGAAAGAAGGATAGGGATTTTAGTATACCTTAAATCAAGAGGCTAAATCTTTTCCAGTAACAACAGCTGAATGACAAAGATTTGTGGAGATTTATTATTATTATTATTATTATTATTATTATTATTATTATTATTATTATTATTATTATTATTGTAGTTGCATCTATGCGCCCTACTGGTATAAAACCAATTACAATAGTTACTTCATTAAATACATTACCAAAGGTAACTCCTGTCTTAAAGAGACCAAATACTCACACTGGTAGAAGAATAAAACGACACATGAGAGAAGAAGCTAATAATTTACCATATTGCAATGCTCGAACCAAATAAAACCCAAACATTTTAGTTCAGTGACCCTTGAGTGATACATCCTGATCCCAGCTGTGGAAGGGGAAGAAGATTACAAAGACCATTTTTAGCAGAAATACAGATGCGGTCTTGCAAATAACTTTAGTATTGCAAATAAAACAAGAAAACTATTTTTAAATATTACCCTGTATACCTACTGTAATCTTATCACTTAATTTTTAAGCTTTTCCTAAATATGCTATTTTAAAGGAAGAGCTACCAATTCAATTATCTTTAATATTGGAATAAATATCCTAAGTCTAACTGAATACTGGAATGAAGTTTTCCAAAACATTTGCACGTTGCTAAATGGGGATGTAGTAAAGGGAGAAATGTTTCACTGTATTTCAATTTTACCTGTTCCAAATAATGTAATGACAGGTTGATATATTTGGCTTCTGTCAGTAAGTGACCTCCAACTCCAGTCTTTGCAACACGCTCTGATCCAGCAAGGTCTACTAAATGCAACTTGGAGCGTCGGATGGTTGCAGATCCAGGTTCCTTGCTGGAGATGTGAATAGTGAAAATGCAGTGAGATCGGCTTGAGGCTTGATTCATTGGTGTCTACAATGAAAAGAAAGGAAGAAACCTCAGTGTCAAGTGGATAAATAAATTTAGTTTTTTATGGCTCACTAATTCAGCAATTGAAATCACCTATCCAATTTTTTAGCTATTGGACCTGTAATAAATATGCAATAAGAAGCCAGAAGGCTTCTGACATTCACATTCTGGCCACATATTGGGATAAATTTAATCCAGAGAAATTGTGCTGCAAGCAAGCAAGGCGGCTCCAAGATCGTCTGAGATTATCTCAGTTGGTTAGAGCATGGTGCTAATGCCAGGGTTGTGGGCTCATTCCCTGTACAGGCCACTCACTTAAGACTTGGACTCAATGATCCTTCACGGTTTTTCCAACTCAGAATATTCTATGATTATGTAATTGAGTACATCAGAAAGGCAAGTGGCCTTACTATCCTGCGGAATATTAGATAAGGGCATCTTGATCAGAGGGGAAGTTACTAACTCCTGATCTCCAGGAGGTTATCAATTTCCCCACCGGTGCTGGTGCACGCTTTTTCCCTACTTTATTTTATTTTATTTTATTTTATTTTATTTTATTTTATTTTATTTTATTTTATTTTATTTTATTTTATTTTA